>JAGJRO010000136.1:0-119273 GCA_022832285.1 Lepidurus apus apus | reverse complement strand
GTGTACTGCGTTGATGTACAAATTCGACCGTTCACCGCAACAGGCGTCAGCCTACGCGGGTTATCAATATAAAAAAAAAAAAAAAAAAAAAAAAAAAAATTACTGGCATTCTGTTAACTGGATTTGAACGACTGGATAAGTGATGTTGCATCTAATTCTATAAAGCGCCGTAAGATGACGTTTAAGGGTGCCACAAATTTCGCCTAAGGCGTTCGAGAATTACGCAAAACTTTCTAGTGAGTTTTTCGGCTCGTACCTAGGTTCCCAATTCCGGATAAAATTACAGACATGTTTATAGAAAAAGGCGTTAATTTTGTAGTAGGGTTTCGGTGTAGGGAACTTGATCAGATTGATGAAAAAAATAAAAAAATATACAGATGGTTCGGCTTGGCTTGGAGGGACAAAAGAAAAGAGAGGCATTTTGGACTAATAAAAGATGGTCGCAGGTGGTTTTGGAGTGAAGGGCTACAAGTGTGAACCGCTGTGCAGATAAGTCATCTTTTGGGGCAAACTTGCACACCCCGAGTTGTAAAAGTCCAGGGAATAAAAACAGAAAGAAAGAAAAAAGACGATAAAAAACAGGTCTGGGTACCATTGTGACAGATCACATGCTGTGCGCTGAAAATCTCCTCGTACACCGTAAGAAATAAAAGTTAGGTTTAATTAATTTATGGGTGTACTTTTATACTGCCCTGTAAAAATTCCCCCTAAAATGTGTCACTTTCAAAGTGCTGCTTTCAATTCTTAAAAACATTCCCCGTGTCCAGCTCTCTCATTCTTCTTGAATCCTCTTCTTGAATCACTCTATAGAACTGTGAAACTTGTAAACCCAAACTGATTTATAAAAAACCAAACAATTCAAATTTACCATCCGAAATTGAATTAGTCTTTTCCAACTAGTTGCTTTGAAAGAAAATACATTGAAATTGCAAAAAATTACAGTATTTGCAAATTCCCACAAAATTAAAATAATTATAATACAGTTGATTAAAGAAATTTTAAGTTTACTTGAATCCAAAAAACAGATGAAATAAAATGATAATAATTCATGTAAATTAAAAATATTAATTCAAATAATTATAATACTGTTTTCTAAAGAAATTCTAAGATTTGAATCCAGAAAATAAATGAAATGAAGTAAATTATTTTGGAAATTGGGAACTTTACGTTAACTCTAGTTTCCGATGAAGATTTGATTGGTAAAATTCTTTAACACCTTAAATATTTAAATGTTTCCAAATTCGGGCGGGTGGTAAAAGCTCCCAGATGGACAAGTTCTTGGACCTTCCGTATAGGTTTTATACAATGAGGAGAGGTGTTGGACCCAAACGGTGCATGTTTTGAGGTGTTAACCCACACACATTCGTATAAAGGAGCCAAACATGTTGAAGCCCCCCTCCAAAGATCAAAATGCAGCAGTTGTCCACTATTTCATGATGCCGGCCAAACACAAGACAAAAACACAAGACTCAGGTAGTTTTATCACACCTGAGAGCTCGCGTGCCGCCGCTTCTTATTCTCTCTCGCTCTCTACAGCAGAGAAAAGAAAATGAGAGAGCGAGCCGACAGCATCTCTCTCATCTTTTTGCTTATGCGTCTTCCCCTACTTTGCATGGAGCAAGAGATTTCGGGAGGCGTGAAGCCCACAAACACAAAGCGTCCCCCCCCCCGCTCATGCATAAGCAATTAGTGAAATAACCATAGCTTACCAAAAACATCCTTTTCAAATGGGCTTTGGCTTTGGCCTCATGAAATTACTTTGAGACGAAACCGCCTTTTGGCATTCTCCAAAACCATATCTTCTGTTGTAATCATCGTCTTCTTCAAATCAAAATCATAGAAACAATGCTTAATATGTTTCTTAACGATTTTCGAATGAGTTAGTGACATGCTGACTCACGTTTTCTGGTCCATGACGTCACGGACGTGTCACTATGTGTTTTGCGGCGCTTGTTTTAGCATGGTTTCTTGTTTACGGCCATCGACTTTGTAATTCGCATGCTTAGACGTGGCGAAATGATCTTTAAGGAAAATAAAATTTCCATAAAGACGAATTCCCTGTATTATAGCTAAAGAAAATGGACCTTAATAACATCCAAAGACTATAAGGACGATTTTCCTACGCTTAAATACAGCAACTAAACCTTAGCAACACTGAAAGGTCAATAGGGACGATTTTATTACACCTAGCTGCAGAAACTCGACCTTAGAGTTAAATTCCCAGTAAAAAAAAATTGGCTACTCCGTTACTAGAGAAAATAGACCTTAAATAACATCCAAACCACGATAAGGGCTATTTTGCCTACATTTAGAATGAGAAAATAGACCTTACTAACATCAAGTCGCAATAGGGGCGATAGTCATATGTTTTAACGAATAAAATGGTCCTTAACGTTTTAGATTAACCGTTGACGAGTTTCTGCACAGAAAAATTTCGCGTCATGACGTCACGTACGTGTCATGGCATTGGCTTACAGCTTCCTTGTATCCATGGTTTCTGTTTATGCCAACGTTCATTTCCCAAACAATCAAACTCGGGACATTTCTTTATATTTGAAATTAAATAATAATTAAAGTAACTAATAAAAAGTAACTAATAATTTAAGTTTAACTGAAATTAGAAACTGAATCGACTTAAAATTGAAGTACATATAACATTAGTTTATTTTCATTTGAACCACGGCACTATTGTAATTCACGTTGCAAAGGTAATCTATAATTCTAGATTAGTCTCGATAATGATTGTTTGTAGTTGTAAAAACTATGAAAGTGTGAATGTATGGAGAACGTCCAATTCTTATCCATACTTTGTTCCGAGGATGTACGAGGTGATTTTTACGAGTCGCGGCCAAATATGGGGCGTTGAATTATTTGAGGAAGGGCTCATTGGCTTATGTAAACGAAGTTGTAGAACTTGGAGTTGTCTCGTGTTAAAAACCTTTGGTTTATTTTTATTACGTTTTTAGTTCCTATTTTTATTCTGTAGAGTGAACGGCCACTCCTGCTGTCGGGTTTGGTTAATCAGCTTCTTCGTCGATTATTATGCAAATTGCAACGCAACTGAAAAAGTACCTTCAAAAGAAAATCTCTTCCATAAATTTGGCTCCACGCGAGATCGAATTCGGGAGTGCCAAACAACCAACCTCAAACTTTTTTCTATTTTTATTTATTTTTTTAAAAAAGGTTGTGTATAGACTTCATCGTAATTGAACTGTGGCAGCAAACAATTGCTACGGGATTATTGCACCAGACTCTCATTTTTTTTCAACAATCATTCCATTCAATCTCCTAATTGCATAAATATTATTTTTTATTTTTCTAAAGCTTTGCAATAATTTTCATTTTTAATTCCAAATGAAAAAAGCTCCCAAAATTATCAAGCCGCTTTTGACTTTGCAGTAATAACTGGGATACGATTTTTTATCTATGTTTTCGACACACCCACTTGGTCCTTCAAATGAGCCGGCTCCTCCTTACATAAACTACATTAAGACACCGTCTACGTTCGGGATATTGCACCTTTAAGCTTAAATGACTATAACGATAAAATAAAACTTGGTTAAAAAACTTAAAAACATGATAAGTACATGTGAGCATGTGTGAGTAATGACGGCAACTCGAAAAAAAGACTCCGTGTACCCGACACAAGGACGCCGGACCCCGAGGCAAGGACGTCGGGACCCAACAGAAGGACGGCGGACCCCGACAGAAGGACGCCAGGTCCATAATATTTAAAGGACCAATATAATTTCGAGTTTTAAAAGTCTCTGCTCATACGTTAAGAGCCAACGAGATTAGAAAGTGCTTAAGCCGTTTATACATCACAAGGTTAGGTTAGGTTAGGTAAGGCGTCCTTCTGTCGGGGTGCGGAGTCCTTTTTCTTCCTTTTTTTATACGGCTTGTAGGCCTGTTTTATACGGCCTGTTGCCATCGTTTACTTCTTCATAAAAAGGATTGATATGAGGAATTATACCTACTACTAAGATATCGGTACAATTAATTACTGAAATATTGCATAATATTATTTTTATTTTTCAAATAGCGGACGTAGGCTTGAAGGCGTGTTGCCAGCTTATTTATTTGTCAATAATTTAATATCGTTATTATTAACAATAATTAAATAATAAAACAAAGCTATTCTTCCAATTGTAACCATTTTCTAAAAAAAATATTCTTACAATTAGAGCAGCTTGAACTACACACATTTTTTTACTACACAACCAACCTAATTCTAACACATATAATTAACTTTAATTCGCGTGACGGTGTGACGAATAGAAGAACAGATTGTCAAGAACCATAGCGACAAACACGAAAACCCTGCAGGGAATAATTTTCCTTAAAAAATTATACAAAAAGTACCACGAATCTTGAAAAACCAGCCCAAGAAATAACTTCCATGAACCCTTTTTTCTTACCCCAAAAAAATGCAACCCCAAAATAGGAAACCTCAATGGCGCAAAAAAACACATGCCGCTTCCTTTAATTGAAACTGTTCACTTAATTACGGTCCGAACCTGAACCGCGGAAACCGGGAGCAAGTCCTAACGCGATAATTTCACGCCTTAATATGAAATATTATTGCGTTTTTAATATTTTCCTCATTTTCAAAGGTTCACTATTAAAAAAACCTTCAAACTCCCTTCCAGAAAATAGGAAATTTCCACAAACATAATTCAACTGCATCCATCCTTTGAAAAAAAAATCCTTCCGCATCACACCAACACCAGCTGGTTCACGGAGCGATCTTCAACTCGTTCAAACTTTCCTAAACGAGTCCGTTTCTCACTCTTCGGTCGGTCAAATTACCATCCTTTTAAACTCATCCCTTCACCGAACGTAACGATTCTAATCCATAAAAGAAGCCCATCTAATTCACTTCAATGCTCCCCTAACAAACTCCCAACAAACTCCTAACAAACTCCCATTCACTTCAATGCTCCCATCAAACTATCTTCCTTTACATCAAACTGTGTGATTAACATTTACAAAGTTGCACCAAACTCTATCATTCTCACCCCAAAAACTAAGCCAACTATTATAATATAAATTCAGCCGAGATTAATTGAACTTTCCTTCATGTCCTTAGCTCTTGGAATCCTCCAAACATCCACTAACTATTCACTTACGCGAACGTAACGTTTCTAATCCACAAAGAAACCCTTCGAATTCGCTGCAATGCTCCAAGACTATAACAGTTTACATCAAACTGTGCAACTCACATTTCAGAGTGCGCCAAACTGATATCATAACATCCTAAAACTCAGCCATTGATGAAATCTACAGTCATCTGAGCCGAACTGAACTTATAATTTATAAAGAGGCCCTTGTAATTCGCCTCAATCCTCAAAACTTTAATAATCTTCACCAAACTATCTTCTTTTACATCAAACTGTGTAATTCACACTCACAAAATATGTACCAAACTGGTATCATCACATCCCAAAACTAAGCCATTGGCACAACCTATATTCATTTTAGCTTAATTGAACTTCTCTGAATCTCCCAATCTTTCGGAATCCTCAAAAAATCTTTATAACTCTTCCTTTAACCGAATGCAATGTTTTGAATCCACCACGAAGCACTTCTAATTTACTTCAATGCTCCAAAACTATAACAATAACAATCTACATATGAAACAATCTTTCTTTACATCAAACTAAGACTAACACAGTTTGACTTACATAGTTGCACCGAATTCTATCATTCTCATCCAAAAACTAAGCCATTGGTACAATTTACATTCATCTGAGCTTAAACTAAACTTTCCTTAATCTCCCAATCTTGGAATCCTCCAAACATTATTGGAAGCCGCAAAGGTCTTAAAATCTCGAAAACTTAAGATCTGGAAAACTGTCATATGTTCGCAGCTTCAACAGCTGTTGAAAGCTACGAAATTTAAGAATAAAAAGACACGCATGAAGAAGCATGAGCAAGATAATGACTATTTGATAAATTAGAAAGATTACAGAACGAAAGATTTAAAATGACATTGGAATTGCAATATGGAAGTGATTTGCATCCTTGCAAGGTCAAAAACTCTCTATTTATTTTATATCTATCAAACCTCCATGTGCGTTCAACTCACGTTTTGGGTTTATTTGCTAACACGACCGCTTAGAAAAAACCCTTCCAAACTTCCAAAAGTACCCTCAAGGCGAAATCCATCTCCTAAAAAAAGCTTTTTTTTTCCTAACTTGGAGAAGCTGTCACAGGTGCCACCTTGGAAGCTCGAATTTATGACCGCAATCGGACCTCGTAATTACATTGCTTTAGTAAAAGTTCCCATGTTGTGTTGTGTTGTGTGGAGCATGTTATTTTTCCAAGCAGTTGTTAGATACATACCCAACTCGTACCAAAAGAGCTCTCCTTTTATTTCCCAAAGCCGTTTGAAGCTTCGTGTGTGATCTACCTAGGCTTCCCAAACACAAAACTGGCAAATTCCCGCCTCCTTTTCGTAGTGATTGTGATTCTCAATTTCTCATAACGAAAATTCCATTTAATTTGTACCATACTACTTTTGGCACAAATATGGAACTGATGCTATCCGCGTGAACCTTAAAAGGCTTTGCCTCAAAGGTTAAGAACACTTTTATGTTTAAATTTATCTTTTAGATTCGAAGAAAATCATATATTTTAAAACCCCACAAATTGTAGGAATTGAAATCTGAGTTGAACAATAAAATGAATTTTAATAAGTATCAATCTTTCCACATAAAAAGGCGCCAAACCTGTCACAATTATATAAGTGCTAATAACAATTGTATAAGTAACAATTTCAAAAAATAATGCTGAAGTTCCATGAGCAAACCGCAAAAGAATCAATCCTTGTAATTGTAATTAAACTAATTAACCATTTAGATTCGAAAGCACACATTTCTAAACCCCAAAATTATAGGATCGAAAGGTGAGTTGAACAATAAAATGGTTGTAATAAGTTTCTACTTTTTCGAAGCAAATGGAAGTGCAATTGTCAATGAATTTTCTGGTAAAATTAAAAAAAAAATCTCCTGAAACTGCAAACGTTATAAATTGTGTCCCATCCTTCGAGTTCGAGCAATTGAAAACAGTTGATTAAAGGGGCAAATGGCATAATAATAAGTATAATTTCTGCCTATGTTTTAATTGCTATTTCTCTGCTTTTTTACAAAGGCTGAAATTATAAACGGTGGCTTTGATATCGCTAACACCGCCGTTTTCATTTCTTCTTTTTTTTTCTCTCTGTGTGCCTATTTTCAGTCAGGATGGGGATACATCTTACGCAGTATATATGGTATATATTCCGGTGTTGGAGCGGGAAGCGAAAGGCAATTAAAGGGCCAAGGTGGCAAAGGCAGCAAAGGGGTGTCGAATAAGAATGGTCTTTCTCTCTCTCTTTATTTTTCTTATATATACTTTTTATTGCATCTATCACGCGATTTCTTTACTCTTTATGTCACGGCTCTTGTGGAGCGATTATTGTTACGCTTTAAAGAAAAAACGAAGACCCAAAATGGGCAAAAAAGAAATAAAAAAATGATATAATGGCTCAACCATCATTGGTTCTTAACATAATGCCCCATAGATTTGCCACTAATTTCGCTAAAAAAATATCAGGCGGTAAATAAAGAACTAAGACCAAATTTTTCTCAATTATTCGACATTTCGCAAAATAGTGCAATATTTAAGAAAATTATTGACACATAAATAAGACGGCGACAGATTTCACGCCTACGCCAGACATTTGAAAATAAAACTAAAAAACATCTTAGAAAAATTATGAGAATTTTTTTAGAAAATTTTAAGAAAATTACGAATTTCTTCAGAAAATTTCGAAAATTACTATTTTTCCGAAAATTTCGTTTTTTCAGAAGTTGCGAATTTTATCGGAAAAGTGCGATTTTTTCGGAAAATTTTTACTTGTTTTTAGAAAATGACTAATTTTTTTCAGAAAACTACGATTTTTTCGGAAAATTACTATTTTTCAGAAAATAACGATTTTTTAAAGAAAATTACGAAATTGTTTCGGAAAATCACGTTTTTTTTCAGAAAATTGCATATTTAAAAAAAAAGATTTTTTCAGAGAACTAGGATTTTTTTTTTACAAAATTGTGAATTTTAGCTTAGGAAGTTAAACACAATTATTTAAAAATTAGGAAAATTTTAAAGTTAAGGAAAGAGAGGAAGGCGACAGTGTATGGGCGTGGTTTTAACTAGGAACGACATCTTTTTTCTAATTTCAAATGTTCTGCGAAAAGGAACACAAAAGTTCCTGTGACTAATGGGAGATGATTTGGTGTTGGGCCAAAGGAAATGGACATAATAACTTGCTGTGTCGGAGCCAACTAAATTTTTTTACGACAATTTTATTTTGTTTTATATTTATTTTATTTCGCGTTCTTTTTCTGAAAAGACTCGGATCTAATTTTAGTAGCGATGTGAAGCTAGCAGCAGAAAAATAACCACAGCTGTGGTCCTGCTTTTTGCCGGTATTGCCTCGGTTACAAAATTACCCGCTCGGCTATGAAGCATTCCTTGCAAACTACAGTTTACATAACTTGTTGCGTTCTGCGTGTCTTTCTGGGTCAATTAGGGGACTGAAAGTGAGTTTAATGAGTGGGGTGTGAGATGTGTTAGCATCCTTAAGGAAGGTCGTTGGTACTTTTTTGAGGAGGCTTTAATTGGTGTAGTTGTTCTGTAATCCGTTTCGTTGTATTGCATTGTTTGTGTGTGGTTGTTTCGCAACAGGTTGCTGCAATGGGGGACCGAGAATCCATGAGACTAAATGAGAATAAAAGCTCGAGAAAATTCTTGAGGATGTGTTCTTGTGTGGAAACCCTTTGGCGGCGTTTTGCTTTATTGCTCCAAATGAAACAGAGCCAAGGTACGCATTTAAGGACTGAAAAAGGCGGGCCACTTGGGGGCCTCCATTAACTATTAGCATAAAGTTTACAGCACCGCCATCGTGTCAATGTGTGCCAAAGGATATTTAGCATAACACTAGAATATAAGCTCCAAGAGGATGGAAAGAGGGGCAACACTTTGTGCCGAACACAAACGGCACACCAGATCCATAAAGGGAGGAAGAATTACCATTGGATGTTCCAAGAAACGCCCAGGTAAAACTTCTTTGCCAATACCTGACAAGGCTTCTTTCCACATATACCTGGAATGCTCCACAGGTAGAGTTATGGATCTGTTGTAACAAGTTGGTCTTGTCTGTGTGTGCCTTTAGAACCCTTTACAACAATGCCTTAACAATGCCAATACAATGTACTATCAACCTCTGCAATGACTCAAATTCCTTTCATATGTAGACATAACTTTAAAGAATCTCAACTATAAGTCTCTTACAACACACTTTACTTTACTTTTCCAGTTTCCTTTGCTATATTTGTTTTAATTGCTGGATTACATGCTGACTGTAACTCAATGAAACGATGTGCTTTCAGTCAATACTATTATTAAGTACTGACCTAAGACCGTTAGACTTCGGAAATCCATTGAAAGTGAAGACTAATCTTGTTCAGCTGTCTAAAGTTTGCAGTCCATCTAAACAAGAAACAACTAGGTTGACAGTTCATCATTTCAATGTTGTCATAATATGCGTTCCAACGAGTGAAAACTCCTCCCAATAATGAAACTCGTTGAAACCGCAAAGCTCCGCATCCTCTTCTCCGCTCTCTACGAATTCAAACTTTTTCCTACCAGATAAAGTAATCGCAAGAACGAAATTCTTTCCAACAGTGGAATTACTCTCAACAGTGAACATCTTGTTAACAAACAACAGATCATAAGACATTTTCAAATTACTGCTAAACGTACCGTTTCCGAACGTTGGATTCAAAATGCAATGGTAGAGTTCCCATTAGATGGCGGAGCGATCAAGGATGAGTCAACCTCGCCTTACCGGTCAAAGCGTTCCAAACAAGTATTGTTCGCTGTACAACAACGCTTTTAGCTTCTTTCTTTTTTGTTCTAATGGTATTTATGGCCTTCCAATGTGCACGCTCCATAAACGTAACTTCTGCTCTATCTTCCTCTATCTTTATATTCTCTCTCTTTTTTCTTTTTTTAGGATACAGCCAGGTGTTTTAGAAGCCATCACTTTGTACCTCGTTTCTTCCTTATCAGCGAAT
Organism: Lepidurus apus apus; assembly: GCA_022832285.1. Lineage (NCBI taxonomy): Eukaryota > Metazoa > Arthropoda > Branchiopoda > Notostraca > Triopsidae > Lepidurus > Lepidurus apus. Next base: position 109,155 of record JAGJRO010000136.1, on the reverse strand, counting down.
CTTGGGCCCTAAGATCATAACCCTTGCTATGGATTACGATACGGATACCATTTAGTTCCCTACTGGAAAAATACCACTTCTTTTTCCCATGTCTTTGGAACCAGAACAACCTGAACTCAAACCTAGAGCACTTTCCAGACTCCCCCAAACACTTCAAACTTAAAAGGATTTAAAATAGTAACCAAGGCATGTTCCTTGTTGAGATTAAACACTTCAAATAGCAACCAGGCATTCCATTGTTAAGTATTCGCTGGTTAAACAACCTTTTGCTTGATCTGGACCTCTGGACAAAGGTTCCCAACTCTTCCAACAATGCCACTTGGTAGGGAGGCCAAGTTTTCGGATTGTTGGCCAAGTATAAAGGCCCTTTTGGTGTGCAACTGTGCAGATATAAAAATATCAATGCTTTCGGAGAGTGAATTAAATCTAAGGAGGCTCAGCGGTCGGGCTGACAGGTTGCGGGGGACGGAGGTGTTGGGTTGCACCCAGGGGTTAGTTAGTTTTGCATAGAAAGCGAGGTTAAAGACTCGCAGGGTGGTAAGTGGTAATATTGTACCCACACTGCACACCAAGTATTCTGTCTCTTGCCAAAAAGGAAACAAAAAATGGATGACCAACACAATTTCTGCTGAATCAATGTCATAGGCGACATTGAACTTTTTTTGTTCTTCTTTTTTTTGGTGGAATAAGGATTGTCCCCAAAGGAAAGGGATACAATCGAAGAGAACTTACTTATTCACGGTTGAGTTAGCCTCTTTTTAGGACAAGTTTGAAGAAGCTTGGACAATCTCCGGGTAACAATGGAGGCGACTTAGAAGCATTGTTGGTCAGTCTATTCCTGAAAAGAGAACAGAGAAGCAGAACAAAAAATGGTTTTCAAAGTGTATCAAACGTCAACTTAGTGTGGTGGTGGGAACCTGAAAGCGACAGGACACTTGTTTTTAATATAGACAAAGTGGAAGGTATTGTTGCAGGGTTAAGAATGTGGGCGGAGTTCCGGGAATTCTGACAACAATTTAGAACAATGGATGAACGATTATATTATGCGCCGCAACCCGCACTCCTTTTCTGGGGAAATTTAGATTCAACTTTTAGCCATTGTTTTTATTTTTGTTTTTTATTTCTTGTAGATTTCCTTAAAAACAAAATGAATACTTTGGTCAAAATGAAACTTGTTGGGCAGAAAAATTGGACAAGCACGTTCCGTGATTTTCCCGTGATTCCAAGGAAATGGCCGTGAAAGTCATCCCAGTGAAAAAGTTGGAAAGTTTTGTCAAACGATTGCAACAAAGGAAACCCAACAATGCTTAACATTCGTTTGGTTTGGTTCGGTTGGGGGGACTTGAAAGTTTTCATTGTTTTATACTTTTATTGGCACAGTGTGAGAGATCCTTGTATTCATGCTGACCACCGCTCTCAAATCCGGATAGATTTCAGATTCGAAATGAACTTGAAAATTCAATTTAAATTCTCCGGAATCTGAAAGTTGTTTCAACGATTCCAACTATGAACCTTACCTTAACAAGTATCCATTCCTAAGGCATAATAGCAAAATTTTTTACATTGATGCACATGAGACACCATAGAATCTTAGAATTCTTAGGATCCTCGAATTAGCCTTAATTTCAAAATATTTACAAATAATTCGCTGAGATTTTTTTTGTTTTTCATTCAATACTAACGTAGGCTTTCGCCTGTATTTGCTTATCTTTATTAAAGGTCTATTTTTACATAGCTCTTTTAAACTTATTATATAAATACACAATGAGAATTTAAGTCGAATAACTATTGTAAATAATTGTAAAAAAATTACAAATAAATTGGCAACAGCCTTTCAAGTGTACGCCCGCTATTTAAAAAAATATAAAAATGACTGATTTTAAAGTTAACTTAATACTAATTAACAATAAAGGATATTTAAGAATTTAACACAAATTATTTTATTTTGTTCAAATTCTAACACCTGGCATTGTTAAAGTTTAATTCATTAAACTATCTTAAAATTGTTTAATTATTAATTCTGTAATAATTCATTTGATATTAGTTTGAATTAAATTTAACAACTTTAATAAATCCCAATTTCTATAGAACTAACTATACCATTTGTAAGTCTCTCATAGTGTAATTAAATATATTAAATTATTTGTAAAAAATATTAAATAAATTATTCTTTTAATAATTTTTACAATAATTTAATAATTGTAAAAAATAATCATAATTATTGTAAAAATGATTTGTTAAATCATTCGTAATTTTGGTGTAATTTTGGAGTTCTAATTAAAAATAACTTAAGTTTTCCCACTAGAAATATGAAAATTATTTTTAAACCAAAGAAAGAAGCCGTCCTATGCTCATATCGAGGCAAAGCCTGAAAGAAAATTCTATTCGAGAAACACCTTCCTTTGCTCATCAGCTTGCTGCTGAGTTGTTTCCGGCCGGGGAACTAAGGTTTTTACCCGATTCATCCATTTCTCTTGGCACCTAAACCCATTAATATTGTAACATAGCAATCATGTGTGTTACTAGAGGTACTTTTCCTTATATGTACTCGAAGGGTTATTGGATGGTAGTGTATCCATCAGGACCCCATATCCAAAAGTGGGGGTAGTTTGGTGACCTCCGGTCAGATAAACATATGTTTTTGTATATGTAGGAGAGCTTTAAGAGCCAAAAGGGAGGTGGGAGGGTTAGTTTGGTACAATTACTATCTCCATACAGTCGGAAGAAGTTCCAATAACAAGCAAAAAGCGAATAGGCCGCTACCTTCTACCTCTTTTAGATCCAAACCAGGGCAATTATCCTGGGGATCGAGGGAAAGAGGTTTTTAAATAAAAAAGGTTTTTGCAGGTGAGAATGAGGGAATTTTTGCGGAATTGGGTCCGAAACGCAAATGTTGGCGGACAAATCATTTGTCAGCCCATAAAGGCCCCCAACAATGCCGCCTGAGAAAAACCGGGCACAGGGTTACACTTCCCAAATAAAATAGAAGGCGGTAGAGCATCCTTTCTAGGATGATTAACGATCTCTAGAGGCATTTAGACCTAACCAACACGTGGAAAAAAAATCCTGTATCCGAAAGTATTTGCACAGGATGTACTACCCAACATAATCCAAAAAAACCATTTGACATTCTAAGTGAAACTAGTTTTTATTGAGAAAATGGTGTAAGAATAGCTTTTAATTCAAATAAAAACAGATTGCGGAGCTTAAAAGAACGGTATAGCACGTAACCAGCTTGATTGACAATGACAATTGAGTGGACAATTAGTCACTGCGTGGGAAATAGGTTTGAAAAACTGTCGTGGAACTTCCCAAACCGTCATTGGAAAACGATTGAGAAGGTTTAATGACAGTTCAATTGCTTAGTGAAAGGCTCTATTGTGAAAGTTAACTAGAATTTTGATTATAAACTGTTTAAATGAGCTACTAAATTATAAGTTAACTTCCAAAACTATCGAGAACTTAAATGATAAACAACCTGAAAATTAATGTCCAAAGAATCCAATAAAACCTATTAATTCAATCGGTTCTATATTATGGACTTAACCACAACCTATAGTTATTAATTAATTAATTCATTTATTTATTTTTCATTTAATTTATTTTGTTGGTTAACTGTACACTTTTCATATTTACTCATGGTATTTCCTATAATGTTGTAGATTTCCTATTGAATTATCTGTATTTTATTTATTGTCTATTGTATTTTCAAGTAACCATAGAGACTAAATTTAATATATAATTAAATGAATCTAACACATAGTTGGGAGTCAATTCTGGGTCAGAGGAACAATCTAGGTTATCCAGTTCAAGATCCAGAAAACAAATTAAAACAGAAAAATTCTCTTCTACGCTCCCTCCAACCCTGTTATTAAGTTTTGTTTTGTTTTTATAGTATAATATCTTGCAACGATATGAAAAATACATAGGTTGGCAACAGGCTTTCAAGCCTACGCCTGCTTTAAATTTTTTTTAAAAAATGTACCCACATTCTTCCCGAAACCTCCGAAAAATAAAAAATAAACAGGAGTGAAGTCAATTTTCGTTGCGCTCACAAATTAATGAGCCTCTTTAATTTGTGCCCGAAAAAAGGAAAGAAGCGTCCTTCAACTCCCAAACTGGACGACCTAGCAGTCTCTCTCTTCCCAAAAGTCACGAAAAATCAAGATGGAAATCCCCTGGAGCATTCCGTTAGATCCCCCCCCCCCCCCATTTCCCTGTGCGGATTCCCCGTTCGCATGCGGCATGTATCACAAGTCCCAAAATCTTGTTGCCAGGTCGTAGCCAGGAGCTAGCTTGGAAGTGGTTAGTGGTTTGTAGTAGGCATGTTCATCGGAGTCACCGTGTCTGTCGTCCACGGTCACGAACCTAGCATTTCCCCTCGGCTTTTGCTACCTCTCCCTCTCTACTTTTTACTCCATCTCCACCTATCCTCTTTCTATCTTTACTATTATTTTTCTTTTTGTTCGTACTATGACTATTTCCCCCTCTCCCAAACCTTCGGCACAGTAAACCTACAACCTACTACGCAGCCCCCAAAACCAAACCCTCGCTGGCCCCACGCAGTCTGGGAGGTTTGCGCCGAAACCGAAACTATGAAACACAAGAAACTTAAGAGAAAAGACGACCTTCCTTTTTCATTCGTTGTGTAGCACGACAAGAACTAACCCGAAACATTCTTTTCCAACTGGACCAACCGTTTTTACAACCTTTTCTTTCCTTAAAAAAATATCTTATCTTATCCTCCCCATTCCATTCCATGTCTATTGTCCCTCTACAACAAAAGGAGAATCCTTTCTCCCCCTAGAAAATAACTATGAAGGAAAAAACTTTAAAAAATAAAATAAAATATCTCATCTACAATTAAACATCAAATTGATGCCTTTGAACCAATGTAGATACCATGACGTCACAAACCCCCTCATTCGGGTATTTTTTTTCATTTTTTTAAACGGGTATTTTGGGGAGAGGTTGTAAATTAATCCCATTGGGAAGAGAACCAGGGAAGATATCTCAGAATACAAGGGGAGTTAGGGAGAGAGAGAGAAAGACGGAAAGATGAGGAGGTGTCATGGGGTGGGTTTTTCGGTTTGGGGCATTCCATTCCGATGGTCCTTAAAGTCTTGTGTCGGTACTTTTGGCTTTGCTCGGGGATTTTCAAGAACACGACCGGTCAATCCTCTTTCCCAGCTTTTATGGTCAATTCCAAAGGTCCTTGTTTCTAGGCTCTTAAAAACTTTGCAAGCCCTACCAGACTGCATGGCATCGGGGTTTTCTCGTCCTTCTAAGCCTGCCCCTCCCTCCTTCAAGGAAAGACCCCAAAAGGGAGAGGCTGTAAAAGATCTTTTTACAAAGAAAAACCATAGATTCGGGCTGGGAAACAGAAACTCATTTCCTCAAAGCTAACAGAAGGGGGGTAAAAATTGGAAATCGAACATTTTCGGGAGGGGAGGGGGGTGGTTGATCTTTTTTCCCGCGGCTTTCAGACAGCCGAGACATTTTGAAAAGGTTTAAGAACCGAATCCAATATTGGGAAACACATATAGAGGAATATTTCATGCGTTTTGCGTCGGTTTCCAATGGAATAATAAAAGTGCCCCAGGTTCAAGTCCAAGTGTCCAATATCGAGTTGGATATAACTTTCTCGATTTTTTATTTCTTTTCGGCTTCGTTCTTGTTGGAAAAGCATGGGTAATAAAAAAAGCTAACTCAGCAAGTTTGAAGAACTTGGGAACAACTTGGGGGGAAGGGTATGACATCAGGTAACATGAGGCGAAGTCATATTGACATAAAATTCTATGGCGGACTATAAAGTCATTGGAGAAGGACATCTTCTCCGCATGCTCTGTAAGTACTGACCCAACACCTAGCAAACTCACTTTGACCGTTGTCATAGTCACTGAAACACTGCAGATATAGTTATACGGTATGCCGAGTTTCAAAGGGAATGGAAACTTTGAGCGGTTTTCAGCCTAAAAGATGACTTTTAGGCAAGCTTTTAGGTTCTACAGCAAAACACATGAAGCTATTTCAATTCTTTAACAGAAACTGATCTCGGTTTCAAATAGTTCAAGTTCAAATATAGCTTCAATTCAATTGAAAACATTTTAATATAATCGCAAATTTAGATCATCTTGACCATCTCGACAATTCTAAGGCAAACTTCGAGTTGTTTTTTCCTCTTTGCGAATAGTTTGGGGGAGTTTGGACTCGACTTGCGACAGTTTGGAATAGTTTGGGGTAGTTTAGAACGAATTGGATCGATTTAGAACGACTGGGAATAGTTTAGAATGACTCTGATCAGTTTACTACGACTGGGTACAATTTTGAACAGTCTGGTTGGTATAGTTTGGAACGATTTCGATCAGCTTATAGCGACTTTAATCTGCTTAGAACGAATCTGCTCAGTTAAGAACGATTGAGAACAGTTTAGAACAGTCTGACTGGGATAATTTGGAACGGCTTTGGTCTGTTTAGACCGACTTTGATCAGTTCAGAACGATTTCGATCAGTTTATAATAATTTTGATTAGTTTAAAACGACTGGCGTAGTTTATAACGGTCTGGTTAGGATAGTTTGGAACGCTTTTGCTCATTTCAACAATCCTCGACACTTCTAAGACAAACTTGGAGTTGTTCCAGCGTCTTTGTGATAATTTGAGACAGTTTGGACATGACTGCGATAGTTTGGAATTGTTATGGGTAGGTTTATAACGTTTTTGATCAGTTTAGAACAGTCTGGTTGGGATAGTTTGGGAACGGTTTGGCGCAGGAATAGCCATCCACGTGTAAACATGTGTTGGCTTTTGTAAAAACACAGCTTACAAGTTTTGGAAAGTGATTGGCGGGACTTGGGGGGACTTGGGGGGTTTGGGGAACCAGACGGCATTAGAGAAAGGGATCTGAAGGTGTAAAAGGAAAGAATAGGGGGGGGAATAAGCATTTTAAGATGGGGCATCAGGTGTGAAAGAATGCAGAGGTCATTTGGTTGGTTTTTAGGACGGCTGACACAAGGAGGTGTTTGGCTAGCACTGATTACAGGCTCAAGGTGCTGCGAAACTATCGGCAACCCGCCAGGAGGTCTCTTTCCCCCCTTATACTATAACTTGGCCCCTTCTTCCCCCTTTGCCCCTGCCACTTACTCAAAAACCCCAACAGAAAAACCCCTTATGCTCTCCTTCTATACTATTTTGCCTAAATTAAACTATACATCTAGTTGTTGCCCCTTTTTTCCTATTATAACGTCGGCTTCCAAAATTCCCCAAACAAAAATTCCTATTTATTTAAGAAAAAATGCACTGTTGCAACAACAATGATTGTTTCGGCCTTTAAAATTCACTAAACAAAAACTTTACTGTTGCTACAGCAATGAATTTCTTTTTTCAATTTTGGAGCGCAATGATATACAAAACAATAACATTTCTGGAACTTTGTAACGTTGAAAAAGGTCAACAATGAATGCTCACATCATCATACTCCATTGGCTCAAAGAAACCCAGGAATACACTTTCAACATTGCTGCGCAACAATGAATATACCACCAACTCAAACATGTCTAAAAAGAATTCAACAATAAAAGTTTTCCAAAACCTGCACCAACAATGAAGCGTAAGTTCAACCACGTTTGAAAAGAACTCAACAACGGAAGCCTCTAAAAAGGTTTCATCGCCATGTATGATTCCACAGGTAAAGATTTCATTGTTTGAGTTCTATGCAAACGTTTCATCATAACTATTTGAACTATAGTTATTGCAACAATGGTTGAGATAATGGCCTGCTTTGTTTAACATTCCATGCGTGAAATGAAACTATGAAATGTTCACTATTGTTTCTCCTAACAGACCGTTTGCCCCTCTGTTAATCGTGATTATTTCTGTAACTCCTTTCCTCTCAAACTTTATTTCCTAAAAAAAAGAAAAAAATTTAAAAAGCGGCGTTTGCCTCCTGCAGTTGAGAATAACATCTCCCTTCTTTTGCATATCGCCGGCTGTTGAATGTTAAGGTACCTATCTTTATACAGTTAGACCGGCACCTCCAGCTAGAGCCCTCAAGCGCTGTCCATGGTTGGTTGGGAACAGTTGTTGGTGAGTGAAACCAACACCTGTGAGATCCACACACACAAACACACACAGACAAACACAAGTTTTTTCCAGCTCTTTATGATTGTTGTCCAGTGGTAATAAGCTGCCGCCATGCATTTCCGTTTGGCCCCCAACACCTTCGCTTCTGCCTCTTCGTCACGTGAGCCGCACGCAATCACGACGAATAGAGCCCCCCAAAAGAATGAGTCCCCCGGCTCGGTCGACTCGGGGTAATATACATAAAGTGTAAAAGTGAACAAATAAAGAATGGCTAATTAGACATTTTATGGAGGGAAACAATGGCAAAAGTTTCCCGGGGAGTCCTCTTGATTGTTAGTATACCATGTCCTCATAAAAACCCCATGTCATGGTAAACAGCCCGTAGCCACTTTGCAAAGACATTTTTCTTCCCTGCCTGTCTCTCTACTAAACTCAAAAGGGACTTTTCCTAATCTGGTGGCTGTGCTATAGTGTTATCTAAAAAAAAAAAAAAAAAAGTCAGAAGAGAGATGTAAAAACTTTTGAAGACCGTAGAAATAGAAGTAGAAGAAGAAGAAAAAAATAGATATAAAAAGGTAACCCCCCACAACAAAGGCCCAACGCAAGTGATGCCTAATGTAGCTTTTGTATGTGGTATTGTTATACTTTGGAGGGAAACCCTGCTACGTTTATGGAACAGCCTCCTGTGGTTAGAAATAGCCCAATTATTCACAGGAACAAGCTTTCGCACTGGAAAAGACCCCCTTTAACTCGCTTTTGGAGGCAAATTCAACTCCAGGAGTTTAACAACGAACCTAAAAGCCTCTGCCATAAATTACTCACTCACACGATCCTTAACACGATCCTATAGAGCTATTCTAGCCAAAATGGCCATTCGCAAACTCGCAAAAACTGCCTTGAACCTTGATTTAAACCTTCCGAAATTTTAATTTCTTCAAATTACTGCGAACTGTTCCGCTTTGAAGATCAAGAATATCCTGAAGCATCAATTTTAAGCGTTGCAGACTTCTAATCATGTTCAACTTCTGAACAATAAATTATAAGTTCGCAAGAGTTGAACATATTGGAAATAATATGGAAATTGTTGTTTCATATTCAGGAATTCGTTTGATTAAATCTTTGAGAATTTGAATTTGACACTTAAACTGCTCAACCTTTGCTAATTGTATCTCAATGTTATCAAATTAAGAGTTTAGAAATGGAATATGCTATGAATATATGAACTACAATTCATTGTAAACAATCCAAGAGCGCCTCTAGCGGTTTAGTACTTCTACCTTGTGCTAGTTTTAAACCGTCAATTGTTTTACAGCCTTCGCAAGTTTGGTGCTATTAGAAACGTTTAATTCCATTTCCACGCTCAACATCAATTGTTTTACGGTATAGTTATTATAGTTTCTCGCACATTTCACGCGTTCCAATCCCTTTCACTAACGAAGTACCCTCTCTCTTTCAATATTACGAGTTACTTAATTTATTTTCCATTAAAAGAGTGCTACAATCTCGTCTTATACGTTGTCCTATGTTGATCTATGCCATTTCATGTTGTTTTATAAATAAATATATTTTCAATGCCACAAACTCATATATCATTGAAAGAGAGTATCTACATCACTGCTGACATTCAAGTCCACAAGTTTATAACATTGAAAGATAGTTCGCAAACCCGTCAAAAGTTGTCATCCGTGGCATTCATGTCATCACATTCAAAAGAGAGTAAAATACATTTTCATTTCGGCTCTTCTATGTTGTCCTATTATGTTAGCTTACAGTGTATAACAACAAAAAGCTTAAACGTTGAGCAACCCAAGTATTGACTAAGGTCTAAAAACTATCCACTCGAACTATAATAGCTACCCAAAAAAAAGAAAAGGAAAAAAAGAGTCTATTCTAAGCCAAGTAAACGCAATCCATATCCCATCCATCCTAAGGATCCGATCCGCTTGTCAACAACGAATATGTCCCTAATGAAGTCGCTCTCCTAGAGACACATCTACAACACATCAGGGCAGGAAGCTGGAAGCTTTTAGCCCGCTCTTTTTACCCCATATATTAACATAAGCACCACCAAAACATTATATTCTTACTATTTATCCCTTACTCCCCTCTTCCTATAAGCTCACTTATTGGGCACATTGTTATTTCTATACGGGGCCAGAGCCTCCAATTGGACACGGATGTCAAGATTCGACGTGCCAAAAGAGGGCAAATCAATCAAAAGCGAATGGACTTGCAATACTATATGTTTTTTCTCTTTCTTTTTGTTGCTTATCATCTAATAGAACCGCAGAGTGCCGTGCAAGCAAAAGTAAAAGTTTGAATAACTCGTAACATAGGCGTCAACGTGTTTGTGACTCTATGCTCTATGGGTTCCTCTTTATGTTAAGGGTTGCATCTATGGAACAGATTATAGAAGAAGTAATATAGAATAACATTATGTACGGAGAACGCGGTGGAAATGACAAGGGGGACAAGAGCTTAATGTAGCATTTGGTAACGGTCTTCAAGTTCTGACGTGAGACACGCATACAGGAAACATAAGAGGCACACGCATCATATGGGAAAAAGAAAACGGAAAAAAAGCTTAGCCAAAGGGAGTCGGAATAAGAGGAAGAGATGCTGTAATTCCTTTTGTGTGAATGTATATCCAGCTCAAATATCTATAATAAGGGAAGATTAGATGACCTCATCCAGACAATTGTGGCGTAAAAACCTAAAAGGCAATCCCAACTGCCGCTAAAGCTAAAACATTCAAAACAGGTATGAAAGTAGGCGGGCCACAGGTATTCAAAAACATCCCAAGAGTGCATTTAGGTGCCCGTAACTCGATCCCTAATGTTAGAACATTATGAATTAGTCCGTTATGAGTTAGTCCGTTATGAATTTTTGACAATAGTAACCTTTCAAACTGGGCATGGGAGTCAATACTTCGGGAGCAACACTTTTTAAACATTTTAAAGATGTAAACAATATGCGCAATGATTCCTTCAATTTAGTTGACTGTTCTATAGTTCTAACCTTTCCCAGACTAGCTCCTAATCAATGCTGAACTAACAAGAATGCTTTCACAAAACAATAACATACATCAGTGCCATCTGTGACTGTTTTGCATCAGTAAGTTAAGGTATACGGGAGGCCTTAATTTCATTGAAAATAATAGAAGTTAAAAGTTTCCAAGTCGTTCTCAATGGGTTATGACTCCCAATATGACACATTTACGGATGGCACTATGGTCGCCAGGTATTGGGAATGTAAGCGGTATTTGCGAAGAGGACAGGGAAAAGGTTTTCTGTATTATTTAAGATGCGCTAAATCCCTTTCCAATAGCCTTGTTTGTTAAAAGGTCCGTGTAAGAGATCGAAAAGACGGTGTCAATGGTGTGTTATAAGGCGCTTTTGGGGACCGAGCTATAAAAGAAATAGGTCTGTCACTCAGTCTTAATCCTGTCATAAGATGGCTTGTCACACCTGCCAACACTGTTAAGACTTTAGACGTTCAGCGTGTCGCACACGGATCCTATGGATTCTATGCTTTCTTTTTTCTAAGAAGACCCCTTTTAGGCTTTTATAGGCTCTGGCTCTTACAAACCGATGTTGATTTTCTAGCAGGCCCATAACCAAACAGCCTTTCAGAATGATTGTCCAAAACCTCTCAAATACAGAAAGAACCCCAAGCCGATTGTCCAAAACTAAATCCCCTTTACTTTATGTTGGTACTCAACTCTTTGCAACACAAAATTTAAATTGCAAATATAAACTCAATTCAAATACATCTGAAAACATCTCATTCGACCCTTAATGTTAATTTTTTAACTTGGAAACGTTGAACTCTTCATTAAATCTTAAAATCGAATTCAATTGCAACTCTGTAGAGCTTCTAATTAGTAAGTTAACCTTCCCAAACATTCAAACTGAGTTTTATTCTCCGGAATTGAAGTCCTAAACATTGAAATGGAGCTTGAACTTAAAACCGAAGTCCTACAAGTTCGAAACTGAAGTCCTAAAGACTCAAATTGAGCGTTAAGTTACTAATTTGGAATAACTAAGTTACTAAACATTACACTGGCGCTTTTGCTTCCCAAACTAAATTCAAAAAATTCCATTTTAATTTTTTTCCATTTGTTTCATTTTCTTTTTTTTAATTTTTGTTTGAACTGCAGTTCAAACAAAAATTTGCCGGGTGATTGTTGAATTCTTCGTTGAAAGTTAAAATCAAATTCAAAAGTACTCTTTATACTTTCAATTCAATAAGTTAACCTTCCGGAATCTTCAGACTGAACTTCTTTCCCCTCAATTAATGTCCTATACGTTGAAAGGAAGTTGAATTTAATAAACCAAGGTCCTGAAAGTATGAAATCGAAGTCCCAAAGACTCAAATTGAGCGTTGAGTTACTAAATTGGAGTCCTAAACATTGCAATGGAGCTTTGGCTTCAGAAATTAAAGTAAAAACATTCAATTTTAATGGTACAAGTTTTGGGTTGGATGTTGACCTCTTTCACGGTGAATCACCGGCTAATTCCAACCTTGCAACAATCATTTCGCCTTACATGTACACGTGTTCCTCCAAAAAGAACTCTTGGACGTCTTACGAGTCCGAGCGGTTATAGTATCGAACACAAAAGGCTCCATCCCCCCTCCCTCTCTCTCTTTCCCAATCCCAATCGCTTAATTGAATGATAAGTTACCTCTTTTCACGGGACAATGCATATTGGCATGAGTCGACACTTATAGATCGATTGTAATTTCTGGTTTTCTTTTGGTTCAATCATTCTCTTTTCCCTTTTCAAAAACTCCAACTTCAACTTGTATACTTTTCTATGCTTTTGTATACTAACCAATAAGCGCGCCCTAGCAAAAAGAACTTCCAACAACACAAGACCCCCAAAGTCCCCACAACACAACAAAAGAAGAAGAAGAAGAGGCAAAAATCTCTACGACTTTTTCCCAAACAAGGGGTGGAATGAAAAGGTCTCCCCCCCAAAAGTTTTGGCGTTTTCTTTTGAGTTCCGAAGAAGAAAAACCTTGTAGATATCCCCAACACCTTTGAAAGCCCCCATACCGAGTTGGGCTATTACCTGGAGCCCTGCCCTGCATTGTGTTGTGTTACTGGACAACGCTTGTCGATTGTCAATAAAATGGCCTTATTATTTGCCTCTTGCGGGCGGCCTGCGGGAGATTGTATCTGTCATGTCAAACTTTGGCTTGGGGATGACCCCTGGCACTCCAAAAGTTGTAACCTTACGTATCATCCATCATCCCTTGTCGGCTAAAGCATATCCAACTTGTTCATACTCCTCAAAATGCCCTTAGTTTTTGCTTACCATACATGCTAATCCAAACTACAAAGCAACCTCCACTGTCCCGTAGTTTCCCACTCTATAACTCGCTATCCTCTATGCCATACAGACACCTTACAAGGAAACGGTCTTCTCACAAAGATGCCACCGAGAAGCCGAGAAGATTTTCTAGAAGAGGCGGATTTGCTAGTGACGAAGACTACAAGAGTCAAGTTTGCAAAAGAAGCATTCATTTAGGGTAGGTCTTCTCTCATCCTATCACCCGCTGCCTGCATGTATCTTCTCCCAACAACCACAACAGAAGACTTACGAAAGCTGAGAAGAAGATTCGAGTTGCTAGACAATCTTCCCTACATGATTCTCCTCCACTCATCCACGGATGATCCATTCATGGATGCTTCAACCTAGCATACCAGTTGCATCTTCTTCCGCCTACCACTACTCACTTCTTCCACTCGCATCTTCTTCCGCCTCCTCCAGATGCTGCAGAGAAGGTGAAAAAAGTTATGGATGACTACGGGCGACTATAGCGACTATAGAAGACTATAGAAAGCTACAAGAAGAGTCGGATTTGCTAGCGATGAAGACTATAAAGCCTAATTTCCACTGCAGGAGGCAGGAGGCAATTCCTGCCTCCTATAGTATGCAGGAAGTATGCAGGAATTGCCTCCTGCCTCCTGCAGTGGAAATTAGGCTTAAGAGTCAAGTTTGCTAGATGAGCATATTCATACATGCAATTCATCACAACCTACGAGTTAGGTTAGAATCTTCTCTCCTCTCTATCACCCGCTGCCTGTATGTGTCTTATCCCAAGATGCCATAGCATCAGACTTACGAAAGCTTAGAAGAACTGTACTTGCTAGACAATCGTCCCTACATTCTTCTCATCCACTCACCCACGTACACATGCTTCCACCTAACCTGTCGGTTGCATCTTCTTCCGCCTACCACTCCTCTCTTCTTCCACTCCATCTTCTTCCGCCTCTTCCAGACGCTGCAGAGAAGGTGAGAAGATTATAGACGACTAGTAGACGACGAAAGAAGACTACAGAAGCCTAGTACAAGTCGGATTTGCTAATGATGAAGACTACAGGAGTCAAGTTTGCAAGAGAAGCATTAATACATGCCTCAAAACTTGCAAGTAAGTTTAGACCTTCTTCCATCTCTATCACTCGCTTGCCCCTTCTTCCAAGAGGGCACAGGTGAATACTACAGAAAATTTACGAAAGTTTAGAGGAAGACGTACTTGCTAGACAATCGTCCCTACACGCTTCACATCCACACAGCCACGGAGGTCCACTCATGTTTGGATGCGTCAACCTAACCTGCTGGTTGAATCTTCTTCCGCCTACCACTCTCTTTTCTTCCACTCCATCTTCTTCCCGGACAAGATGCTGCAGAGAGGACTGTACAGTTGGTTATTGGTGGTAGAAGAAGACTACAAGGAGAGTAAAGAGGCTGCAGAAAAGACTGTACGTAGGTTATTGGAAGAGGAAGACTACAAGAAGGGTAAGAATGCCATACGGCTAAGACTACGCGAAGACTCAAGAAGAATCGAGTTGCTATAGAGAAGCACCCGGGTTGTAATCTTACTTCAGGGAATAAAAAATGAGGATTTATGACTAATGATGTTCAACACAATGCGAGATGACTCAAACGCATAGATCTTCAGAAAAGAAGTGTTGTTGTACATGGAAGGGTTCTTAACTTTGTTATATTAAAGGAGCCCATTGGAGTGCCTATCATACTGATACCCCCCTCGCAGTCGTTATCTAATTCTTCCCCGGTCCAAGTTGAAGTACATATATCTTAGGTTGCAAACTAGCTAATTACAACCGCATGTATACAGAGCCCAACAGATGTAGGAGTGAACTTGTTATGCCGCTTTAGAAGAACAAAAAAAATCGAAAACATTCTTTATGTTGACCCCCTCCTTTAACAGTCTTTAAGAGAACAGAGAAGCTCCCGTTATAGGAACACGAAGGCAACATGGGGTACGTGTGTACAACCTTACAGGGCAACGACATGTCTGCAGACAAAGATCTTCTCATTAAGATTTAGCGTTTGCTGTCCTGGAGCGCAGCAATGCCGAAATTGCAAAGCATTTTTTACTTTCTTCTTCATCTTCTTCTCCTTTTTCTTACGATGTTGAGGTGTTGTAAAAGGCTTGTGATAAATACAATTTATGTCAAAGCTAAAGAGGTTGGGCAGTTAGATAAAATTCCTCTTGCGCGTTGATTAACATCCCCTTAACAGGCTGTACGCCATGCCTTCTATTCATCTCTTAAGAAATAAAAAAAATCTATTCATCTCTCCAAACATATTTTGTTTCAATATTATGAGCGCTGAACAGTCGTTTGGTATGTTAATTCTGCATTGCTGCGCGTGTCGATTTAAAAAAAAATTTACATTTTTGTTTTGTTTTTCGTTTGAGGATGGTGAAATAAATAAATAAAAAAACACGGACCATCAGCATGAATTTGCAGCTTATCTTCATCTAGGAATGCTATAGTAAAAGATCGAGAGAGGAAGCTGAGGGTCCCGAGATCGTTGTGGTGAGAAAATGGTGGTGGTGGTGGTGATGGTGGTGCTCATTAGCGGTCACAGCACGAGGATCTGAGCGCCAGGGACAAAAGCACGGCAGGGACGCAGCACGGTGCCCATTGTATGCGCCTGGCCTTATCAACACCTTCCATGAATATTAATTGCCTGATCTGGGTTATATGCTAGAGCCATCCGCACTGAGAACCTAAAAGCCCCAAACCCCAGCTGAACACAGAGTGAGCGAGGGGAGGGAGGAAACGATGGCTTGCGAACTATTCTCTGGGCTCTTGGCGGGGGACACATCACGAAAAACCATCATGACTCTTAAGAAAATCTTTACATTCTAAAGAGGTGTTATAAAACGCCTGATAGTTTCGTTGCTTTCAACGGTTACTAGCTTGGAAATAGGGTGCGTTTGTGCCATTGTTCGCCGAGGTAATTTGACAGACTTGAAGGGCCCCATGCTATTCCAGATTGTCTAAAAACTTTGAATGCCGCGATTTTCTAAACCACTAAAAATAAAAATAATAGAAGATAAAAGTGATTAGAAAATAACCATGTTTTTGGAGTTGTTTTGGATTTTAGATCAGAAAATTAGGAGCATTTTGAGTCCAAAGACGGTAGAGACGGTCTTGTAAGGGGAGGGACATGTGGGTGCTTACGTTTGGGACACGCCTCTTCCCCTAACAGGGGTTCAAGAGGGGGGGACACTGGTGGGGGAGGGAGGGGGATCAAAGGGAACTTAACCCTATATAGTTAGTGTAAAGTAGGGGAAAATGTTTCTTCGGTAGTTTGTTTGGTTTTTCATCCCTATAGGAAAACGTAAATATTTCCGTTCACCTACGAACATATTTGTTGAAGTTATGGATATCCGATTTTTATGGCTTTTCACGAGTTAGCTCATGTTCAATCTACCAAGATGTAATACACGAAGTCTAATAAAGGTGCACGGGTCACGCGTTCTTTGGCAGGAAGGGGACGAGTGGAGCCGGAGTAGCCGGGTCCCGTGAGTTATTGAATTTTAGTAATTCAATAACTTGTGAAGTTTTGTTTCTAGCTGGGTGATTTAATATTCAAACGTAGCGATAGTTTGTACGGAATGAAAAAGCATGCCTTTTCTTGTCAAGGAGCTCAAAATTTTCGAGCTACGAGCGCTCAAATTGACCTGGTGTATTTCACACGGTAGGTATTGGATCGGGGAAAAGGGGCGGAGCTAAAGGCGAAAACTGAAAAAGTTTCTAACGAAACTACACTTAATATAAAGGCCTATAAAATGATGTAGTCCCTGTTTTGATGAGTGGCAAACATTGCGAATGAATAGCGTTCGAAGTTACTCGTCCAGTATCATAGGGCACTTTTCGCGACTAGTAGAAAGGGGCGGAGTTATGGACGGAATCATAAAACTCTCAAGCAAAACTACACTTGCTATAATGAGCTACTTAAAAAATCAACCTTCTGTCAATGGGACACAAAATTCTTGAGTTAGTAGCACTCAAAGTTAGTTACTCCATCTCTTATGGCAGATTTCGCGACCAGTAAGAAGGGGTGGGGCTACGGATGGAATCGTAAAAATCTTTACCTAAACTACACGCGCTATAATGTGCTATTTAACAGTTCAACCTTTTCCCAAAGGCTCACAAACTTTTTGAGGCAGTAGCACTCAAAGTTAGTTACTCCATTTCTCATGGCCGATTTCGCGACTAGTCAAAAGGGGCGGAGCTACGGATGGAAACGTAAAACTCTCCAGCCAAATGACTCCCAACACAAATATCTTTTAAAGACCTAATCAATGTTCAATGGGTCGCCAACTTTTCGAGTTCATGGCGCTTAAAAAAAGTTCGTCACTCAGTTGGGTTTGGCCATTTGGCAACGGGGCGGTGCTTAACCTTCAAACCTATACCCTGTTGAGCGCCAATACTTTCCGACTAATTCAACCTTAAGGACGTCTCTAAATCCCTCATGTTTTAATCGAAATTTTCCCCAATTTGAAGTGATCCATCACGTTAATCGCTCGTTAATTTGTGATTAACGATTTACGGTCACTCTCTGGTCTCTGGTAACACGGACTTCGGGACCTCTCCGAAGTTAGAAGCCGGTGGGTTCAATCGGTCCAAAGTGTTGGGCAGCCCCAGAAGGGAAGAATGTTGGCGCGATAAGCATAATAGAAGAAGAAACCTATGTAGGCAAGCATATTTGCTGGTTTTCTAACGCTGTAAAAGGTACTCCAAAAACCGCAAGCAGTCACACCTGCTTCCTTTTTAAATACCCCGGAATACCGGTGTGCCTCTTCTTCTTCTCTGTTCTCCTTCTTCGTTTCTCCCGAATGCTAATGGCTGCGTGTGGCTCTCCTCTAAAGGCTCTAAAGCATTACTTTGGACGCAAGCCCATCGTCTCTTTTACCTGTCAGATCCATAATAGGCCATGACATGAGTTCGCTCCAGCTTGGATCAACTTCTGGCCCCCTCAACTATTTACTTTCCTGCAGCTCTACTAACTTCTCCACATAAGTTCCCCAATCAGATAAACCTCACTCACTTAACAATACTCAGAAATTCTTCCCCCCAGAAATGCAAATGAAGCTTAAATTAGCTAGTTTTGTTGACACAACTTCAAAGAGGTCTAACTTGACACGCGTTAAGAGCCAGAGCCAGGCTTTTCTCCACGTGGAAAGGGGGCTCCAATGAGAAATGTTCGGCAATCTATCAATGGTGAGTGGGAAGATTTTTTGGGAAATAATTCTTGGTATCCCCTTGATGGTAATTTATGTCTATTTGCATGTTAATGATAATTTAGTGTCGTTTGGGCAATCACCTCGCGTTTTTCACATTTGACTCGCTTTCAAAGGGAATTTTCCCTTTTTATTAATGACAGTTACCCTGGCGCGGGTCAGCGTGACGTCCCTCCGTGCTATTTCATGACGGGCACTTATGGAAGTAAAAAGGTAAGGGTTATTTATATCAAGAGAAAAAAAGGGAAGAAACTTTGGGGAGTTTGTTGTCTTTTTTTGGACTCCCCGAATGTTCCCAAGTGTACCAAGCCAAGGGATCGAGTTAGAAGTAAAAGCCAGAGCAACATAAGAACCACAGGAATCTAGTTATATCCTTCTGACAACTCGATTTACGAACCATCACAACTCTTTCACCGTCCTTGTGTTGCTAATTTGAGTTAAACCTAAAAGGCTTTCTAAACAAGTGAACCCAGCCGTCCTCCTCAAACAAGAGAAACTTTGGGCTTTGGATCATAAACATTATGCTAGTTTGTCTAAACCTCTTCTAAACTTGCCCCTGTACCCCCCCTCTCTTGGTAAATTCATGAAAACAAATACGCGTTAGATAGAGTAAATACAAAAAGGTCCCCGTTCCGTTCCTTATTATTATATAAAAACGTCATAAAACGCATTGTTTGCCTTAACAAAAGATGCCTCAACGTCACCCACTTTTCAAACTGACTCCAAACTAAAAAAAAAATATACCAAAACTTAACCAAACCCCAGCGCTTCCCTTTTAGAACTTTTACAATAAAAACACGGAACGTTCTACACTTTGAACGCAACTTCCGGACCCAAACTCGCTTACTCATAACTCCAAAGAAACAGCTTGGAATCAGAGTTTACAAATGAAAGAGTGAAAAATTCTAACAAGAGTTTTTTAGAATAATTTAATTTAAATTTTATTGTAATATTCTTAAGTGTTCTTCAAATTAGAGTTTAAAACTGGAATTTTGGACTCGTTCAGTTTTAAACTCGAATTTGAAGTTCTTTGCGGGAGTTGAGTATTTTATTTAATATTATGTAATTAAATTCCTCGCTTGTGTTGGAAAGCGAAAATACACAGATTTGGGGACAATTTAACGCGTGTTTTTAGATGTTTCAAACCGTCATCGCTACAGAATGGCCGACGGTTTGCGTGCAACTAACTGCAAAGTGATATGGAATGCCCAAACCTGACAGAATCGTTAATTCCAGGTTTTCTGCTAGACAATGCGCGGAAATGTATGCAGTTTTTAATAGCTTTCGTTTATACTAATGTCCTATGCGGAAAATTGATAGCTTTGATACAACTTCTTTCGTCTCTTCGCATGTTTTGCCAGGTTTTACTGGACGGAAAAAATGGGCACAAAAAAGTACAGGAAGGTTACAGCACTTTCCTATCTATTCTACGCTATTCTATCTATTCTAGTTCTACCTCTACTATCCTATTGGAATTCATTAGAATTAATCCAGTTCGCGTTAAAATGATTCTACTTTGAATCACGGTAATTCTCTTTCGTCTCTTTGCATGGTTTGCCAGGTTCTACTGTGTGCCAAAAAAAATTGGCCAAAAAAACTACAGGAATGTTGAGCACTTTCCTATCTACTCTACTATCTCTACTCTCCTATTAGAAGGAATCAGAATGAATCCAGTTCGATTTAAAACGATCCTACTTTGAATCAGTAGTGATTCAACTGTAACCTGAAAGTTATTTCACTTCGCATAAGATTCTACTTGAAACAGAACTGTATCATCCAACTTCTTTCATCTCTTTGCATCCTACTTTGGTTATACTGTGTGCAAAAAAATGGGCAAAAAATTACAAGAACGTTTTAGCATTTTCCTATCTATTCTATTATTCTATATATTCTACTACTACTTCTACTTCTCCATTAGAATGAATTAGAATGAATCCAGTTCAAGTTAGAATGATCCTACTTTGAATCACAGTGATTCTCTTTCGTCTCATATAGCATACTTTGCCAGGTTCTACTGTGTGCCCAAAAAATGGCACAAAACGCTACAAGAATGCAATGTTTCAGCACTTTCCTATCTGTTATATTACTCTATCAATTCAACTACTACTTCTACTATTCTATTAGAATTAATTAGAATAAATTAGAATGAACCCAGTTCGAGTTAGAATGACCCTACATTGAATCAGTGATTCTACGCGAGTTAGAATGATTCTACTGTAACTTGGACTGACTCCACTTCACATTAGATTATACTTGAAATAGAACTGTATTATCCAACTTCTTTCGTCTCTGCATCCTACTTCGGTTCGACTGTGTGCAAAAAAAAAATGGGCACAAAATCTACAAGAATGCTTCAGCACTTTCCTGTCTATTGTATTATTCTATCAATTCAACTATACTACTTGTACTATTCTACAATAATTAATTAGAATAAATTAGAATGAATCCAGTTCGAGTTAGAATTATACTAATTTGACTCAGTAGTGATTCTACTGTAAACTGGAGTTATTCCACTTCAAAACTACATTCATTCTATACTTGAAACAGAACTGTATCCTGTTTTTAACATTTTCTCCTTATTTAGGTGGACAACGCAGTACAAACGTCAAAAACCGAAGGCTTATAACCTCAAGGTACAGTTAACACTCTCTTCCCCTGCAATCCCTCGTCTGGCAAATCATTTTATAGCAGACCCCTTTAAAAGTCACCCCTTATGGTATTTTAAAGCGGGTTAGAGACAGTATTGCACATCTCTTTTTCTCGCATAAATATTTCGGTTTTTACGACTGTATAAAAACCAAAACTTAAAGGCTTCTCCCCCCTCAATTTATGATTATACTAGCTCTCGAATAAACAATTCAAAAAGGGCTTTCCTACAACTCTAGATCTGAACCACATTTTCCTTAGTTGTTCGAAAACAGTCCAACGTTTTTCCCTTAAACCAACAAGCCATAAGGAGGAAAAACAGCAAAAAAGCAAAAAAAAAAAGCAGCGGCGTTGGAAAATGTCGGAAATTTCCCCAAATTTTCCGGTCCCCTGAATGTCCTAGGCGGCTTTTGGGTACCACAATTACAGGGTGTAGGTCCACCAATTTGTTTAGAGGTATGCATCCAAAACCGACACACGAAAAGCCCCTACGTACATATATACATATATAGACACATACACCTTTTCCGAGATTCGGGAAAAAGGTTCAGTTTCAAGAAAACTTTCGCTTCGGTCCACAAATGACATGCTGCTTCTATCTTCCTCCTTCTATTAGGCGAACCAAATCTAAATCGTCGCCCTGTCTGTCATTTGGAGTGCTCCTCCGCCAAGGAAAACAATAATTAAGTGGTCCAACCTCCTTCCATCCTTTCAAACTTGCCTTTTTTAGGAAAAACTTCTACTTCTTCCTTCGGTTTCTTTTTTTGCCTTTTTCCGCTCGCTGTTCACGTTTTTTGCCTCAAAACAAAAATTAAACTGCGGAAACCTAGCGAGGTGAAAACGACCATAGCTTCCAGCTATTTAGAACCTTCTATGAACTGTTTCACAAAACATATGTAAAGAGAGAAAGAGAGAGAGAGAGAGAGAGAGAGAGAGAGAGAGAGAGAGAGAGAGAGAGAGAGAGAGAGAAATGGACAAGAGCTTGTGAACAGAACAAGCTTCATTAAAGCTTAGAACCGGTGTGTGTCTGTGTGAGTTTAATAACTTTGCGATATGTAATTCAGAGACCAGCGCAGGGCTTTTATGCAAAAAAGAACCTAATATATATTTCCGGTTCAACTGCAAAAGGAAACTATGGACAACAAGGGTCGCTTTTTTAGACAGTTGAATAAGCGACGAGCGGATAGTAGGAATGCTCTGGGTGCCTTTTGGCGAAGAGTTATAGATCGTCCTGCGTGCGTAACGAGTGTTTGCCCACCTCGGCGGCAGCACCTTTTGCATGAACAATTAGGCGCCTCAGGGTATCTACGTCCCAAAAATCCAAACGCGTTCAGAGCATTGCGTTGACCATGAAATGTTTCATGGAATTTCAGGTTATTTTCATGTTTTCCAGGGAGTTTCCTAATTTTTCTGTCAATCTGCGTGCTATGAATCTTCCTTGTTTAGTGTTCGAAATACGTCACAGGTTCTCTCTGTTTGTGTCCACAAAAGGTTTAGGATTACTCTTGTAAGGTGTATTGTTATTATCACTATTGTTACTTGGGTTGACTTATTTTTTGTATTTTTTATGTGCGCAAAGGGTGGCTAATGAACAGGAGAAAGAAACGGCAGCGTGACCAAAGGCTTTCCACGATTCTCTGGGTCTATAAAGGAAAGTATACAAACACCTGGTTTGCAGTTGTTGCTTTTACTCTCCTTTTTTAAATTTTTTAGATGACTATTCTTGGCGGCAGAAACCTAAACGCAAGAAAAACATGGCATGCAATGCTTTACCTCTACTTTACCGTTCCTTAAATGCAATTGCGTTCCGTTTTAAACTGCGGAAAATATTCAACATGTTTTACTGCATGCAATTCCAAGTAATTCCTAACAGTGGGTTCTAATAGGCAATTGTAACAATTCTTGAAATTGTTTTTAATTTTAACTGTGTTTTAATTTTTTGTTTTTAACTGTTTTGGATGAAAACTGCAAGGAAAAATAGTCTTGCTTACAGTTTCAATTGTAAAACAGTACGATTCTAGCTTCAGGCACTTTGCAAGACACCGGAAACTTCCAAACTGTTTGAAAGGATTCAAACAAGGAAGAATTGTACAATTTTACATCCTATCGATTCTACAATCCTACGAAGATTCGTTCTAAATGGTGTTTGATGGAAAGATCAAGTGTTGGTAGCAAACAAACTCGTCTGGCACGTCAACAGAGTGATTAGGAAGTGTTTTTGAAGTGTGGATGTAATCGCAACCTAATAGATGATGTTTCTAACAGGTGTTGTGGATGTTTGGAACGGAGAGAACGGAGGTTAAAGGGGTCAAGGGGAGTTGAATCTACCTAGTATTACTATCATCATACAGGGGAAGCGAGGTTTTGACTTGCGGAAGAGCCCCGGCAAGTAAATTGATGGGTTACACCGTCAACTGGTAAGTATGAGCAGCGCAGTACTTGACACTCATGAAGACATCACGTCTTTCATGTTTAAGGTAGCCTGTTTTGCTACACATGATAATGGACGGGTAAAATGGGAGGACTCACTCCTCAGAAACCCCGCAGCTATGATTGAAAAGCTCACACAGCAACTACAAGGTTTTAGGTTTGGAAAAACGTCCCGAAAACTTATGATTGACCTCTCTCTAGCTCATGTTCGCTCCACTCTTCATTTGCGGGCGAAAATGAAAGGCCTTATTTTAACAAAGGGAAATACGCCGCCTATTCATTCCAAAATCCCTATTGTCGGCACTCTACCGTTTCTTCCTCTCGCTCTTTTAAAGAGTGGGTGTGAACTCCAGCGAATGTTACAAATCTCACCCCCAAACGTCCCATAAATAGCACCTTACGCATGTTTTTGGCTAATTTTCTTTCATTTTGGGGTCAAAATCTAACGCTTGTATCATTTGCCTCGAATATTTATTTAGGATTTATGGTTTACTGTGTAGTTTTAAGGTGCTAGCCTGCTTGGTTCTCGAGAAAAAGGGGTTTTATGTTGTTGTTTGAGTTTAGAACCCCCTTTTCAAGTGTAGGATGTAATGTAGAACCATATTTGGAACTGTTTTATTAAGTAAAATATTCCCTTTTTTTTGGAAGGTCCGTTTGAGGCTCAGCCGGTGTAGATATAGCTAGAAATAATAATAATAAAAAAAAAGATAGGGACTGACATAGCATAAAGGTCATCAGTGTAAATCAAGGCGGCAGGATACCTTTTAGGCGGCCAATTTATGAAGACAGGTACGTATTGCTAAAGGTGCGAGAGAGTTGACTCGAGGAGCTTTTTAACCCAAACACATCTTTACTTTAGAAATTTCCTTCGCGAACCGAAATGGAGTTTACTTGACCCCCCCCCCCACTTCCCCTCCCCAATCCACCGCAACTTTCCCAATCGCTTCAAAATCACAACATTAAACAAACCAAAATTAATTTAAAATCTTAAAATACTAACAGTATTCAACTCTACGTCTAGTGTTAAATCCCTAAATGTCAAAGCAAACTTGATGAAGTTTACTAACGAAGTAAATAAACTTCATCTTGCTTACTAAAGTAAATGTTATTCATTTTGGATTGTTGAATGTGTGTTTAAAGACTAGAATTGCCTGTAGTTCAACTGAACAGGACGTGGGCATGTGTTTGCAAGTTTAATTTTTGCTTATAGTTACCTTTCAGAGTTTCTAATAGGAATTTCAGGGGTTTATCTCTTAGGATTGAAGAACGTGGCGTAATAGAGTGTATTTGGAAGACGCGTATCTCGCTCAGCATAGCTCTAATAAATTGTCGGGCTTTTATATGTACAGAAAGTTAATTTAGGGTTGCTCACCTCTTGATGGTGTTGAGGTTTTGCACCTGGTTGTCCCTAGCACACATTTTTTCAACCTTTAAACCTCCAAAGCTGCTTAAGGCTCAGCGCTCTCTCTCTTCTCTTTGCCTTGATGAAGTTTGGGCTATTAACGACCTGCTACTTACAGCTTCCCATCTTTGCCCAGGCTGGTTGTTTGATGATGGTCATGCACGTTTTTCCGTGCGCGTGCAAAGGAGGCTAAAAAAAAATCTCATTTTGGAAGAAACCAAAAAGATGCTGCGAGGTAGCATAGCGCCTTTTTTCTTTTTTTTGGCTTTTTTAATATGTAAGATAGTAGTCAAAGACTGCAGGGTTTTGGGACCTGCTGCTAAACAAACACTCATTACCGTGTCTTCAAAAGCCTCCTTCTTATTATGAAGCAGGGAGCCCCTTGAACCCGTTTAACTACATATTACGAGGATATGGATGTGGGTTGACTTTTGGGGGCTTGCTTGCTGTTAGATGCTTTGGCTTTGCGTTGAAGGGGACTCTTCCAAACTTTTAGAGCGGATGGAAAAGGGACGTATCGCTTTATTTACGAGTTTGTGGTCTCGGAAAAAGACCAAGGGAACCTTCATCACCCAAGCTGATGTATTGAGGGCGTTAAATTAAAACTCCACCCCATTTAAATTGGGGATTTTTTTTTATAAATATATGTCTATAAACAGAAGGTTAGTCAATATTGGAAGTAGCCCTTTAGAGATTCTTTCATTACCTAAATAAAGCGCTTGTTTTGTTTCATAAAGGGGGGCGTCAACAGTAAGCTGGCAATCTAATGAAACTTCTCAACAGCTCCTAAAGAGTGCCAGAGCATTTATCGCGTGATATTTTCATAATAGCTGAATTAAAATACAAATGTCTAACCAACACATTTGCATGTAGAACAGGTATTATCAAAATACATCTGCCTAAATAGAGAATAAACTTGTTAGTAATTCGTCTTACTATCTAAGCTAAATTAAGTTCGTACCTTCAAGAATATTTGTAAATACTGGCAAGTGAAAATAAAGTTTTATTAACTTACGTTTGAGGCGTTCTTTTCATTGTTGGAAGGTTTTAGACGGCCAATTCAAGACACTTGTTTGCACTGTTATATAAGGGGATCACTAACATAGGAACATATTCACTAAAAGCCAGTTGAAAGTAGAGTAAAAAGGTTTTGAAACGCGTTTTGAAAACGCCATAATTGCAGCAGATTGAAAACGTTCGCGGCGCCACTAAAATTCCGTCGCGCCGATTTCACTGATGCGTGCGTTAAGAGTAGACGATCAACGTGGAGGCGTGGCTTGGCTTAGGCAGGGCTTATTTCTTTGTTCGTTCTGAAGACGGCGTGAGATATGAGTGTAAAGATGACAGATTTGGTTTGGTTTACATAAGTTAATTCGTTAACTTAAAAAGAAGGCATCTTGGCATTTTTAGTTTAAAGAGAAGTTTTACGCTTGTTTCGTTCAAACTTTGGGTTCACTTAGGAATTGTCTTTATGAGGTGTGAACGTAAAACTAACCGTTCATTTGTCACTTGTTGCAAATGGTTTCGGGTCGCGAACCGCGTTACAGGTGTGTAGGATGTTTTTCTCTTTCTTGTCCTGCTCCAAGGGGAAGTCTGAAGTAGAACCAATTTGTCATTCAAAACCAAATCCGGTCCCCAAAGCCCACATTACAAACTCACACGGTTGGGACAGGTTCATTTCTCTTGTTATCCATCGAAACGTTTGTCTAGTCGCTTTGACATCTCCATTACGGGGACGGAACGGTTCCGCCTCAGCTAACCCGCCGAATAGGAAGCTTGAAAATCCAAACACAATAGTAATTGAATTAAATAATTTTTCGTTCTTTCGACGTTTCGTCCACAATTAAGCACGTAGAAGAATGACGTCAGTGTGTTGTTGATCTATAACAATGGTCGCATCGATTACAAATACCACCACTACCGTGCAGCTCCGTGTCCAAAACGTCTCCAGGAATGTCGCCTCATCAAAAACCTAATGTCCAATATAATGTACCGGAAGCTAGTTTCGTGGGGCAAGAAAGCGTATATATATACGTCGTTATCCTGTCAGTTTGGGTTGACAGCTTATTGCTAGCTGTCTCACTTTGCTTGTAGTTTTGGTGCGGAGAGTGGTGCGCACGAACATAATATGACCTGTCCATGCAGTAGGCTACACTCTCAACACGGTGTAAGTCAACATGTCCATCACACCCAGGCCACCAATGTTGAAAACCGCACGATGCATGATACTTACACTCCTTCCATACCATGCAAATTGCTTCCTCGACGTTCCCTTTCTCTCTGTCTGTCTCAAATAATAGTCAAAAATCACTAGGGACCAAATACCTGCTTGCGAAATTCCGGACGACACCTGCGTGCCGTAGCGAATGCGGTTGCAGCGCGGCTTGGGTCTGTGACTGCAGAGCTCCCTACAGTTCATCTGCATAATGCATGGAGCGAGAGGTGCTTCGGAACCAACATAAACCAGAAAAGCCAACTGTCGACGAACGGTACTTTCTGACAAGTTGCTATTCATTGTTCGCATTAAGGAGAGCGTTCCTATAATCTTCGAAGCTTCCCGAAACGTTTCGCAACCTTTTCGTTCTCGCAAGAACAAAAGTTAAGAAGTTCCCAATTGATGTTGGGAGCCGACGCGGATACTCAATCCTCTGGGGAAGTGTGCACAGCTGAAACAAATGATCTCTGGAATGGCGTTAATTCCAATAGTACGAAACGACTGTAGTTCCATACACAGGGAGAATAGGTGTGGTCTCTGCAAGGCTAATCAGCTCCAGGTGTGGATGGATGCTCGGAGAATTTTTGGTTCAGCCATAAAGGCCGGAGGCTTCCTCGTCATTTATTTCCTTAGTTTTCATCCTCGCTACCTTTTGTGTGCATTACTCATGGATCCAAACCATAGGTTTGTTCTCTTGACCGTCAAGGCAAAAGCAACTCTGCCATCCAGTTGTTCTCTTACACCTCTTTTCCTTGGCTCGTTTTTATTTTATTTATTTTTTCCTATCTCTCTCTCGCTCTCTCGCCGGGTATAAAGTCAGCCGCGAAGCGTTAGAATGCAGGGGTTCTTTCTCGCCTTTAGCTCCAGCTTCCATAAATCAAGTACGGCCTGCGGCCGCAGGTCCAAGTCTGGCACGAGGAATTTGTAAGCTATCAGCCAAGGTGTTGATTACAGGGAACTGGCCGCCGCCTTGACCAACGTTCCGTTTGCCTTAGCACCTCCAAATTTTTTCTTAACTTACAGAGATAGTTTACCGAGGAAAGAGAGAAAAAACTACACTGGATAATTCCGTTCAACCTACAAGATACAAGAAACCGCACCAAATTGAGTGTCCTGCTCCTCCTCTTCTTCTTCTTTCACCCCGCTAACTCCAAACGCAGTTTGGGACTCAAGTTTAAGGTTTGGGCTGATCCTTACACCCACTACCACATATAACATCACTCTATAGTTCTGAACCAACGAGAATAAAATAAAAATAAAAACAAGGCGGTTTTACTTGAGTGATAACTCGCTCAATACGCCCGAAACTTTGAAACTATACAACCGACGCCGCGCGTTCGCACACCCACTCTTCTCTCTTTTATGAGAGGAAAGAACGACAGTAAATACGGGTTATCAAATTGCAACAACACTCACACTGGGAACTAACTGACTAACCTATGAAAAAGTCGAATCACACTAGTTTAGGATGATTAAACAGTAAATCCCAGTTCAAGACGGTGCTACTTCCCATAATCAAACTATTCTCGGCCATCTAGTTGTGTTGTTGTTTATGTTATGTTCAGTAGGAACGTTACACACTATCTGGCAATGAAACTGTTACAGTTAAACTAAAATTAAGTTTACTTTCCTAATAGGGCTATTGGTGTAGACTGCTAAACAGTTCTGTTGTAATAATTAGTAAAGTTACCTAAATCTGTCGTTGGCTAAGCTAGGTTTACACTGGAGTCCTTTCTCTAGTTTTAGTATTTAGTATTATTTTCTTTGTTGTGGGAAGGTTTGGACTGACTGACTGTTTGCTAAGCTAGGTTTACACTGCCAGCCCTTTCTAGTTCAATGTTCATTGTTGTGGGATGGTGTGGACTGCCGTTAGCGAAGGTTTACACAGTAAGTTGGATTTTCATTGTTGGGGCAAGGTTGGAACTGCTGGCAAAGTAAACCTTGAAAAAGCTGAAATATCAAATAGTCTACTCTAGAAACATGGCTTTTGAGAGCATACAGAACCACCCTTTAATGAGCGTGAAGTATAACATTTGCTGTTGCAAGAGACAACAATAACGGAGCCGCTATATGGATGCCATTGTCATCCTTTTTTCACTTTTCGGGGGTACCAATTCAATGCTCGTTTGACGGAGCTGCGTTGTTGCACCATCGGGCGGCGGTGTACCCTTGTAGGAATTGTATCTTCGGGGGTGAAAATGCAACAAGTCAACGCCAAGTTTAGTGCTTCAAGAATTTGGCTGTGTATACCCCATCCCCGAAAAGTCACGCTTGTTGGGAGTTGACAATGCTCTGTTGAGGTCACCGTTTGGTCCCAGAGATTGGACACGGTGTTAGCACGTTTTTGCCGGAACCATGCAGACCTATAATGGGAGCACCAGGTGAGAAAAGGTTTTTCGTTCAGATCTTCAGCTCGGATCTCTTCCCATCTAGAACTTGCTGAAAGCTTTGCCCCCCTAAGAAAGTAACCAGCTTTGACTCTTTATCGCGATGGAATAAACGATGACGGTCCTAAACTGATGGTTATCCGACATTCAATGTCTTATTAGAGAAGATTCAAGAGGTTGATCAACATGATGAGGAAGTTTGCTATGCACTTTCAAGTTACCATCCTCGCCTTCTCGTCCCACCTCGAAACATATGTCCCTGCGCCTTTCAGAACCGGAGTAGACGGCGTATCTGCTGGATGGCTTTTCTAGACTGCCTGGCGGCAGCAACGGAGAGCTGCAGGCGTGGTAGTCACCAAAATTAGGGGTTTCAGGTGTTCGCCCAAGAGGTTTCAGAGAGCTCGGGAAAACGAAACAGAGCACGAAGCGAAACACCACCACCACCTTCTTGATGTGTCAGCGATGGTATATACACCCTTGATGGTGTATAACCGTCGGTTTCTCCGCCA
This sequence comes from Lepidurus apus apus, assembly GCA_022832285.1. Lineage (NCBI taxonomy): Eukaryota > Metazoa > Arthropoda > Branchiopoda > Notostraca > Triopsidae > Lepidurus > Lepidurus apus. Next base: position 78,917 of record JAGJRO010000136.1, on the reverse strand, counting down.
TCCTCCGCTTCAGCACACAAAAAGTGTATTTATATTTTTCCAACAGAAGATGGGTTTGCTGGAGAAAAGGCCAAAACTGAGGCCAGCTTTTATTATACAAAAGAAAAAAGCTTTCTATGGAGCTTCGTTACCTCAAATGGGTACTGCATTGTACTCGCGCACCTTCGAGGATTTTACGCTTTTTACCCAAACGGCCTGCAAAGAATGGTAACCAAACGATACCACGCTGCTCGTCAAGAGGATCTAAACGAATATTTCTTATCCCTATTTTTAGAAAACACTAGGACATTTTAGTAGTAATACTTCAAAGAAGAGGCTTCAATTCATAGGTTGTGATTATGATTGATTTAATTATTGATGTTACTCTTTAGCTTTGCAACCAATCACCACGATCATCCTATGTCGAAGCGTGACAGTGTTCGCAGTTCTGGCTTCCTGGAAATGCGTCCGCAGTTCAACCGTCGGTTGCATGATAATGCTAGGATCGAGTACTGGGAAATTAATGTTCCCATAGTATAACAAAAGATTCCTTGACGTTTTGATTAATTGCTGTACTGGTCACACCACTACTCTTACCACCACCAAGTCGGGAGATTTCATCGCGCGGACTGTATACCATGATAAATGAGACGTCGTTTACTCTTGGTCTTGAGCCCTGCCACCTATCGTTTCGAGCAGCTTGGAGCGCTTTGAACCTGAGCCTATCTACTTTCAACTCGTGATTGCTAAGTGAAGTAATAAAGCTCTGGTTTTCGTTTCAGATGAAAGAGTGAATCTCTCTTTTTTTTATTGATCAACCGAACCCAAAAATCTCAAACAGTTGGGATCCTAGCAAGGTTTTGGCAAAACACAGGAGAAAAAGTAAATTCAATATCCAAGGAAAGGAGAACCAAATTTCTGACAAAAGAAACGCAAAGATATTACAACATAAAATCGAGACCAGTGGGGGAAATTCTGCATGCTTTGTACAATAACACACTGCAACACACCATGTCGTCTGTCACTTTCAGGTGGGACGGTTCTTAAACCGTCATCAAGAGCAAAATTCTATGTATATATATATGCATGTACAAATTGAGGAGATGACTTCGGAGTCAATCCCACAGAGCTTGGATGCAGTCAGAGTCAAACTGATCGCAAGTTGGGACTAAAACGAAACGCGGTACTGTCTCTGGTTCCTGGTGACGTCTCTGGACTCGCGTTTTTTGCCAGAGACGTTCCCAATAAAAAAGGCTCGGTACCGGCGTTGATTTTGGATTGCGGAGCAGCGTCCAGAGCTGACAGCTTGCCGGTACTGGCGTTAGTGCCTTGCATGGGCAAGGGACAGTTCAGAAAGGGCTGATGCGGATGAGAGGGGTGAGCAAGGGACGAGTTATGGGCTGCCATCACCGGTACTGGCAAAGGGAGAAAGGGAGAGCAAGTATTTATGTCATCGGGGCTTGTTGAGGGTGCGAAGCGTAAAGGGGGCTTGCTGTAACCAGGGGTAGAGGTAGGAAAGGGACGAAAAAGCGGAGCGCCGGTGCCGTGGTCGCCGCCGTGAGGTGGCTGGTAGGGTTGGTACTTGGAAGCAAAGTTTAAGTAAGCCGCGTACGGAGTCTTTACCGGCTTGAGCGACGAATCCATCGATGAAGCGTTGACGCTTGCATTATCGTCCAATTCGTGACTCACCCTTGAACGCGGGCTGTGGAGGGAAGAAGTTGGAGACGGCGATGACTGCAAGTGATCCACATCCACCTCCTCGTCTCCAACATCAATATCATCGTCAGAGTCGGCGGCGGTTGCTCCTCGGTCCATGCCATCTTTGTACTTCTTTGAAGAGGTTCCTTCGGTTTGATCGTCTTCATCGGAATCCTCGGAATCGGTAGCGATGAGGCTGGCGATGGTAAAGGACCGTTTAGGTCGAGAAGAGTGCAACGCGAGAGCATCACTGGCACTCGTACTAGTGGAGGGTATCACTGGCTGCCCTAAATGCGAGGGAGAGGCAAGGTTAGGATTGTAGGCATGGGGAGAAGGGTACATGTATGGAGACGGAGCGTTCACTGGGTTTGGTGCTCCGAAGTTTTGCATTCTCATATGAGATACTTGGCTGGCGGATAGGGCGGCAGCAGCCGCCGCAGCCGCTATGGCAGCCGTATTGTAGTTGAAGGGGAAAGTACCGGGAAATGCTGGGTAATTCGGAAACGCGTTTCCGTTACAAGGATTCATGTTAGCCACCTGAGGAGAAAAGGGTACCCCAGGAGCCGAAGTTGGCGGCGGCGGTGGAGGCGGTGGGCCCGTGACAGGCATCGGTCCTCCTCCTCCGGTCGGGACGGATCCTCCGGACGGCGACGGGTTGCCCGCGTGCATCATGCGGTTGATGTTAGACAGAGCTGCCAATTCGTGTTCCAGTAATTCCTTATCGCATTTGTGGAGCTTGAAGCGCTTACGACGACGCAACAGAGACCCGTTCTCGAACATGTTGATGGCGTGAGGATGCAACGTCCAGTAGGCCCCCTTACCTGGCCGGTCGGGACGACGCGGGACTTTGAGGAAACAATCGTTAAACGATAGATTGTGTCTCAATGAGTTTTGCCATCGTTGCGTGTTGCGGCGGTAATAAGGGAACCGATCCATGATGAAACGGTAGATGTCCGCTAAAGGCAGCATCTTTTCGGGGGACGACAGAATGGCCATGGCTGTCAAGGCAATGTAGGAATAGGGCGGTTTCTGATCGCCGTAACTCTCACGACACGGACGCGGCATTGTTACGGTTAAAAATTTTTGTTTAAAAACTTTGCAATGTCACAATCTTGAAATTCCGTGGCGAAATTGAACTTCACTTGAAGTGCATCAAGTTGGTAAAAGTGGGTACACACTGGAACGTCTTTTGAATTGTCTCGTTCGGGTTTCGGGAACCACTGGGGATCATCAGCTCGCAGCAGACACTACCTGCTTCCAACACGTTGTTTCACACTCTGGAGGAACAGTTTCCTCTTTGCTAGCCTTGCATTGCCCACAGTATGAAGCCCGAGGATCACCAACAGGGTCCAATATAGGGCCGACCCAGGCAGGGTTTAAAGTCCCCGGCCCCTTCGCTCCGCTCCGGGTATGCGCCATTGGTGCTCAGCGGAGCGAAACGCCAAGCCAATGGTCGGTAATTGTTCCCTTTGAAGGTGTGAACAATAGACAGGCACATGCCCAGTTTGACGCGTCTTGACACCTTTTGTATACGGCTTTTAAGAATATCGTATACAACGACTCCAACGCCAATTTTTTCTTAAAGAAAGAACACAATCGAATGAATCGACTATTGTTGGAGTGGATATTCCACCCTCAATTATCTGGCTCTTAATACCACACCTAGGCTCTAATATTTCTCGTAAACACAACAGTAAAAAGCGCCGAACTATATTTCTTTATTGTCCTCTGCAAAGTCTCAAATGGCAACACACGTAGATCCCTTTGTGTACATAGTTGCAGATCCCTCAGTGAAGTTTAACCCCTTCCCCACTTCCACCATAAACTGAAAGAGCCTTTGCCAAATTTACCCATCGTATTTCATGAATGATTGAGTTCGATATCCTGTATTCTATCCCGAAGAACTCCGTACTTACATTTCTACATTCTTTAGTAGGCTTTACTAGGAATTTTTATTAGGCAAAGCTCATGTTAATGCAAAGCCAAACGTCGGCTATCGTTTCAGCCTGATTCCCGGTGGTCGTTTCCGAGCTGCAACGCAACGCGGCGTTGCAGTAATCCACCCGTTCTGCACGCTAGAGCTTCTTCTGCTCCCAATCAATTAAGTACATTAGGGCAACCTTAATTGCCTTGGCGGTCAGTTCTTAATACGTCCATGGAATCATTCCGTTTCAGTACTCTCGGAATGAGAGGGAAGGGGGCGAATCAAATGACGCGAAAACAAAGTTCCCCTGAAGATCACTGAAAGTAATTGAACTTGACTTTCTGCTTTTCTGTTTTTCTGGGGAAGTGCAGAACATGGCTAATCGAAATATGGATTTCGCGCAGGAAGAGAAATCGGTGCACTTGTATCGGCCTGCGATCCTATTCGTGGAATAGAACAGCCCAAACGGACCAAACATTCATTGTCAGGAATTCGCTTTTCTATAATGCGAAGTTCACTTGGAGGTCCCTTATATGTATATATTAGCTTTTCTCAGGCTGCGAGAGGACTTTGTGAACATAACATTTTGGTGTACGAAGTTTTCCATCCATTTTCCGGATGACATGTTCTCAATTAAATTCACACCTTAAAGGGTCCGCTGGGGAGTTTTGACCCAGGGTCGCTAATGACCTTGCCCGACACGGTTTGCACGACGGGGGATTTTAACCATCCCAACCTTGCTTTTCACACCCTCCCACGCCCGAGTAATTTTCCCTGCATTGCTAATCGTGGTATACGTGCATCCAAAAGACGAGCATACACACAGTTGTGGGGAATCGAGGATTGGGAAGGCAACGGATTGAAGATTGCTGGACGGCGTTTTTATTAGGGTGGGTTGGACCATGGCCCACAGGGTTCTTTTTTTCCTCTTATTATCCTGGGGATTTCATCCATCTGTGCTGTCGCGTTCTGCATCCAGCAAAGGATTCAAGCAGTTTCTTCGAGGACTACGTATATGATGCCCTACTCGCTGTTGAGGAAGAACGGAGGAACACGGAAGAATGTTCCGAACAGCAGGTTGCCCATAGTGCCACGCAGGCTCTCCCCCATCCCCAAACTTGACAAAAAGACAATTTTCAGGATCTTTGAGGCTTGTATTAAACTCAGTTGTTGAATAGAACTATGAGTTTTTCCTTATTGTGGCTTTGTGTGCTTCTGCACCGTGTATGCACTTGTACCCTTTAACTGAGCATGTAGTCCCGCACTCACTGTGTGTACGTGAAAAAGACAACCACATCCACAATCCCAACCACAACGTCAACCTATCATTTGCAATTCCGCAAAGGGCGGGGAACCAAGTATGCTAATATTTTAGCACCGTCTGAAATTCCTAGTCTAGTTCTTTATAGAATTAAAAAAAAAGTCTTAAGGTCATCAACGACTTCCTGTTTAACCACGAATTATTATTGTAAGAGAATGTTGGGCAATCCGACGTATTCCAAATTACTCTTCTTGTTTTCGTTACAAGTCACCATAAAATTCACCGTCCAATTCATCATCAAGTGTATCAGATAAACTGAGGTTTCGGAAAAGTGAAAAGTGCAAAAAAATTTTTAAAAAAGCAAAAATTTTTTGAAATTTGAACTTTGTAATGATTTGACATTTGTGTTGGGATTTGAAATTCCGGAAAAAATTAGAAATTTCGAGTGTGAAGTTTTCGAACAGTCGGAGTTTTTTAACATTCAGTTGGCAACTATTTAGGACGGTATAGATTTATTATACAAGGAGGAGTTGGGACCTTATAAGGCAACGGAGCAAGCTAAGGTGTGTATGTGTGTGTTGTTTAACACGTGTCCTCTTGCGATGTAATCTGGAGTTGCGGGGAGCTTTTGCTTGCCAGCAGCAGGCCAGTTATAGAGTTGTGCGGAGCGACTCCGAGGTTTCCCAAGAGAGCCACTTCACGGCGGGATATAAAGGATGTATAAGCATATATAGAAAAAGAAAAGGTGTGATAGGTTGGTTATCTGTTGGAGCGGGAGACTCTGCTTGCAAAAACCTCCAAAGCTCGGCGTGCCGTCCCTCCGCAAGAAGAGCTTGTCAAGGAAAGAACGCTCATTCATCATGCTGGTATACAAGCGATGGAACGATGGCTGGCAAAACATATATAAAATGGCACAAAACAACGCTTCTCAACAAGCCCTTGCTTTATTATGCCCTAAACCAGAGAGCTTCACCAATCGTTAAGGAATCACCAGCTTCACGACACCCACCGCGTGAGTGGTATAGCGTGCCAGGCGTTCCAAAAGCCATCCAATTCCAAACCTTTCTTATCCCATGTTTGCGTTACGCCTCAACTCCCTCTACCCCACCTTCGAACTCTTAAGTATTCTAATCTTAACTTCGGATTGGAATCACAAAGCTCACTGCCTGGAATTCGAAACTCTCTTCTGTACTGTTCGCTCTTACCTTAGGTCTACCTCTACCTCCTCTACCTCTAACACCTCTACCTCCATCTCAGCAGTTCAATTCTAAACTTTTGTTTTACCTTCAAACTTCACTTTAATCATCTTCAAAATCACAGGTGATATTCAAACTCACTGCCGATCTTCAAAATCATGTCAGGAAATCGGCCGAGTTTGCAGATTCTACCTCGCACTTAGCGGCAGGAACACAATTATTATGCATAACAGGGTATACGGGTAAATCTATCCCATTAGGGTAAATTCATCATCGTTCTTCGGTGGAAGAAATGATTCCACGACTCAACTTTTTGGTGGTTCACACTATAGGTAGTGGTACAACTGTCCCTTTTATGGAGTTTCCCCCTTGTCATTGAAAAATCGGCCAAGCAATTTGCGGTTTGTAGCATTTACCAAGACACAATACAACTTTTCCTTGATTGCGCGTCAGGGGGCGCCAGTAATTGCTGTTCTACTCCTTTTTGGGGGGAATGCCAGAGTTGGAAACAAACACAAGAGGCATATTACAGTAATAACAAAAAAAAAGCAATTCAATCTTATAGAATTACAATTTTCTTAATATCTAACGACCTGATTATCGCGTTATCACTGCGGTGGGTCCCACTCCGCGGTCCACAGGAGGTCCCTCCGCTGTCGTGGGCATTTTGTGTAAGCGGTCCAACGCAGCATTCCTTTGAAACACATCGTGACCCACACAAACTCGTACGGGATCTGTCTGTCTTTAAGATTATTTTTCTTTTTTTATTAAAAAAAGAAAAGGTGAGAATGAAAGAGGAAGAACGGAAGAGGCCATTGTTGGCTCAAAGGCTCGTAAATAAAGTGATTAAAGCGTTGGTGAGGAAGATTTAAGGAGTCCTCACATAGAGCTGTGAAGGGGGATGAAAACGGTGACATGCGGCAATTGACTGGGGTTGGGACCTGATGTTTTTCGATTACGCTGATGAGCTGCTCATCCCGTTATACTTTGTTGGGTTTAAGCTGTCTCCGTTATATAAGCCTCCCCCACTTCCCCTCGACATCGGCTATATCGGCTAAAAGCAAAAAAAGGGGAACTTTTCTGTGGCACGCAAAGTTAGACTGGTCAATAAGTCCCTAGACAATCACGTGCAAGCGATGCCAAAACAGTCGCGTTAGCTGTCGTGCTGTGCCTATAAACATGCCGCATGTGTTTACCTACAAACGTTATTAGTTAATTAAACACGCGAGGCCTTTTTATGGAAACAACTTAATATGCCCGTCGTTAGAGTCTAACGTACCAAACCGTTGCACCATACAGGCCGTACAGCGGCGCTTTACCACGTGGTTTCCGCCATTCCCCAGTGACAGCTTGGATAGCTTTAGGAATCCTTAAACAATTAATTTACTAAAGAAAAAATACCCCCTTTAAGGCTTAAATCGTGCATCCTTGAACACAAGTATGTGACAGTAATTTTCTTAGCTTTCGTAATAACTTAAAAGTGAGCGAAATCTTGGTTCTAAAAACCAGAGACGTGACGCAACTTAAAAACCATTGCACTCCGGATGTGACACTATTCAAACCGTGGAAACCACGTGGTTTCCAGCATTCATTGCTTGGGAGCTAGCCAATTCTTACAGTAACTCTTGAAAGTAATTAATATAAGGTCATTGTTATCAACTTGCATCCTACAAGTAGTCCTTTCTTCACCAAATCCTACAAATTCTAAAAATTAAATACGAATTACAAATAATAAAATTAACAACAAATAATAGTGAATTCCAAGTATTTTTTAGTAAATTGAATAGAAATAAAGTCTTGACATTAAAATTAATTTACCTTGGAAATCAATTAAATCCTTATCAGACTGTTTCAGATATTTTATCCGCCGGCAAATAATTAATGGACTATTACAGGGACCAAACTCTAGGGTTCGTTACTTTTTCATTACAAATAGCATTGACAATTAAACCACATCGTGGTGAGCCCAAAGCGGTTCTTATATAACAATCTCTATACGGATGTCCTATAGAAAACTTAACTGCCTCAACGAGGTTTCAATTGAGAGGACATAAGCCCTATAAATCTTGGGAGATCACACAATGGGCTCTCTTGGAGTCTTGGTTCAGATTATTATTGGCGCAGCAGACGGTGCGGATCCTTGTTTGTTGCGATGTCGTGCTGCAAGCCTGCAATGCAAACTTTATGAGGCATCGCATTAAAAGGAAACCGATCTTGGGTTTATCCGGTATTGGCCCTTTTCTTTCAAGTTTGGGAACCGAAAAAAAAATTGCCTTGGAGTTGATTACGCTTAAGGTTCGCCGACCACAAATCGACGCCCACTTTTCTGAAGATGATATGAAGCGTTCGTTTATAAAACCCCTTCCAAAGAAAGTAAGGAGTTTGTTAAGAAAAAAGAGAAAATGGAATGTCACGCTGTAACAATTCTTAACACGCTAACATCGTTTTTCGAAACACAACAATCCATAGCGAGGGAGCAAATGAAATGCGGTGATTTGAACGCAACCAGCACCGCCCGTCGATGATCTCCACTATCACCAGGGGCTGTGGAAGGATTACCAGTTTAGGAGTTTTTGGGGCCTTTCAATTGGTGTTTTTGTTTATTGTGTTAGGTCTAATCTCTTTTCCAATCCCTTTCCATCGTCACCCGAGTGATTCTTCTGAAAAACTTTGTAACTGAAACTTCCGCTCTGACTTTTTTGCTTTTACACCATCATCATCACAAAAGCGATGTTAGAGCAGAACCTCCATCTTCCTGCCGGTGAATGACGTGCATAACATAAACGAAGAAAACTCTCCGTAATGGGTTGACGGTTAATCGCGTCTCAATTATAACCTAACGGCCTATATAATATCACGCGGAAACCTCCTAGCTTTCTTGTCCTTTTCGGGGCTGATGCGTGTCATTTACCCAAGACCGTAAATTGTCTCGTCTGCCTTTCCGAAAGACACAAAACGCCACGGCGTTTAGGCTACCAAGCTGGTGTTGTTTTCTTCATCGTGAAAGACCTCGGAAGTAACGTGAAAAATCACTTTGGGAATTCAAAGCGATGTCCCAACTCGCCACCCTTCCGGATTACTTCTACTATTTTAGTTTACCCTTCACGTAACCTCCGAAAGACTGTTGGATGATAACGAGTAAACCTCCCAAACTGTGGGCGAGTATAACCCGCCATTGGCCCATCGCTGTTGGTGGGTTTTTTTATTTTCCCAGGAGGATAAATAAAGACACGCACATTAAAAAAATGTAACAATGAACTTCCCAGTGGATGAGCGCAAAGGAAAACTGCGCGTTGTAAACGTGTCAGTTGCTTGCAAATTATTACAAGCCTCTAAAAATTAATCCTGGATTTTATGCTAAAGGGATGTCTTAACGTTTTCAAAATGTGGACTGTGACTTCAGCCATATTTCCTCCGCCGCCTGCGGTTTACAAAGCTTCCAGCGCATCCAATTTGCTTATTGACCAACTTCTCGAGATTCATCGGGGCGATGAATCTACAAGTTCCATCCTCTCCATCCATACGGAGCATGTGGAGTAGACGATGGTGAGGACTACGCTTAAGCGGTACATAACTACTAGATTCATGGCCCCGTATGGATGTAGACAAAGACGAGAACTATGGTAAAGCAGTGGAACTTCTAGATTTTTGGAGCGATGAATCCACAAGTTCCATCGTCTCCATCCATACGGGGACGTGTGGATGAAGACGATGGTGGAGCTTTGCGACTTCTAGATCTAACCTAGATCTAGATCTAGCTCTAGATCTTCTAGGTTCCTTGTCTAGATAGATTCCGACTTCTGGAAAGATTCCTACTTCTAGATGGATTCCGACTTTTGGAAAGTTTTCGACTTCTAGATAGATTCCGACTTCTGGGAAGATTCCGACTTCTAGATAGATTCCGATTTCTAGATCTTCTAGATTCTAGATTCCTCAAGATCTTCTAGAGTCGGATCCTTTCCTCATAACGATCCTCCCCAAAAGTAACGAAAGATAATTTAGACAGATGAGAAAATGGGCCAAACTTTTCAGTATAATCCAGAATGGGCTGCGCCCAACAATAAAGTGCTAGGCTAGATCTAGATCAATAAAATCTGGAAGGTCTATGGATGGATGTGGACGATGTATGTATGTGTATACCATATGGATGTGGACGATGAAGAAGACTAAATTGTGAAGTGGTGCAACTTCTAATTTCATCGCCCGGTATGGACGTAGATGATGGTGAAGATTATGCTGGAGTAGACTAATCGTATGGATGAAGACGATGGTGAAGACTATGGTTGAAGGGGTGAAAGCTTGGATATGAAACCGTATCGATGGTGCATTGATGTTGTGTAAGTGTCTTGGATCTGTTTTGATTTGTGGCCGACCAAAAACAGAAACGCAGCGTGTGTTGCTCTGGATGACTTTTATACGCATCTTCGTCGGCATACACAAACCCAGAGCGCCCCACCATCATCATCATGTATCGAACTTGGTGAAATTCCCCAAGAGAGTCAAAGAGCGAGAAGGACAGGATGAAAAAGAGCTTGCAATAAAGTCGGAATGCCACACCTCATGTACCCAGAGAGAGAGACCTTACTCTCTCACCTTCCAGAGAGGTGTTAGCGTTTTACCATTTCCCCCCAATCTGCAATGCAGCTGCGGCAAAAGTCATCAGGCATCTTTTATGCCTTTAATTGCCTGGATGCACAACTCCGGACGCTTGATTACCATGCCAAGCCATTACTCAACTTTTTTTTCCTCCCATTTATTTTTTATTTTCTGGACTTTCTTTTAGCCCCACACACTCTTCCATCTTCTGACGGTTGATATCCAATTTTTTTCATTCCGAATGTTTGACTGTTGTTTGTAGTGGTAGTGGCGTTCCAAAGTCCTCTCTTCGTAGTTGTTATTTTATTTTTCCTTATTATCTTTTTCCTTTACCTCTCTTTCTTGCATTTCTTTTTTTTGTGCCTTTTATTTCAGATCTACCTGTGGCAAGACAGAGACTCTTCATTAAGAACACTAAGGATTCCGCCACTAATCCATTACGACTGCCATTCCATTTGCTGCCAACCCCCAAACACCTGGGACATATTTTGCCCTCAGGTATGAGCTTTTAACTCGCCGCTTTGTAATAGCAATGCTATGTTAAAATTACTCGGGGCTCAAAGGTTTAACTACAAACACTGCCTCTTTTTTATTTCATTTTTACGAGCCAGTTTTGTTTCTTTGGACTTCTCTAAATATTTTTAGTTTCACCTTAAAGAAACAATGACACAAAAAGCTCACGAATCCTCCTAAGTGGATTTGAAAAGAACAACGCAGTGTTTCTAGAACACTTTGATGGTAGGGTAAAAAGGGTAAAAGGAATGAACAGTGGATGATCCAGAGGATCCTGGTTGATTAATACTGTGTTCTAAAACACACTGATGGAACATTAGCTAGGGTTAAGGAATGAAGTGTGGATGATCCAGAGGATGACGGTGATCAACGTAAATATTCTAGAACACATTGATAACTGGAACCCAGATAGATTGAAAAAAAAGTTAAATGGAATGAAGTGGTATCGAAGATGCAAAAGGATGATGATGATGATGCATTGAAGGTGTGGAAGGAGGATGGAAGGAAATAACATTTGTTTAAGTCATGATGGGTATGAAATTAAGGATGAAAAGCGGAGGTGTATACATATGTGTGTGTTGGGGGGGAGTTGGGTTGACTGCAAAAGAATCGGACTGTTGCTGTGTTTGAGTTTGCATATAAGTGATGGATGGCCTGGCGGGGATTAAAACGCCGCGGCATGTCAATATGCAAATTCAATTCCCCAAGAGGTGTGAAAGATTGTCATGACAAGTACTATACACCACGGGTTCAGTGTTGCTTACATTCCATATCTATCCCATATGCTTCTTTGAGAGGAATCTTTCTACTGTGCATTTACAATACATACAGAAATGTTAAAAAATACTAGGTTTCTAATTAATGATCCGAAGAATTATAATTAATTAAATTTATATTTTGTAATTGATTGAATTTATATAAAGTTCTAGTTTTCTAATTAATCATCATAAGAATAGAAAATAAGATTTTGAACTCTCCCAAATTGGTTATATTTGAACACGACAAACATTTTTGTGATTTTTTCAAGTAAATTCGTAAGATTTACTCAGTTAAATTATAATTTTTTGCCAAGTAATTTCATGAATTTATCTGCTTAAACATATTATTGGCTTTCTAATCGAATGCTTAATTTTATTCATGTAAATCCTAAGTACTGCTAATTAAATTTTAAATATTGTTAATTAAATTCTAAATATTGTTGATAAAATTCTAAATATTGCTAATTAAATTCTAAATATGGTTAATTAAATTCTAAATATTGTTAATTACATTATAAATATTGTTTATTAATTTTATTGGTGTAAATTTTTCAATTTTAGTGAATTTAATTTAAAATACCGAAGTAGTTGACCAGATAACTTAACTCAAGTAAACTCTAACATACAGTACACCATTATAAAACGCAGTACCTATTTTTTGTTGCCGTATGGATCGAATTTCTTCCAATGTCCTTTTAGTTCCAAAGTTATTAAAAAAAATAGCCTTTATGGGTCCTTGATTATATCCGAATACAATTCCCAATTTTATATTTATTGCAGAAATGAGTCGGGTTTTATTATACGCCACCAGACCAACTCAACTGTAACATTGGTTTTTGTTGATCGGGTTTATGTATTCACCTTTACGCCTTAGTTCCCTTGCAAACATTAAGTTCCCCTTGTGATGTGCATATGTAATGTTGGTCTGCGACTTAATAGCCACAAGGGACACACACATATACACATACAAAAAAAACGGATACTTATGTTTCCACCCGTCCATCTCATAAAGCGTCAGTCATGGCTCCATTCGGGGGCGGTTATTTTTTTGTGCCGGGATACGAGCAACAGGACAGCAAATGTATGTTAGCTCCGGACGCTAAATCAATGAAACGAACCTATATTGCTTTGACTACACTATAACCTTGTATAACCCCACAGGTGTGCAGTATTACAATACATCTGCAGTGTCCTTTATTTTTATGTATTTCCCAACCTTTCTGGGGTGAAAAGTTACGATGGGTGACACCGATCCAAGCTTTTGTTCTTCTTCGTCTTCGGGAATGGCATTGTTTTTATTTCATTTTGCTTTATTCCTTTTTTTTAGGGGGGGGGGAGGGTGACTGTTGTACAATGATGGGAATGACACGAAGCACCTTGCACATGACAGTTTCTATATACATACGATAGGGTCCATTTTATGAGCCGGTTCCATACCGCAACCCGAAAAGGGTTAGAAAAGGGTCAAGGGATGGATGGATGGATGATGGGGTGATGTGTGTGTTTCCAGGTGGGTTCCGGTGGAGCTTTTTAATGACACCGACCACGAGCGTCCCTTGATGTTACAAAGAGAAAGAGCGAGAGCCTACCATTACTATTACTATAAAATGCACATTAAATTCAACTATGGGACGAAAAACAGGAACCAAACCCCGCGCTATACAAGACCTATTGATTCTTTTTATGCTCATTAACGAGCACATGCTATAATTACAACTCCCCTTGCACGTCCTTTGTACGTTTAGCGGCCCCATTTTCCAACCCGACGATGCGAGGGAAAACTGTTTAGACTTTCTAAGAGCTAATTTTCAAGTATAAACTTAATTACAAATCAATATCAAGTTAGCCTCCCTTAAACTGATTCCCCAAAACTGACTTTTAAACAGCACCGTTATTTGTCCACAAACTTAGCTCCAAAGCGTTCCTTTTGTTGACTTTCGAAGTTTTCACAGGGCTGGTAACTGACAGGCGGACGCCACGGCGATTCGAATTTTATTCACTGTTGCCCAAAAGCGCGCCAATCTGAGAGCGTCTGTCCTGGGCCATTCGGGCTTCTAATAGCACTGGTAAATATGCCTTGAAAATCTCAGAATTTAGCGAAAGGTCGAACATAGTTAGAGGAATGGATTGAAATGTACTAGGTGTAATGCATAAATTTATACCAAACCTGTCCAACAAATCAACCTAAAACCTTTTGCTCTTTACTTAGGTAGACTACCTTCGATGTTGAGTTAAATATCTCCGAATGTTCAGAAATGTGTTGTGTTGGAGCAAAGTTGAGATGAATGGATTGAAGCAGATGTTTCTAAACAAATATATTTAGTAAATTGTTTAAAGAACGAAAACTAAGACCTAACTGAACCCTGAACATTTCTGTTCCTTTTTGAGAAACAATTCAAGACTCCCATAAATAAATCTGTTACTTTCCTGATCCTGAAAAAGGGCCAAAAAAGTATTGATTGGAATTCCTGGGAGCTGACCAGGCGTGAACCAATTTCTTGTGATCCAAAAGAAGTAAAAAATTCTTATAAAAGAAAAAAACCCGTTTTCCAACATTTATTCCCCAAACTTGTTAAACCAGGACCCTCCCTATTGAAACACCTTTTTCTTTTCCTACTCGTAAATAAAAAAAATATTGTGTATATCTTCCTTTTGGGTCCCCTAATAGCACAACACCTGTATGTCCCTGGCAGAGCGCGGCGAATTGCCCAAAGTTAGCATACTTTCAAGGTGGTGGTTAAATTCGATCGGCCTGTTTCAGTTGGAGTTTCTCCGGGTGCCCTTTTCCAGCCTCTCTCTGTCTCTCTGCGCTCTCTTTCCCTTTTTCTTACGACCACCGGGCAAGTGCGGCGCGTGAAAAGTGGACTGTGCCAGGTGAAGATGAAGGCGTTTCTTCTTCTTTTCCTTCTTTCCTCTTTTCTCCCACAAATCCGAGAAGAATTCCTGCGGTAGGTCTTGTTTCAGCACAAAAGCCTCCAACTATTAACTCTTGGTGTCCCTATACATCCAAACCTCCCAACCCAACCACCAGCTTCTCCAACTCTAGAAAATCTGGATGGCTTTCCGAAGCTATATGATTAGGTGGGACGGGCCGCGGTTTGGAAAACTTTTTTTTTTGTATCTTCTACTGGTTTCCTTAAACACAATAAAAATCTGTCCTTTTTTTCAGACCAGGTGTAAAGAGGCTCAGAAAGGGAAAAAACTTTGGGAAGAAAAAATAAAACTAGTGGGAGGGTTTATATAAAACAAAATAAAAAAAGGACTTGGATTTTCTTGAAAAGGTTTTTGATACGGGACAAATGGCGTGAAACAAGGAAATCCATGCGGTCTGTGGGCGGTCTGCGTGGTCGCGGCACGCGGGTTAGGAACATGACCCTTAACCCGCAACCACCATAAACTACGAGTCAATCGCTAGGTTTCTGATTAGGCTTTATTTACCATTTTAACCTCTCTTGATCCCCGGCGTAATGCCAAGACATAAAGGTAGAAGAAGAACCGAGAGCTTTTTGCTTTCTAGAGGAAACTTTTCTTATTCCATTAATACTTTCGTGTTGTTTCATGTGCTTCATTCGATAACCTATAAGCTATAACGGTCTGGTAAGACACCGAGCTATATTGTTTTGATTGGGGAACCTTAATGGCTAGGTATTTTGTTGTCTTACCTTAAAGGGAAGGTAATAGAGAGTAAAGGGGATCACTAAAAGCTCGTGTGCCTCGGCTTTCATGGACTGAAGCGACAGTTAAACCAAATGGCTGTTAGTTTTTGCGGTACGAGTAGTGCTCATAATAGATTGCACTCTTTCCCATTATCTGGTGCCTCTAAAGATTCTAAAGACATTGTCAAAGCAAAAGGGATAACGATTTCATCGCCTGAAACTACCTCGTCTCCATTAAACGCTGGATTCCCTACTTTGCTGCGCTTCTTGTGATGTGTGATTCGCTGTGGAAAAGGCTCTCTGAATATATTCGCTGGATGTTTACAATCCAAGAAATCCAAGGTTAGGCAGGAAATTGACGTACCAAAAACGTCTTATAACTAAAGGGGCCAGAATTGGTTACACAATTATTTTTTTCAGAATTCATTTCCATTCAGCAATTAAATTAAATTAAAATGTATTCAAATAAAAATTAATTCAGTCAGACAAATTATTTTGAATGGTGGAATTTATTTGAATGTTCCGGATTAATTTGAATGTTTCAAATAAATTTTTACTATTTAAATTAAATGCATTTTAATTGTCAATATCGAAAGTTTTATTTATAAATTTAATTATCAATGAATTGTAAACTTAAATCTTATCCAGTGAGTGAAATTGAAATGATTGTATTTAGAATTGACACAAATTCTGGAACGATTTCATTTTTTCAGAATCCGTAATCATGGAATTCAATTCAAAGCGTGTTGGAAACGACAAGGTTGATTAGGATGATCGGTGTCGGTTTCACTCTTTGCAGCAGGCAGGAAATGAAGTAATAAGTAATTACACGTTTCTCGCTCTCTTTCACGAAAGTACTTTTATTATGAACATTAAAAAAATTACTGCCTCCAATTTTTCAGAAACCTTTCTTTTTTTCTCTCTCTCACTCGCGCTCGTTCTCTTTTATCAAAACTGCGCCGTCGAAAGAAATGAAGGGGGCAATTAAGGGGCTAACAATTGCTACCAAGTCCAATTGGCATTTAAATTCCCTATTTCTCGTTCCGTGGTGGTCCAAAAACTAACCCCCCATTTAAAAAAAAAATAATAATCACTATAAAAATAAGTTGCTTCACGAAAGCTCGGCAATCATAAGCGCAAAGGGCTTCCAAAAGGGTTCCTTTTGTTGGCGTGTGCATGGATTCTCGCAAAAGTGGCCAAAGATGTCAGTGGTATAATCATTTCCCTCATACTTTTTGAGGGCTTCCCGATCCCGAATACAATTTGTAAAACTCTAGCTAAAACTAGTAAGCGCCCCGCAAGAAAGAAAGGAAAGGGTCAAAGAATCAAGTGCCGGCATTCTCCAGGCGTACGACCTCATCTTTCTTTCCAAATCAAGTCAATATTGGACACGCTCCGGCCTTTTACCTCCAAACTTTCACCTCTCAAACTATCCCAACCATCCCATAGCCTGTTCCAAGATGGCGGCCGGACGGGCCACGTTTGCCGCTTGCCCCTCTACATCATTATGTTTGGTGGTGAAAATCTTCACCCAAACCGCAATATTGGGCAAAAATAGACAAAAGGGAGCACACATTTTTTACCTGTACACGTGTATGAATTCCTTTGCATTGGGAAGGAAAAAAACTAACTACCCTTTATTACCTCTGGCCCGTGTGCATGCAACAAGTGCGTCCTGACATGCTATACCATTAAGCTTTGGGGAATTGTTTCGTTCACGTGTTGGTATTGTAGCTTTACTCTATAAAAACCTTGGATTTTTAGTGTATAGCTTTTAGAATAACACCGTATTAGGGCGATTTTTTTTAAAAGTGGGTACATTTTGTATGGCTGAGGGGCGGCACAGTAGGAGGGGGAGAAAGGGTTAAATGAAGCTTTTGTTCGTGGTCGCAAAGCTATTATTGATATTCCTTGTCACCGGAAGTTGGACGAGGCGACAGGTTTTTGTCCATATATTCGTTATTTGGCGTGTGTTGCCCCCCGCCCTCCTTCTTCTGTACGTGTCGTAGTATAAACATAAAAGCAAAGGAAAAGGACCTATGTGGTACCCACACCTGTCCTCGTTCGTCAAAGAAGGAAAGGAATACCCCAAAACTATAGACGTTTCTCCATTATAGGTGTATGTATGTAGTTATACCCCCCACTGTGCTGCTGTTTTTTTATGACATGCATATTCATTTTCGGTTTAATGTAAGCAACGGGGTTTTCGGAGGGAGGGTAACCTGCTGGCTACAAACATGCTACATATCGTCCATGGTGTGAATCAATAGACACTAAAAAACACACAAAAAACAGTCACGTATAGGAGACCCCTTTCGGTTTTGGGATCTGCATTTTGACAGCGGTCAGACGATGACTTCTCATAGCTCAGGGGCAATCCTATATTGAATGATTTTTTTTTTTGGTACAGTAAAATCTCGCTATAACGTACACGCAAGGGGACGCAAAATTTGTACGTTATAGCCGATTGTACGTAGGCCTAATAGCAAACGGCCAGTGGGAGGGGTTTGAGCAACACAAATGGCCAGTGGGAGGGTTTCGAGCGCGACACCACCACGAAACTTTTGTTGAGGAGCCCGTGCTCCTCTTGGGCTAGTGTTTTTCATGCGTTACCGCACGGCACCGCTGGTGTTCACTATAGCCAAACAAAAAAGCATGTGTAAATGGCCCAAGGGACATCAGTTTTTGTCCACTATAAGCGAAAATACGTTATAGGCGAATACGGAATACGTCATAGCCGATTTTTTGCCTGTACATTTACATAGGCATTTCGCCGGGACCAGTGACCTTGTACACAATAGCCGATTGTTTGTTATAACCGGTGTACGTTATAGCGAGATTCTACTGTATAAAAAAAAACAAGGTTAAAGTAAGCTAAGTTAACCTAGGTTGACCATGACCATGTTTTCCCTTAAGACAAAAAAATCAATTAAAATTTTATTTTGTTAAACTTATTTTATTTATTATTTTTAGTAGGAAAGCGTATAATCTTAATAGTTAGCTCATTTATTAGCAGGTGTCACATATTTTTATAATTTCTTTACACCCATTACTTATTTTATTTAATTGTTTACACATAGTACTTGTTTAGGTTGCATTATGTTATATTTATTTCCCATTATTTTATTGATTTTTATTAACGTTATTGACATTATTTTCAATAATTTCATTTTAATGTAAAATTATTCCATTTCATTTATGAATGTTTGAAAGTCGATTTGACCAAGATTGTTCATCTTTAAATTCATTGTAAATTGATTTAACCACGAATGGTTTTCAAGACAGTCTTACAGGATCACGTTACGCTCTTAAAACTCAAGGAATAATAAATTTTTTAATAATAAGCCAAGCTAGAATATAAGATCTCAGTGAACATTTTGCCAACAAAAAATCAAATGAATAGGGCAAATATTAACACGGAATTTATCCTATAAATATTAGCACGGAATTTATCTTATTTAAGCCACGAAAGTGCTGAAACGCCATCTAGTAACTATAGAACCCGAGGAGAAGCTGCACTGCCATCTATACGGTAAACTGAAAACTGAATGCTAAGTCCAGTGCAACCAATTTTACTTTTCAAAATGCCTTTTGTATTGAAGGAAGTTCTCGCCATCTTCTAGGATTATTAATATTATGCATCTATTCAACTTCTTGATTTTTTTAAAGATAAATTTTTCTTAAGAAAAGCATTATACTGTTCATATTTCACACTCGTGCTTTCATGAATGCGAGCAATACTAAGTTAGATTTTCTTCATGACACTTTTAAACAAACCTGTTGAGGCAATTATTTTAGACAGGACAGGATATCCCTTTAGGGACAGGAAATAATTCCCCCGTCTATTTCAGATAAACACTTTAGACTGGTTCGCCAAAATATCCGTATAGTCCACAGAGCCTTGATTCAGTTAATCGCAGTAAAGTTTCCTGCAGCCCAACATGCGTAAAAGACTTTAAAATAATTGCAAACGGACTTGAAGATTACGAATTTTTAAACATTTTGTCTTACGAAGAAGCGGTCTTATGATAAAATCAACTTACTACTGTAATGCAGTTTGCAGTTTCATACGTATAAAAAGTGTAACTACTCTAATCATCTAATTACACAATGAATCACTGTTGTAATAATACACCATGGAGCTATATATTATTCACTAACCTAACTTTTTTATCGTCTGCCTCTGCTTACTAGTAAGAACTTATAAACCACCTAAGTTTTTGTACCATTTCGTTATTCAAAGCACCCATTATTAATTAACGTAATGCTTTTTTCGTCCGCTTATTCGTCCGATTTCCCATCAACCGGAGAAGCAGGGCGAGAACTTTGGCGGAATTTTTCATCCAAATATCCTGGAATCTATCAAATAAAAAATAAACAAAAATCAAACAAAATTGAACAAACCTTATTGTAAACTTACGGTAGGTTTAGGACGGTGAGTATCGACAGCTGCAATAGGTAATTGGAACAGCTCCATCTTGCATCCGTAAGCTACAGGAGTCAATTTAATAACTGTATGTAAAGGAACTTCCACGTAAGGCAAAGCTTCTACAAAAGGGAATATAAAGGTTCAATCTATCATTAGCATCGTTTAGCTCATTAGTAAAGAGTAGAAAGACACTCACCCCCTTGTTTATCCAAGAAGTAAGCCAGTAAACAACGCAAAACAGCTTGATGCCCCACCACTAGGACATTCTTTTGGCGCTCTAGTTCCATTAGCACCGGCTCTAAACGAGCCACGAGATCCTCGTAAGATTCACCACGTGGGTATCTATAGGTAAACTTGCTGGCATCACGAGATTTGAATTCCTCCGGGAACTTCTCTGCTATTTCTTCATACGTCATTTCCTCACAAATACCCTACAAAACGACTCCAGTCAATCGTTAAGCTCATCATTCACCACTTGAGCATCTACGCATTCTTAGACTAGCCTTTTGATCCAATTAGGTATAAAATTAGACCAAATTAGGTCTAGATTTTGGACCAAATTAGGTGTTACTTACCGCGTCGATTTCATTTAGAGCTTTCCATCGCTCTTGGGGCGCCTCGATATATTTAGCACTCTGAATAGTGCGCTTCATCCAGGACGTCCATACTTTTAACTCGGGAATATTTTGTCTATGGATGAATTCAGCCAAGGCTACAGCATACTGTCTGCCCCTTGGCGATAGATCTGCATCGCCCCCAATCTTGCCGAGGACGTTAAATTCACTTTCCCCATGCTATATTCGCAAGAGTAAAAAACCCTTGTTTTTGTCTTCCATTCCTTCGTTTTCAAGATTTGTTGATAACTTACCCGGCTAAAATAGATTGTTCTGGGTAGGATATGGATATTCATTAAATAATACACAATCCTGCTCTGTATGTGCCCTTCGTGCTTGTGCACAATCACTTTTTCACCTATACAAAGACACATATATTTTATATAAATAAATATGAGGAGATATGAGGAAGTGAAACGGTTAGAATCGGTCTTAACCTGTGTTAAATATCTTCAAGAAGGATAAATCCGCTTCTTTGACCTCATCCATAGCCTGGTAACGTTCTTCATAGTGATGGATTCTCTTCAGAAAGTCCTCAGCCACTTTCTCTCCTGGAATATCCCGGTAATCCGGACTGTTGACCTTGACCTCCTAAGAAAATACCCAAAAAGTTGTCAACAGTCACACTAAATCCCCCGATGTAACGGGTGAAACGGATCAATTACCCTAATATTGGTTTCCACGATGGTTGGATCGCTGCAAATAGACTCTACAAACATCAATTTGTAGTGCATCCGACCTTCAATGATGGTAGAGATCAATCGCCTGCGTTCAAACGTGGTATTCGTCGCGTCAAACACCTAAATTCCAAATAAAAAGCATTATCCTGCTCTCAACCCCTTTTCTTTGCCCTCAATCGCTTACAGCAACCTCGCCACCCGTTTCCAACCATCCACACACGTCCTCCAAAGCATCCAAACAACATTTCTCCCTCAATGCCATCGCCTCTTGGTTATCTGGGCGAAAAAACTCATGGCTCCGGTACGCCGTAGTCGCTTGGCGTCGATACTCCCCCAGATTGAACACTGAAATATTCAACAGAATGCTGATCATTGTGCCAAAGAGTGAAGGGCAAGTCGTCTAGAATCAAATACCTCGAGTGTTTATGCCAATCCAGTTGAGATAACGGGACAGTTTCTTAGCGATGTACGTCTTGCCCCGTGCGGGCAAACCCACCATAGCAATCACGTGAGGCGTGTTCACATAATTGGCGCGTTCTCCTAGGAATGACAACAATGAATTCACAATGACAACAAGGAGCAAGGACAACCAAACATCAAAACGCGAACCCCCAAAAGAATGAAACGAATACAAAAATGCTCAATTTTATGACACGAAGGGTTTGCAAAGTAGGTCACTGGGACGCATATAATCAATATTCTAGCCGTCAGTTACTTTGTAGTAGTGACGGTAATGTCCTAGTAGTAGTTTGCTAGAAAAGATGCTGCAAAACCATGTAAAAAAAACTCTAAAGGTCTTTAGAGTTCTTTACATGATTTTGGCAAGGATTAAGTTGAATAACAGTATAACACGCATACCAATTCGTATGGATTTGCAGCGTTGGCGCTGTTGGTAGTAGTCTTTAGTAGGACGTTCCATTTTAAATACTATTTCAAAGACTGTACGTTGAATAGAAAATGTAAGGGAGCGAACGGGAACTTGTCCAGAACTCGTATAACTGACACTCAAAACACGTCCTGCTCTTTTCAAGGCTAGCTCAAGTTTGAATCTGACGTCGCGCTTGCCGCACTGTTATACGCAGGACCTGCTTAGATTCACGATTCTTTATTCATTGGAAGACAATGTAAACGCACCTACTGACTAGCGTAGGGGACTTACTTACTGGGAGTATGGAATTAAAACAGGGCAATCCGGTCAATGTGCAGCCTCTGGGGGATTCTTTAAAAGTCCCCCTTTTATCTTAGGCTTTTGGAATAATAATAGTAAAAATATTGTAATCAAGGTAAAAAGGGGACCGTCTATCCACCTATCTGTCGCCAGCTAAAGGTTTTAGTGGTGGGATTTTGAGATAGAACCTATCCGTTACAGTTAGGCGGTTATATCCAAGAAAGCGCGGCTATAGTTGCCTTACCTAGATGCCATATAACGTCACGGTGGGGTCTTTGGCGCTGTAAGCTGTGCCATAACGCGTCGAACGCTAAGGAGAGCCAGTGTCGATGTTGTCGATTGGAGTAATCTTCACTGTCGTCTTTGTCTGGGCGGCGGTCGCCGGAATTATTGTTGGAACTGAAGTATTCGAAAGTACTGAACACTCTAGGTGGTTGGGAAGGACTCGGCGGCGCCAAACGACGATTCGAATCTAACGTGCCGGTACAACGCTCCGGCATTATGGAAAATAATGTTGGGGCCTTCTTGTTTGTCGACCAAACAGATTAATGGTTGCACTCTGCACTACACAAGCATTAGAATATAATATTGCGAGTGGGAATTCCCTTGTGCCTACGATGACGTACAATGAGTGACTGCGCGGCTAAGGGGTTTGCCTTGAGCCCTTTTATAGGAGAGACCCAACCCATGTACACTAAAGGTTGCAACTAAGAGACTGGCGGCTGCAAGTGACCGCATTGTGTCTGCGGAGCCATGGTCACGGTGCCAGGGAAGCCCTATATTGTAACGAGACGAACTTAGATTCACCTTTTGCCCGAATCATACAAAGACCCAAAAAATTCGAAACCCCCGAGTCTTAGATAATGCAATTAATTCTGGTGATAGCGTCTTCTCTTTTCCTCAAGAGACGTTCCCTTATCGCATCTGCTGTTTGAACAAGAATCACTTAGGCAAGCTGCTTTGGGAAGGATTGGGATCCGCGACTGAATACTAAAGCTACATCGAAAGATTTATCAAAAGGGAAAAACACTTGGCACGGAGGCCCCCATTGGACTTGAACTTGGAGGGTATCTTCGGGTAAACCACCACGTAAGGGAGCTTTTTCACGTGCAGCGAAATTACGTGCAAGACCCCAGGTATACGCATAAGGGTACAGTACATACGAATCATGCACAGGATGTGGCCCACAGCTGGGCAATGCACCCTTCTCAACCCATCGTCGTCAATCGTGTGACGTTCTTGTTCCCTTTTTCTTTTGTCATTCTCATTCTTTTGGTGCAGGAATTTCCTGAGCGGTTGGGAATGGAAGGTAGCACAGCCAAACCATTGGCAAACGGCAACGTCCGGCAGGAGCTGACAGTAAAAGCGGCTAAAAACGTGACACCCGACACGTTCAAATCGTTAAACATGAAAAGGAATATCGAAACACGCGATTAAAGAGACCATAGACCAGGTGTCTCCAGCAGTGGTTCGGGGACTAACCCGGATTTTCTTATGGGGTTTATGACTCATTCTTATGCAACTCTATAATTTGAATCGCAACACATGACCCGTTTCTGTTGAAACGAAAGAAGAACGTGGAGGCATTATGGTGCAACTCCATCCACGCCAGCAGGATCAAATTTTAGAGATGTACACACTGCATGCGTCCACGTTTATCACGTTGTAACCGGAATGAACCTCATCAATGTGCTCATCAGTCACTTTTATCTCAAGCTCTTAATGTGCAAATCGATTTTCTTCGGTTGTATTAATTTCTTATGAATAAATACAATAAATACAAAGAAAATGTAGTCGTAAAAGATCCACTCATTTTCTTTATTATTTTTTTATTTTCATTCATTTTCTTTTCTTCTTCAAGTCGTTATTCTGGATTTTCTTTCTATTATTTTAGGAATTGTATCAATCTTTCGCTTTCCAAGTTCCTTATGTATAACACAAAGTAAACAAAGTTTCAAAAGAACTCTTAAAACTTTTACGACTTTGTTTGATTTGTATTCTTGGGAGCAGAGTACGTTTTTAATACAATAACAGCAAGAAATTTGAACGTAGTAACATAACTATGCTTTTTATTACGTTTAACTTTCTTCTTGGTAACTTGGTATCTCTTTAAAGAAATGGAAAAAAACCTTCCGCGAAGGACTACTTAAACTCTAAGCAAAGAAAAACGGCCCTGTTATTTTGTTTTCGTTTACGAGACGAATTTTATTAGCTATGTGTGAGGCGGTACCACATATGGATCAAGTTTCGAACATAGAAGAAGTTATGGCGCTTTGTTCTCACCCCTTTGTTTTTATTCCCTTTTTCACTGGAGCACCAAGCCAACCTAAGAAGAATAAAAACACCAGTGTCAAGTAAAACCCCGCCCCTTTTGGTTTCCATAAGATAAAGTATTACTTTGTGTGGTGGCATCGAGCGGCAACGCCAATTGTACAAATAATAATGTAAATTGCCATCGCCAATTCCAAATTTCAACGGCTCCAAAAACTCCTTGTTATCCATAAGATCCAACGCGTTGAAAACATCAAACCCACCCTATAGTAAACAAAACAACAAGAATTGTAAACAATTCCCACTTCCTCACCTTTCGGGGGCATGTAAACATAAACAAAGAACCTTTTTGGCTAAAACGAGGGCGTCTCCCACGAGATCCACCCAAGAAGTACTGTTCGAAACGTTGTAAAAGGAATAAGCAGCCTTCAACGACTTGTGAGTAGGATGGTGCATTACAGTTGAAGGCAGAGTGTAGTAACTTATGAAGTCTACATTGGAAAGTACGTAAAAAAATGACAAATTTGTTCATTTAAGTTTTTTTTACAAGTTTCAGTTAGGTAATACTCACCAGTAAGTTCTCCATTACGTTCAACAACGAATGCATCAACAATACCAGGTCTAGGTAAGAACCAGTGTCGAAACTCCTCTTCGGAGAAGACGGGTGCCAAGTCAAACTTGCTTAGATACTAAATTTGGACGATTTTGGATGAAAATTCCGTTCTTTTACTTCAGATTTACATGTAGAGGAGGTGTTTTAAGCTGGGATGTTACCTGATTGAGAAGCTGATAGGCTTTGCAGACATCCGAGTCTTCTAGGACTCGCAAACCAGGCGTTTTTGTCTCTTCAGGGAGACGATGCAGTTTCAGGAACCGCTGCATGGTCATATTGCGCGACAAATGCGAAAATTTCACTTCTACTAGCTTCTTGGGCTGCAACGAGCGGTGCCAATAGCGACAAGTACTAACTGGCTTGGGCAAAACCACTCCTGCAGTGTACACGGCTTGGAATATGCCGGTTTGGTGGACCCGTCGCGTGATTTCCCGGATCAGCACTGGTGCGACGCGTTTGGAACGTAGTTTCTTGTGCACGCATAGGAAGTTAATCTCCACCAACTGTTGCTTACTAATAACGGAAACTGGCTGTGAAAATCTCCATACAAATGAAAGTAGAAGCTAATTTAGGACGTACTGCTGGTACACCCTTATTGTTGCAGGTACAGCACTAATGAATCCCACCAACTTTCCGCTTTTCGCGACGCGAACTCCGCAATGCCAAACAGTGAGCCAACCTGGCGGTTTCAACGCCCTAAATGAATAAAAAAAATTAAATTAAGAACATGCAAATAAAATGAATAAAAAATAAATTTAAAAAAATAATATTTGTTCGGAATTTCGTTACCATTGAAGAAACTCGGGTGAATAATCGAAACGGAACATGTTATCATCATCTTCGACGTAATTCTCATTAAGGAGGGTGTAGAGCTCTTGAAGCTTTACACAAAAAAGCAAAAAAAAATAAAAAATTTATCAGTTTTATCTCTAATTAGCTCTCGTTTTTTTATAAAAAATTCTTTTAAAAAAAAGAGTTTAAAGTTAATCGAATTCGTACCACATCTTTATCGTCAAGCACCAAAGTGTCCCAGACGAAACCCTGAGGTAGAGAATAAGGTTCCGCTCGAATTTCGCCAACCGGCTTATCAGGCTCAATGGGTTCGTTAACTTCCACGTCTTCGTCTAATAAAGAAAATAGACAGAAAAAAACACACAACATAAATAGAACGATTGCCGACTTTGTGGTTGTAACGAGATCAAGTCAGATCAAATCTTGTAAAAAAAAGCCTTTGTTGGCCTGTTTACCTATTTTGGGAACAGGCTGAGTGTCCCAAAACTGATACTTTTTATGTAAAGCATCTTCCGTGGTCTTAACCGGGCCCTGGTTGGCTGCCAATAACTCCATCGCCTTTTTAATGTCCTAGAAAAGAGAAAAAGTTCCTCTTTTATTTGATTTATTTTCTTTACATTTCGCTTTCAAATCCGATTTACCTGCAAGTTGGCTAACGGAGACGAGCCTGGAAGAGACACTGCCGACAAAACATCTTCAGCTTTGCCTTTCTTCTTCGATTTAGGTCTCGCTCCACTATAAATGAAACGAAAAATATCTTAATTAGTAAATTTATTATCAATTTTTTTACAATTTCGTCAAGTTTTCGTTGAGAATCATTTCACAAACTGTGAATGTTTCCTAAAGTATAGTTTGCAAGCAATTAAAACAAGTTGCTAATCAAAGCCATGCAGTTGCAGTTACTCTTAATGGTAATTATAAATCCAAGTTAGCTTCAAGTTAGAAAGTAAGAATTACATTAAAAAATATCAAACTAATTTTCTCGAAATTAGTTTGAAATTTAGTTAATTTAATTTGATTTTAAATTAGAATCGAAATTTGGCGTTAGTTACGTTCCTAACTGCCTTAATTAAGTAAAAAGATGAAGTAAAAATTACCTTATTTGGAAGGAATTAAGATTGGCAGGTAAGTTAATTGGGATTTTAGGGCGTGTCTAAGCTTCTCAGAATATTTAATTTTTTTTTTAGCTTTTCGTTAAGTGCTGGAGATGTGTTTTAATACGCTTTACAGAGAAGCCTATGGGCGCAAAGTTCCCCATTTGCAAGACTTAAGCTTCCAAGTGAAAGACAAGTTAAATGCTCCAAGTTGCTTGCGGAGGCCTTGGAGGAGGAAACTATGAAACGGTTTTGGATGTCCTTCATTAAGCAAGTCATGTTGGCTTTTCATACGAAATCGCGATGCTGAACGAAAAGTTTGCAGGATCTTAGCTTGGAAAACAAAACTTGTGCAACGTGAATCTAATCTGTAATATTCAACTTATATCCCAAAACTTTAAATCTACAGTTTTAGAGATACCTTTCTTGCAACACAAACAGAATTTGCGCCTATAAGTTGGTTCTGTTTATCTGCCAGCTTCAACATTGCTCAAGTTCTTAGCGCACTCGAACATAAAAGCGTATGTTATTCAAATATTAAAATATCTAAACACTAATCTAATCAAACTAACAAATTTAAACCCGTTAAATACTTCAGAAAATAAACAGAAACCGTCCAAATATCCTCACATCATACTTTAACCTAAAATCATACAAACTGTTCAGACACTTCATTTTCAGCCTGAAAATATGCGAAAACTACAACGAATTCAGCGGTAGTCTACTCTTGTTTAATTTTAATTGGAATGTTTTACCTAATTTACTCAGTTAACTGCCTTTTATGTTGATAAATTAGTCAGTAGAAGCGTCTGAACCTAGAAGTTCATTGTTGCTAGCAGGAGAAAACGCTTTTAAGCGACCAACAATTAAAATCCTGGATTATTGTAGTTACTGGAAGCATCTGAGGCTATAAGTTCATTGTTCACAGCAGTAGTAAACGGTTGTAAAGAGCTAACAATGAAAAAACGTGTCACTATAGAGACAAGAATACGTCTAGAAGTTCATATGAGAATAATTTAACTTAAATTCAGAAAACCTCTTTAGGCTATATGTGCTTAAAAGATGGGTTACAGTTAGATGATCTAATGAACCGGTTAAGTAAATGTATATTTCTATAAAAATCAAGAATTGCTGGGCCAAAAATTGCCGATTTTTCCAAATCTGGAAAAAAAAGACAAAAATCCTTATCGTTTGAGTTGCTAGATATGATTACCCAGGCACGTGATGATGTTCTTCATGACAGTGCGAATGATCATGTCCTCCTTCTCCACAATTTGCATGCGAATTATTGGCCGATCCTTGACTAGACGCCATAATAGTAATTAAACGGTCACAAATTCCATCAACAACACAAGACAAGCAACTACAACTCGCCTTGAGAGTTGTAAGAATAAAATCCTAAAATGACAACAACCTTCCGATTCTGTTATACTGTTTTGAGTATAAAAGATGCTGCTGCCCTCATGTATTAAAGAGTAGAACTAGATAGTAGAACAAATCAGGACTGGAATATGAAAATAGGATAACACTTCAGAACGCTATTAGGCTTCATTATACAGTGAGAGCATTACTTAATTAGTTACAGAGCGTTATCTGAGCTTAGTTGATCTATAAGCAGAGACTATATTAATAAGCTATTTTATAAGCTATTCAAGTAATTATCTCTTGAACAAGTTGAAGAAGCTTAGCTGTTAACTTTAAATTACAAGGCGCTACAAGCCAAGCTTCCAAATGTAAACTACAAGAAGACTAGAGATTGTTAATTGGATTCATGTTTTCTTAAGTGCCTTAAGCCCACAAGGAAACTGCAAATTGTTAAAGTGGATTTATTATTTAATAATGCTTTAGCTTCCAGTTTCGTTCATTAGTATATTTGACTCTGTTCATTAC
Source organism: Lepidurus apus apus (assembly GCA_022832285.1). Classification (NCBI taxonomy): domain Eukaryota; kingdom Metazoa; phylum Arthropoda; class Branchiopoda; order Notostraca; family Triopsidae; genus Lepidurus; species Lepidurus apus. The sequence goes on along the minus strand of JAGJRO010000136.1, from coordinate 49,785 downwards.
AAGTTAGAATACTGAACATTAGTTGCCTGTGCTTTCAGTGTCTTCAAATCTTGGCTTTCTGCTCTTCAACTTGCCGGACACAATACAGAACGAAGTGTCCCTGTAACTGAAGGGTTCGGAGACTTGAAGTCCACCCAGGATTTTGGTCGCAGAGATTTCCTGAGTGACAGTTTGACTGTTTGAATGGCCAAAACTGCCCAATAAAACTGGCTACTTGAGTGCGATGAGAACAATAGATCCTATTACAACCGGAAATCCTATCACCCATGACATTGTAACTCGGTTGTACTCAGGACAATCTTGACACAGCCACCTGTCAAAGACACGGACGTTAATCCATCCTTTCTCGGTCTTACACGTGCGGGTGTAATGTATGTAATTCCCCACCTTTCTGAGCTCTGGATAATAACCACCGCCAAGCCGTTGAACAATTTGTCGCAGAAGCTCATACACCCATAGACAAAGGCACTCGTGTCCTACAAAAAAAACCAACATATAACATCCGACCTACCGTTAATTGACGTAATTGAAGAAAATGAAACTGGCAGGTTTATTAACCGTATTTGGGCCGATCAAGTCCGCAGTAAAGGACATGCTAAGAACGCATAAAATCGACCCGGAGACACCAATCATTGCCGCCACGCAGTACACATGAAAGTGCAGAAAATCTTCCGTGTGGTCAGCACCGATCCACACACAGGCTGCCAACGCCAAACATGACCCGAAGTAGAAAAGAAACTGTGAAAGATATAACAAGCGGTGGGGGAGAGAGAAAAATAAGGCTTCCTTTTTTAAGACTTTAATGTTTGGCAAGGGAGGCCCCATGTCATACCTTTTTGCCCAGTCGATCGATACAGAACTTAAGCAGGATCGCACCCAAGAATCCTGATAAGTTCACTAGCAGTGGAATGGTCGCCAGCATATCCTAAATATTTTTAAAAAGTATACGATATTGATTGTAGATATTTTGTCCTTTAGTTGGGAAGGAAAATCAGGTTCCATTTCAATGCAATTAGGTAAATTCTAAGACATTTTCTTTGTAGCATTTTGGACCAAACTTTTGGTTATAGCTTTCCCAAAGTACTGTACTACGACCAACTACCGTTGTAACAGCTTATTACTGTAACAAGCGGTAGCTAGAGACGAATAGTAACCCTCAACTTGCGAACGAAATCTAAAGTGAGCAGAAAATATTCCCACTCACTTGAGGAGCCTGGAGGCTATCCTGGAGGAAGAGCGGCATGTAGACCATCGATAGGTTGATGAATAGCCTTGAGCACGTGTACATGGTAGCTACCAAGTAGAAGGCGGGTACCTTGAACCAATATGACCATTTTAGACTTGCCCGTGGCGTAAGTTTACTGGACCCGTAGCTCGGAGTGGTGTCCCCACTTAGCAATAGCGTGTCTTCCTGGAACCCGATTGGTCTCCAAGGTTGTTCTGGAGTGCCAACATGGAATATCAAGGAGAAGACCAGACCCAGTATAGTGATAGTGCCTGTAATTAGCTAGAACAAGGATATTTTACAACTTTATTTGTCAACCAAGGGATGTTAAAGGCAGAACTTTCGCGGGTGTATACCACAGTATAGAGGTTTACACAGTATTGTAACAGGGCTATCTTCCAATGTTAAGGTTTTCTGACGACCTTCTCGGTCCCCAGAGTAATATTCAGNTGCCGGTAGGACCCTACGTCAGCCCAAAACTCCCTTGAGTGCCCGAGAGAAAGGTCACCAGTCCCCCGTTTTGTGAATGTTTTGTTCTCCTCTCGAACCCTTTTTCTATTAGATTAGGAATGCCTATATTGGGGTACATGGCACAGTCTGGGAATCCATCCCCCATATAAGCTTTCGTACCCCCACATCCTCTTGGGACCGAGAGATTTGTCAGAAAACCTTAACATTGGAAGGATACCCCTGTACCATACTGTGTAAACCTCTATACTGTGGGTTATACTTCGAAGTTGCCAAGATCTGATGCATTGATGAGCTGCTGAGTCGCATCTCCATCCGTGTTGTGCTTTAGGACAGCCCAAGCAATAACGTAGACTAGCATATCAGAAAAGACATCGAAGGAATACCTTAAAGAGAGGAGAAAAATTGAAGAAAAGGGAGGAACAACGGGGTTGGTCACGTCCACGGGACGTTCATGTGACAAGAAAAAAGAGAGAGAGAATCCTCCAGAGCTTACCGGATGATGTTTAATTCATCTCGTTCCGATTCAATTGGAGTTAACTCTGGAATTAAAGCTAGATGAGAGATCTGCGTGGCCGCCCAACCGAACTGGAAGAGGCACACTAGCACGTTAAGTAATACTAAATATAATAGTGAACTCTCGGTATCGAGACCGAACCGGCCAACGAACATAAAAGGGAACGTCAAGCCCACTAAAATGGTTCCTAAAGAAGGGGGAGGTAAGTTGCCATGAACCTTTTCTTGTGGCAGTGAAAACGAGAGAGAGACAAATTTCAAACAATATAGAACGTACCAATAAGATGCCATGACTTCCGTTTCCCGTAGCGACAAGAGGAATGGCACCCACAGCCGTTGTCCGACCAGTATCCTATTAATGGCGTCGCTAAGGCGTCGGCCACTTGCCCGATTAATAATACCAGACCCGCGACATCACTAGGTACCTGTAGAAAGCACAAGCTCAACGATGTTACAGGAGACAAAAGCGTACAAAGCACTTAATCCCACTTAAAGAGGCTTTCATGGGATGCATTTGGGAACATTTTCAAAACTCGCCAGTTATTCTGTAATGAAAACTAATGTACAATAAAGCATAAGATTATTTTAATTTCTTATATTTATGACTAGAATATATGTGTTAGGGTATTCTCCAAATGGCGGAGTATTGTATTTTATCATTTTAATTAACTTTACCATGATTTGCTCACGGTAAAACGTGACCGAAATGCCAAGACACCTAGTGGACGCTCAATCAAACTATGATGTAAACAAAACTCAGTCGGAATACAAAATCTTTTCATGAAATATATTATTTTTTTTATCTTTTTCTTTTCCTTGTTATTACTGTTAAACTTATTCTGCTAGCATGCTGTTTCAATATTTGTATAATTTAGGATAAAAATTTCAAGAGGTAAAAAAAAGAGTATCAGCTATTTTTAACCTGGGTCCTACAATACAAGACTGTAAAGGTTAAGAGCGTCTTTCAGCGGGTTTTCAAGCATTACAAGTTCCTGGAAATTTCCCTACCAAAACCTTTTAACGCTGTACTTTAAGCTGCTGAATCTTCCGATCTACATAGTAATAAACTACTGGAGGACTTTCAAGTACACTAAATGTACAATAAACTGCAAAAAGCCTCTTTAAATTATAATACCACCGGTCAGACCTCGCTGAGCTTACCTGCATGACATATTTCAAGAAGACGAGCAAGTAGCTGAACCACACACTGGCACACAAATCGTTCAGAACATGGCCGGTACCGTAGGAGAGCTTCCTAGCTAAGGTCAACCTACCTGCAGACATGGTTAACGCAGCTCGGCAGCTCTAAGACTGAATCATTAGTAAGATTTACCTTCTAAACTTCCTAGTCTTGTGGAACCCAACGCTTCAAACCCTGCAAATAAAAGGGAGAAAAAAAAAGTCAAATGTATGGCCTCTTGTAGTAAGGTTTCCTTTTGTACGCTCCCAACAGCGCCTCGCCAGTAGAAAAGCAATTTCGCGGGGCTTTTATTTGATCCGGATATATCCAAAGTTTACAGTACAACATAGCGACGAGACGTTTGGTATTTCGGCGTATAAGAGGTTAGTTCTGAGGCTATATTATAACCAGCGAAAATGGAACTTGAGTTAAAACAGTTCTCAGCTCCCAAAACTCTTCCTATTATATTGGTAGGCACGTTTGGTGTGACGGAAACTAAAAAGGTGACCAGAATAAACTCATCCAACAAGGCACAAACTCTCCATAGAATTTTTCCTAATTTTCTTCAAACAGTTAATTGTCAAAACATTAGTTGTGTTGTGTTTGAAGTTAATACAGTCTGAATAAAATAAAAAAAGACAAGAAAAAAATTCCGAAAATTTCTCTAGAACGAAACGGGAGATTCAGAAGAGTTGGATCCGGTGGTTTTCCCTGTCGCACACCACGATGCTACCGTTGGACATGACAGCAATCCCTTCCAGTCCTTTGAACTCCCCATCACCAGAGCCCCACCCACCAAATGTCCGCAGAAACGCCCCTTCCGGAGTGAAAATCTGAATGCGGTTATTACCAGAGTCTGCCACAATAATATATCCTTGATCATCCACCGCCACTCCCCTGAAAAAATAAAAAAAAAGTTTGAAAAAAATAAACGAAAAGGGCGTTAGAAAGATCCATTCATTTTGTTTAAACTTCCGTTTAAACCGTTACCTTGGAAATTTGAATTGCCCAGGCTCCGCCCCCTCGCTGCCAAAACAAGATAGTAACTTGCCATTAACGTCAAAGATCTGGATTCGATGATTATTGGAATCCGAGACAATCACGCGGTTGATGGAGGACACCGCAATGTAATGCGGGTGCTCCAGCTGAGCCGCTTTGGAGCCTAGACTCCCGAATTTCCCTACAAAAGTTCCGTCCGACTGGAAGACTTGCACCCGGTGGTTTTCCTTGTCGCACACATAGATGAAGCCTAGGGCGTCGGTGGTAATGCCCCAGGGGTAGCTGAACTTGCCGTCCGTGGTACCTTGGGTGCCGAACATGCGAAGGAAGCGACCCGACGGGTCGAACACTTGGATGCGGTGGTTGTAACGGTCGGCGATGATGTATTGCCCGATCCGGTTCACCGCCACTCCAGCTAAGCAGTCAAACTCACCTTCGCCGTTGCCATACTGGCCGAATTCTTTGAGGAACTGACCTTCGTGATCAAACACCTGCACGCGATGGTTACTAGAGTCAGCCACCACAATGGTGTTATCCGGTCCCACGGCGACGCCCCGCGGCCACGTAAAACACCCTGGTTCAGCTCCTCGCATGCCGAACTTGAGCTGGACATTCCGCTTTTGCAGGTACTGGTGTCGGGGAAAACTGGTCGTCACAGTAGGCGACGCCGGTAGGTCGTCGGAGTGTACGTCGTCGGGGCTCCAAGCCCTTGCGTCATGGTTCGAAGCGGAGGACGGTGGCCGACTTCGCGGTCGCTGAGGCTGCTGCTCATCGAGATCCTGGGGCTCACGTGTCCGTGTGCTGTATTTGCTCTTGAGGTAGCGAGCCCAGGAACTGAGGGAAGCCCCGTCACCGTTGGCATTGTTGTTGTTGTGCTCGGGCGATACCTCCCTGGACTTGCTCCGTAAGCGGGGGCGGGGGTTGGGGAGGTGGGAGAGGGAGGAGTTCCCGGTATCCTACGTAAAATAACAGATAACTATACGGAATAAAAAAAAAAGAAAATAGTAAAAAGCGCGTTAGAAAGAGTAAACTGAAATCAGAAAAGAAAAGAAGCCAAGCAATTTTAAAAAGCGGAAAAAATAACTAAAAAAAGAAGAAGAGATAAAGTTGGAGAAGATTCCTGTACCTTGGAATTCTCCGGAGAGTTATCATCGGGTCCGACATCGTGCGAGCTCTTGCTGCGGGCAAGCCGGGATCGACGTTCCTTAAGGGCCGCATATCTCGACCTGCCGCTTGGATACCTTTCTTCGCCCGAGAGTGCGGAAGGGACGGTCGGCACGGCGAGGCTGGAATCGTCGACATAGTTGTCGTTGTTTCCATAGTCGCCATTTCGATCGCCACTCCCTTCGTTCTCGGACGCTAGCGCAGCAGAGCTCCTACTTCGGTTTAAAAAACGGCTCTTGTAGCCGCCGTAACGCGATGTCGTGGAAGTGGACGACGCGACAGCAGAAGGCGTGTCGCTGTCGTCCGCCATGTTGGCTCGGGATCGGTTCAAATATTTGCTTGTTAACGGGTACTTTTCCGCGTCTTCTCGGGCTAACGACGACCCTGTCCTACTGCGCACTAGACTGGCAGCCGTGGATGAGCTGCTGTCGGTTCCGTAACGCGATGGGGTGTCGGTGGCAGCAAGACGGCTGCCGTAGGCGGTGGTAGGGGTCGTTGCTTGGGTGGAACCTAACGTGGAAGGTTTGGTTCGGCTATAGGCAGAGGAAGTAGGGGTGGGTTCTTTGTCCTTACTGCTACAGGAATCCCGTGCCTGAGCACTCCTGGCCAGCAATGGCCCAATATCGGTCCGAGCTAATTCTCTATCTTTAGTTCTATCGGGCACTTCCGGAACCGGAACCTTTGGGGTGACGCCTGTTTCATCGTCATCCTCTTCAGATTCACTTTCCGACTCGGAAGTGGAGCCCGAACTACTCTCGGATACCTTCGAGACCTCTGCTGAAGGAGTGCCGGCCCGGCCTAAAAAACGGCTCTGGAACCGGGGAGTTGGTTGGGAAGTGCTTTGACTAACAGCACTTGGGGTGGTTGAGCTAGAAGTAGTGGAAGTTTCGCCCAGACTTGACCGAGCGTAACGGTTTCGGGGCGGTTCGGTACTACTTGGCAAGCTGCTGACTGTTGTCGGAGCAACGTAGCGAGATTTGAGTTCTTCGGTGCTAAAGGCAGCGCCAGTGCGAGCTGGCGACGAACGAGTCGAAGAGCCGTTTGAAGTACTGCTCTCCGTGCTGGGTGACCTAGTTTTAAGCCGCTCTGGTGGCAGTTTCCCAATCTTTGAGGACTTGGATGCCTGATCGGAGTCATCCTGGTTGAACGAGCTACTGGAAGAAGTTCGGGTGTACGTCTTCTTGGAATTGCCTGACGCTGCCGATTGCTCTACCAGAGTTTCTAAAGCGGGGAGAGAAACCGTAGAGGTCTTGGGTGACGGTGGAACTTCCCCTTGCCGGTCGCTTTGACTCCGAAGATACCCCGGTCTTCTCCGGTTAGGATCCTCATAGGGTTGTTCCTCTTTCCGCTCCGAAGCGGAAGACGTCGTTCGAGAAACGCTGGTTTTCTCCGAAGACGAAGGGAATTTGGGTCTTTCGGCCGACGTAGGGCTCAATGGGTGACTCCTTTCTTCCGGCGTCGTTGCCTGTCCACTAGTTTTACGAGCTTTCTCGGTAGTAGCCGTAGTAGCAGCCTTGGCAGCCGCTGCTGCAGCGCCAGTGGTGGCTTCATCAGTTTTGTTCTGTTTCTTGATCTTCGCAATCTCGTCCTCTTCGCTGACCTGCCGGTTGGCGCGTCGAGCCGCTGTAGTGGTAGAAAGAGGTGGCTGCTGCACGGGTTGTGGTTTAGGAGCCGGAGGGGGAATCACTGGCTTGGTTTCTTTCCGTTTATCTTTGTTTTCCATCTCTTGGAGACGTTTTAAGACTCTTGGAGAGTCCAAGAAGCGAGTTACGCCACTAAGTGGCCCACGGGTGACATCTTCCGTGTCCAAGACCCTTTCCCTTTCTTTCCGTTTGTCAGGCGGTGGAGTGTCCTGTTCATTGAACCTAACAGACCTTCCACTCGGCTCGTTATCCGAGTCCCCAGCGTCCAAGTTACGCATGAAGCGCGAACGGAACCGCGACTTCCTGCTATCCGAAGGCAGATCAAAGCCCGAGCTTTCCAGGTCGTAATCATCGCCGCCCCTGCGAGACCCATAACGGTCCCTGGTGACAGCCGAACTTGGCGTTCGGGTGTCACCGAAGTACCGTCGAGAGGACAAGGGTGATGTCCTACCTTCATTCGTGTCCGAACCGCAGGAGGAAAGGTACCGCTCCTCAGCCTGCCGGAACTGTGCTGCTACGCGATGGTCGCTCTTGCTCCGCATCAACCCGGGCACAGAGCTTACCGTCGGCGGTTGAGGCTGCGACCCAAACGAGCTCGACGCGTTGATGGTCAACTCCCCGAACCCGCCTACGGACAACGCCAACTGATGCGGATCCTGGGACATGTTAAAGCGGACTCGGCGGTTGTAGTCGCCCGGTTCGCAGTCAAAGTTACGAATAAACTCCATGGTTTTCAGCAGGATATCTTTGGCATCCATGAGTTCGTTATCTTCCCAGTTGCTGCTTTCAGCCATGTGTTTATCTGCAAAGTCGGCATTGCTCGAGAAATTACTAACTTCCTGCTCCAAATTCTCCCTCAGCGTCGTCAAATTACTCATCTCCTTGGCCAAGTACATCTCCACTTCCCCTTTCAGGTAATCTGTCCTATCTTTGAGGGCTTTGGAGAGCCGACGGTACACTTCGTCTATCTCATCCGTGACGCTGGCGCAGTTCTGCTGCAGATAGGTAGAGTTCTTCTCCACAATGCTCAGCGCATCCTGCACCCGGTGGATGCTGCGACGGATCTGGTTATTTACTCGAGCAATTTCGCGCTTAATAATCTCCAAGTGGGATTCCTTACATTCAGCGCATACTTTCTTGTCGCAGTGACTGCAGTTGGTGCAGTAATTCTTCTCGGAACATACCCCGCATCGCTCCATCGTCTATTACGGCGAAAGAGTTCGACAGTAAATACGACGTACTCCTTCACTCAATCTTCCCGAAAAAAAGGTCAATCACTTACCTGTCCACTGGTAGGATCGGGTAGCTCGCCCGTAATTTCGATATGCAACTCGAGAAATCTCTGCAATGTCACGTTGGTGGGGTATTGCTGGATTCCCTGGTACGGAATGCGATGTTCCGCTCGACATTCTGGACACTTTACCTGAACACCCGCCACAGAGGTGAAAGAGAAAGACGAGCAACAACAGACAGATCAGAGGTGAGTAAACAAGCTTTGAAATTTCAGCAGAAATCTGAAAACACATGAGTGGGTGTCTTGGTCCCTTACTTGTCTCGTGACGTAGTTGATGAGACCTTCCATACACGGCTCCATGCAAAACGAATGCTGACATGGTAAGAGTTTCGGGTTCCGGTACCGGTCAAGGCAAATGGCGCAGGTTAATAGTTGGTCAAACTGCTCCATGATGGCGCTGTTGCTTTAGCGAAGAAAAAATATAAGTTTTCAACAATCTGCGAAAAGAACAAGATTGAACGTTGTTAAAGACACTCGCAACAGTTTACAGTAATTTTTTAAAACTTAAGATTATTCGTAGATCTTCATTAGTGTCTCTAGAAGGCTAATTAGGTTTAGAAAACAGACTGGCTTTGAAAACTTAGCAACGTACTAAAGTCACACTTCGTTGCCAGCTCATGGAGCCGATATTTCTTAACGTTTAGCTGGGTAGTTCTGACGTCAACGCGGACGCATCCAGAAGGTGCTAAGAATAGCGCACCCCCGTCTTAGAACTATAGTCCGTCTGTTCATAGCGTATAGCTTCCTGAGCTGTTCAAAAGAGTTTTCAACGGTAAACTAACAATAAAAACTAGGTCATATGCACAAGCGCCTCCAAATCTGTCTAAAAGAAAGAACCCCAAATGAGTCCAATTTACTGTTCCTGTTTCTGACAAATGACAGTAATTTAACTTACTGCGTTGAAATGCGTGATAATATTTCAAAACTAAATGGGTTTAACATTCTAACATGTTTTTAGTGTCCGATAATTAATTAAAAGGGTTTTTACACGTGACTTTTATTGATAACTGCAGTATTTTGCAATAATTTTGCAGTAATTGCTTAAACAAAGTTTTGCAAAATTTCTTGACAGTAATGTAGATAGCGCTAACATGGAGGGCAAGGCAGTTTTCTTTTTCTTTTTCAGGCCTCCATTAATTTGAAATTTGCAAATTAATTTTTCGTATCCGCGAAAAAAAGCAAAACTGAGAATTTGAAAACCGACGAATCCTAGATAGTACGTTAGTGTATTCCGAAATACTCCATGCGTGTGGAATGCGTGGTTATTAATTTATCCTGCCTGCCATTTTATGCGCATTAGCAATGCGCGTTCATATAGGCCCACGCAAAGTAGTGCGTTGCTCCCTGGCTCCCTGGTAGTAATACCCTAAATACGGGAGCTTTATATCTTTAATTTTTTGCATGTGTTCTAATACGGCTATACTTATTGCATTTTAGCATATCTCAATACTTATGGTAACCTTACGAGTGACCATAATTCAAAGCCAGTGATGACAACAAAATCTCCTTCCTTAACCCTAACGATCATAATTAAATTTCCTTAAATTAAAATTATAATCAATTTACTTAATATTAACTTACAATATCGTACACTATACAATTAAGTTCGTTACAAATTTAAGATTCTTTAACGTTAAATCGTTAAAGAATTTAACTTTCATAAAGTTTAAACACTCATAGGATCGAAACCTACTTTATTTACTTCCATAGTTCAATTCCATCTTCTAAGATTGCGGGACGCAGAACGAGACCGGCTTAGCTCAGTATTACTGCGTGTACTGCGTACGACATACGTCATTTACTTTAGAGACCACCTCATTTATACTGTTTTCAATCGTCCGACTGCCAGATTAGTGTCACGTAGTTTGACAACATGTGCTTAACATTTTCTGGCAGTAGTTTTCTGTCTTTCATCCCCTTTGTATTTTGTTCCGAAGCTTTTATAACTTCCCACTGAAGGGAAACAAAAAAAAGAAATTTTCGAACCGACACGTGTAAAACCGTGTTGTCAGTTCAAACTCAAGGGATTTACCCAAATGCGTTCAATACATTTTCCTTAAAAAAAACAACAAGAAAGGCATCGAAAACAAAGTCCCTCCAGTTCCTAACTTCACTTTTTTAACGCCTTAGCTAGTTACCTAGTTTAAATTCTCATTTTTGACTTATTAAGAAACTCTTCTCCCTCTCGCTAGGTCAACAGAAGAAAAGTACGTGAGGTACGTGTTGAGTCGACAAATGACCCCACAATCCGTTTGTTTGCTATTTACCTGAACTATTTGTCAAAAATGCGTCGTACAGGGGCCTCTGTAAGCAACGAAAGCAAACCTTCTCAACACTCAAATTTACAAGTTTCCCCTTCGTACACAACCTTTAGCACCACATTAAAAGCTATCCTCGGATCCACACGGACCACGGCCAATGCGGAACTGAATCCTTCTTGTCTAGACAAGTGATCCCTCTGTAATCTTGCACACATTGGAAAAGGTTCCTCATTCTTGCTCTACCCCTCTAAGGCCTTTTGCAAACCGTTTCGTTTACCACCTCTCTTTCTCTTTCTCTACTCCCCTTCGGTGCCTTTGCTTTTTCGGTGTGTGCGTTACCCTGTTACGGGAACGGCGAAAAGGACGGGAAACGGGACACATCATACCCGTGTGGGACGAAAACGAATTTCGTTGTCGTGCCGCTTTTAACCGCGGGCTATAAATGGACAGCGGAGGGTCTCCCGCCAATGTATTTTAAGGCCTCCCTTCGCGAGCCTTCTACGTATTCAGTGTTGTACAGTACAGGACGCTACAGAGCAACGAGGGACACCCTTTAATGCTTCATTCCAATGCTTTAACACAACACAGCACAACAGAACACTGTCCTTTTATGCATTGGTAAAGAAAAAGGCCGGGGAATATAATTGCTTTGAGGGGAAGAAAGGTAGGAAAGAAACTTACGTAAGTATACACCAGGTAAAGTTCAAAGTTCTGTAGAGTTAAGCAAATTGCCTATCAAAGGTTTTTCCAAGGGGCAGGGGTGATCCTGTAAGGGTCGTATGAACCCCTAGATCCCCCTACCCCTGTAGCACCACAATCGAATGAGAATCCTCTTATCTGGAAAGATTTAAAAACAATCATGAGTTACAGTCAAGTTTACAAAAGATGATCATGGTAGTCATGATCATCATATCATATCATGATCATACAGTATTGTACAGCGTCTATAAATAAGTTCCTCGATGCGTTGTTCAATCCACATCATCCCACGTAACTCAATTAGGGGGAAGTTAGAGTAAACCTGGGTTTTAAAACTGTCTAAAAAATTAGGGGAAATAGTTTGGGGAAGAAAGGTAGGGTAACGCACATGGGAAATGTTGCTAGAAGTTTTGTAGATTTTGTTAAGGCGAATTTTTTGTGGGGAAGTTTTGAGGAGAGTTAAGACTTTTTTTTAGCACGTGGCACTTTTACCTCAATGTGATGCGGGGTTAATCACCACAAAAGGGGACAGTAGGAAGTGTTGAGCAAAAGTTTTTCGGTCAAGCGAAAAAGTGTTCACGTTTTTGTCAGAATTGTTTTACAAAACTGCGAAAGTCAACTAGTCCACACACAGGAAGAGTTCCGGGAGACTGTCGACCTCAATATGCTTCCCGGACGATGTTAAGAAAAGGCGAAGCTTGAAGCAGGAGCCTGGCCTTGTTTTTCCAAACGGAGGCTAGGATATTTCTTTTCTTTAAGGGACTGGCAAGCGTTAGAGGGCTATTATTGGCAACGCTGGCTTCCTCTGCACAGGAAGCGTACCCCCCCCCCCCCGAAGAAATGTATGGACACACCACACCGTATAGCATCACTCTGAAAACCTTCGCTTTTCAAGTACGGGTGGGAGCAACACAGACGGCGTAGAAGGAATCACGCAGAAACGGAATTACTGCAGATTTTTTTTAATGAACGCCCTAAGCAACCTTCTTGAAAGAAACAGCAATAACGTATGCTTAAGCCCCAAAACTACCTCAACTAGAAATGAAATGATTACTTTCTAAGTTTTTTAAAATTATTTCTTTTTATTTATCCGCTTTTTTAAGGCTTAAATACTTGACATTTTTGTGAATATTTACGTAAAAAAGCTAAGAAAAGACCATGGAGTACGTTGAATTATTACTGCGGTAACCTGTAACCTTTTTAGCAAGCTTTTTAGTCAACCGCAACCGCACGCTAAGCTTAGAAGTAATATCCAAGTAATATTGGAAATCTTCTCAAGTAGAATGAAGGAATTATGCAGAATTTGTATTATTACTGCAGCGATTTTTTTCTTTACTCACCACATCTTAAATAACCTTCAAGTCAATTTAAAGAAAATCTCCCAGGAGAAAATTCCGCAATTCAGTCTGCTGAAGAAATGCGAAGAAATTTAATTACTACCACAGACAATGAATTATTACTGCTGCAATTTTCTAATTAAATTTGCGGCTTTAAGAAAAAACAATGTAATTCAAGTAATCGTTTTGAAAATTTGCAAAAACTGCGAATAAACGGCGCAGAAATAATAGATTCAAATAGAAATATTTTCCTCCTCGGCTCCCAAGAAAAGATGCAAAGAAAGATATTACTTTTAATATCTCTGATCGCTTGGGTTGAGAACTTTGAAAGCCTTGGGAACAGCATTTCTGTAGGTAGTTGGACTTGCAGTAATTGCAGTAATATCATGATTTCTATGCATGTAATCACGATATTAGCATTCTGTTTGCGTCCCTGTCGTAGCAATGAAGTTTCCAACAATCTTCTTCGCCCTTAATGGAAAGTCCCAACTGAGCTGAATATGGATCTTTTACCGCCTGGCTGGACGAACACTTTGAATGTTTACGTCCTTAACCCCTCAAGGTCTCGTTTAATTTTAGAAATGCCTGCCAGGCACGCCTCGTGTTAAGGTCGAACTAGACTAAACCATATATGGGCGTCGTAAAAAATTCTTTCTTTATTTTCCGTCTATCTCAACAACCTACCCTATACCATAGATGATGTTCCATAGACCCAACGCGCGAAACTAATTTTAATTGACCCATTACTAAATATTTCTGCTGCCCAAGGTCTCGATGTCGACGTGATCAGGTGAGCAAGGAGAATTGGGGGCCTCCCAACGGACGTCATCAGCATTCCTACAAACCCACATGCCGGAATCTTAATTACAACCCTCAACATATCGGTTTGCAGTAACATCGGATAAAAACAACCCCCAAAACCTAAAGATAGCTAGAGTACCATCAACCCAACCTGAGTCGAATTGTGTTCAAGGAAAATCCCCCTTGATCTCTGTTGTTGTTTCCCTTGCAGTCTCTTTTGGTTACCTCTGTCTGTGCCAGGAATCATAAATGAGAGTAAAGAAATATACTATATCTTCGACTCGACCCGATCCGACCGATTCCACCCGACCCCACCTGACCCGACCCGACCTTCCGTAGAAATGTAGATATTTAATTACGAAATAACCTTAAGAATCAAACGAACCAGTTCAGAGCCAAGAATGATAAAAGTTACGGCAGAAATTTACGGTGAATTACTGCAGAAATATTTTTGGCTCATTTCCTGTTACGAAACCAAAAAGCTGCAACGAAAAACATGACAAAGTTGACGACGTAGTGGCACATTCCTCGGCTGCTATACACAACCATAAGGAGAACGGGAACATTAGGTTAGCTTGTTGGCCTCCAGCACATATTTCAGATTCTATTTCTGAGGGAAGGTGGCGGGACGCCCCGTGCTATGACGTCACTCCTGGCCGATAGGTTCCCGACCATGATGTTGGCACAACCGTCTATATGTGAATCTATACAGGCTGGCTCCTTAGCCTCATTTATGTAGAGGATATCGAAGCCAGTGTAGTGCGAAGGTGGTGGTGTTTCTGTTTTTTCTTTCCCCCAAAGAAATCAGGCTAGCAGAAATGCCCGTAAATTTCAAACTCCACGCGGGGCTCAATGACAAAGTCTCTCTCTTCAACAAGAAGGCCGCTGAACACCAGGAAAAGCAGCTAGAGAATCCCTTCTCAGAATGGGGGGCAGCCGCGTGTCCGCGTCGCAGATTGAGTCGTGATGACAGCAATTACGGCAGGTGAACACGTCTAAGAAATATTTCTAATTTATTTCTGCAATGTTTGCTTCCTGGTACTCCATGTTTTACGCTCTTTCCACTCGATCCCCTTGAACCTTGGTTTGTTTATACGAAGCCGCAGCACCACGGGATCCCGCGAATGGTTTCTAGCTATGCAGCAATGTGACAGTCGACAGAATTGCGCGCTGATTACTGCGAGGGAAACCAAATCTGCCGCCTCGTGAATTGATTTGATTGCAATCACCTCCGCCGCCTTTCCACCTTTTTTTCGAACCTCCCTAGGGCTTGCTTACCTTACCCCCCTCTTCTTCTCCACAATAGATTTTTTTGGTTAAATATATTCCCGCGGAAGAAATACCAAACTAGGAAATGGCTGTAAAATTCCGTAAGGAAATTGGGAAAAGGGATTTCTTTTCCCGAGCCTCGTCCTCGTCCTAAAGCTGCTTTTCTTTTTCTTTTCAATTTTTTTTATACTTAATGCTCCTACGATTTTTACATGACAATAGCATGCACATACAAAAAAATCCATGTTGCAACTTCCTTCTTTAGTTTTCCCCACGACTCGATTCGACTCAACTCGGTGCATGATATGTTTGCGTTAAGAAAATCCTTAACGTGAAAGGCTGAGCAAATGGAATGACTTAAATGGAAATGTCCCTGACGGAAGAAGGACAAACAAGATTGAATTTTATAAGGAAAACCTCTCACTTATGTTCGTCCTTCCAACAGACCAGTGGAAGGATCCAAGACGGCTGAACGAGGCAAAAAGGCAGAAAAACAGCTACAGATAGCAATACGGGAATGCTGCGAAGTAATATTCGATTGCGGACATCGTTTGGCTGACGGCACTGCCTTCATAACGTTCGGCCGCTTATTCCATGTAAGTGACAGGCATTATAAGGCCAGTATTGCTGCAGAAATACCAATACAGCCGACATTTATTCAAGATCATTTTTCGTTTACTTTTTTGCAGATTTACAATTCTATATCGGATAAGTGCGTGGGACTGCTCATGCGGGCGCGGAAGCATGGGCTTGTGGATTTCGAAGGGGAGATGCTCTTTCAGGTTTGGACACAGCTTTACTATTGTATTTCTGTATTTCCGTCCTTTCTTGCCAGCGAAGAAATAACGCTTGTTCTCATTCACAGCGCCGGGACGACGATGTAGTCATCAGTTTGCGTTTACCGCTCAACGTGATTCGCAAGCAATTCGGGTTCTCGCCCTTGGCAGGCGGAGGGGAAGTACCGGGAGCAGAAATAAAGGCCGATATTGCGGAATCCTTTCCGGACGAGGCCGAAATCGCAAAATCGTCCCCAGATCCGCAACCTGAACTCAATTCGATAAGGGAAGGCCCCAATGGAGACGAAAAAGACACTCTCACTGACAATGACGATGATGACGATGAGGACTGGAGATTACTGGCCGATGACTGTCCGCTCCTACCTTTCATCAGCGACATTGTTGGCACATCAGACGAGACAACGGTGCCTATTGTCAGCGCTGGAGAAGAAATCAATAACAGAAACGAAGCATCGCCCAACCTGCATACCCTCCTTGTTGCCTTCGCGGAAGAGTCGAGTTTAAAAAATGATGCGAACCTGGCCGGCACGCTTGAGCCGGTGCTGCTCCCGATCCCGCCACAGAAATGTAATTCAAAAGAAGAGGGAGGTGCAGTTCTACATGAGCAAGATCAACAGCATCCAATATCTTCTCCGCCGCAATCAATCGAACAGCCGGAAAATTTCTCAGCTCTTAGCCTTTCAACTCCGACCGCGAGTGATGAAAACATAACAAGCCTAAACGAAATGTCAGAATGCCTTCCATCTCATAACGCCATAGATCTGGGGACCTCTTCTGCATGCCATTCACATGCGGACCAGGTTTCGAATCAGTCAGAGAAACTAATCTTGGATTTTTCTCAAGTTGACGAAAAACGTCCAGAATTACAAAAAAACCAAAGCCGTGAGGCAGAAGCACCAGGAAAGAATCTAGTTATAGGTTGCCCCACTATTGATTCTCAAGTGACTCTTCCTGCTGAGGCATCACCGGTTATTTCTTCGGCAGTTATAGCTGATAGCAATAGTTGGGGAAATGAAGTTGCGGAGGAAGAAGAAATGGAAAAACTGACCCAAACAAACGAACCTCCGAGCTCTGCTGACGTCCACGACTTTCAAGTAGCCACAGAGGCAGGGGTAAGGCTATTACTTCGCAGAAATATCGCCTCTTTCAACCATTCTTTTATTAGGATACGGCTAATTAGTTGGAAGATTACTTTGGCGGTCCGCAAAATCATTACGATTTTACTGTCAGAGACGTATTTTTCAGTGTAAAAATACTTTAACTTAGATTGTTCGCAGAAATAGTAGAACGTTTCTTCCGATTAACTTTCCAAAAGAAAAAACAACAGGCAATAATGACAGAATAGTCCGATCCGTGTTGTGAGAATAGCTACAATCAGCAGAATTGGAGAATACATGTAACACGATGGTTCATAACAGCGATTACTGAGAATGACTTGCACGTATTCTAATATGGAGGAAATATTTTCGACTCGGCAGCAATTCTAGAATGACACTGCTTCAGGACAGTGCCTCGACCTCGAAGCCCGAACCAAACAAAAAGACATCGTTGGGAATCGAGACACGATCTTCAGTATTGGGGATCACCTCCCACATGACAAAATCTCTAATGTCGTAAAGAGGACAATGGGATGGAGTCGTTTGGCAGAAATACGTTGAGCTGGCTGAAAGATCGATCCGAAAGCTTTAAGTTTGGAATATGTAAACAACCCAAATTAAAGGGAACTACGGGAGTCTAAATGAGTCGAAAGCATTAATGGGTTTCCCCAAAGAAATTGAAAGGGTGTCTAAACAGAAAGAGACAATATTACTGAAGAAAGTACTGGTTTGGGATCACAAATAAAGGCGACAGTTTAAACTTCGGGTTTAGTAAAGGAGCCGGATTACGTGCCTCTTCAATTTTCACCAGTCAGCCGTAAGTGAAGATGGATGATTTGTGCAGAAAAAAGTACTAGTCAGGAAGAAATACCTGGAAGCATCTTGAAGGGTTTGCGCTACCCTCTTGAGACAGAAAAGAGGGGATTTTTCGTTACGTTGTAGTGTAGGGGACCTCACTTGGGATGGAGGAGGGGAAAAGGGAAGCCCAGTGCAAACAAATTTTCATAAAAAAGCGAAATAGAAGTAGATGTATTTCTACAAACTCCACACTTGAAGAAATCAGAACTAAAAAGAAATCATTAACCTTGTTGACAGCAAAGGAACGCGGTTCAACACTTGAGCACGAAGTTAAACAAACGAAATTGTTAAGTAGAAAGAGGCCCGGCTTCCATTTCCAGGTAGCAGCAGTAATGGCTATTGGTGGAGTAATTCCTGACATAAATACTGGCAGTTCTCTATCAGCAAGTTCCATTAAAAGGATCCCAAATCTAGAAATAGCTCTTATTGTAAGAGACACAACTTGGTTAATTCGGCTTCGTTCGCAGTAATTGGTTGAAAATGCAGAACTATCTAGATATTCCACTTAAAATGTCTGTTATAGGTAAAGATAAAAGCTAGCTTTAAAGCCTTCAAACTGTCCTTATTGCTGGTCTCTTACCTGAGGTCAACTTGCGAAAAGTTTCCAGCAGGTAGCAGCAGTAATGGGTATTGCTGCAGCGATAATTATTGCAGTATTACCTGGCGTTAACACTGACAGTTCTCTACCATCAAGCTCCGTTAGAACGATCTAAAACCCAGAAATATTTCTTATTCGAAGAGGCACAACTTGGTTAATTCAGTTTATTCTATTCGTTAGCAGCAATTTTCTGAAACTGCAGAAATATCTAGATATTCCACTCATAATGTCTGTTGTGGGTAGGGATAAAGCTAGCTTTAAAGCCCTCAAGAGCTGTTCTTTATTGCTGGTCTCTCTCGCCTGCGGTCAACTTGCGAAAAGCTTCCAGGATCATCCCCCAGGCAAAGCTGCCAATTACTGTGCACGAAAAGACACAAGACCCGTGTTTCCCAATAGTGAACAATCTGACACACTAAAAGAGGGAAGCAACCCGAGAATAATGCTGACTTTACACGTCATTTGGCTCGACAAAACAGGCTGACCAATCTTGCGCCTCCTACCCAGAAAGTTCCAAACTCCTTGTTGTCAATTAGCCGACTTACTGCCGAATAGAGAAGATTCCACGATGCTTTAAAAACGGCACTTGCTTATGCACAGCACGTAACTGTCACCTTTCCCTCGGTGTAGCGTAACGCTTATGATAATCCTGTCGTAAATCCACGCTTAGCACACAGTAATAACGGCTTTTACTGCAGACGGAAAATCCCATGAACTCAAGTTTCGTTCATCTCTGTATCATCAGCAGAATAACACTGAAGATCAGGTTGGAGGCATTGGACAACACCAGCTCATGTTCTTGTAAACGAAGGGAATGCACAGAAATGTCTTCGGGAAGAAATACGAAAGAAATGTACCACAAACTGACCTGTTAGGGTCTGTTTTCGAAGGGATATTACTTAAAGAAGCTTTTGAGGAAGACATGTGACATATAGATAGGTGATAAGTCAGTATTTCTTGGGTAGAAATGCCCCATAGAGCTGCTGCGTCAGGTAGGTGTATGGCTTTGAGCTTAAAAAAAAGACCGGGAAAATAAATCCCTTTTCTTCCACCCCACTGACGGCGACGAAGAAAGCAAACACAAAGATGCTACTGGGAAGTAAAAAGATGGGAAGAAATGTCGGACAGGCCTGGTAAAGGCTTCCGGAAGAAATAGTACAATAAAGCTAATGGAAATTCCGATTGCTAAGCTTCTAGGTCGATACCAAAGACGGCCATTTACCATGGCTGCTTGATTGGCACTTGTCATCACCCTGACGTTCATCATCCGCACTTAACAGAGCCAAACTTGGAAGATTTTTTACTGCCAGTACTACTGTCCGCAGCTTTCGGAATTTTTAGACGACACCAGAGATTTATAACTGTTACTCTAAGCCTAACTAAATGCTGCTAAAATGTAAACATGGCAAAGATAAATCGGACCGAGAGATTGATGGCAACTGACCTTTAATAATTTGCGGAAAGTTTTAGACACAGAAATTGTCACAGCTTTGGCAAACTCAGGGGATGTCAAGTTGCTCCCCCAAAGTGTTCGGTCATGCATGCTAGTCGGCTTGATAAGTTGTCAGCCGCGGTGAATGGGACAATCTTGCCAAACTCTCGCTAAAAGTTTCTCAACTTTCCTGCAACGCAGCTTTACTGGCCGAAGAAAATCTGTTAAAATTCTGTTTACTTCCGAGGCCACTGCTGGTATTTTGTTTAATATTTTACTATGCAACGTAAGTCTTTAAATATTATTTTTAAAAATCCTGTTATGTATTGCTAAAGAGCAATGAATTGTTAATAAGCTACTCGGTTGAGACCAAGTGTTTACTTCTTCCAATCTTAGTAAATTACTCAATTCAAGCAAAGTTAGTTTAAATAATATACAGCTAATGCTAACGCTAGATGACACAACCGGCTACATTAAAAAGAGTGGAATAGCAAATACAAATCAGCTATTTCTTCGAGCGCGGTAAGAGTATTACTGGGAGTTTTTGCCGCCGCTGGCTTCAACATGCCTTCGAGGAACAAAAAACGACGACAAAATGAAAAACTCGCTAGCGTCTCGAAAAGTTTTGAAGCTTTCAGAAAAATGAGAAGACAGTAAAAGATACAGAAATAGTACTCCAAATCGACTTGTTGAACTGTGAAGTAATAAATAAAGAAGAAAGACGACGAAAAAAGCCGTGGGGGATATCTTCTGTAACGAGACACTGCGCAAGCTTCTCCCTATCACGGTATGACAGTGTCAATCATGGTTCGAGCTTGGCGGGACGGCTTAGCGTCTGTCGGCTGTCGTGGGAAGGGTTTAGGAAGAAATTAAAAAGTTGACAGGTCTTGGGTTGCAGTCATATTTCTGTGTCAATATTGAGAGAAGAAATGCGTGGGACAAGTTTACTGCTTTACAATTGGTTCAAAATCTCAAATCCACAGCCATTAAAATATGTGATCAGAAATTGAATCAAAGCTAGGAAACCAAAGTAATTACATTACTTACGAAAAAAATTCTCTACTTTGGAAATATTTCTTCCAAAAAATAAATAAAAACTATAATTTAAGTTAAAGCACTCTGATCACAAATAAAATTAACTTGACTGAATTTGCAGTAATATCAACTCTGCAGTAATCCCAAACTGCTAATAAATCACAAATAAAATTAACTCTACTAAGTCTGCACTAATTTCAGTTCTGCAGTAATTCAAAACTGCAGTAATATGATAATTCTGCAGTATCCTGTCTTGAAAACCATTCTTCATCAAAGAAAGTACTACTGGCGTTAGAACATAGCGCTTTCATTTGTATATTGAATGGCTCGGGAAGTAATATGCAATAAAACAGTAATATGGTAAATTTCAGAAGTAAATTAACTACATGGGCAGTAACATTACTTTGCACACGCGTCTGTACTCAATCACGAGGCTATTAAACATTGTAGATATAAGGTATTACTGCTATTTCGCCGAAATTTTAAACGATGTTGATGTTGCTGCAGATTTTTTTAAAAATTCAGTGTTTGTTTTAAAATCTAGTTTGCCTGCAACTAATAGGCCTAACTTGGTCCCATTAGTTGGGACTGGAATACAGTTTTTTCTTGCATTATTGTCGCTTTCACAGAATAATCCTATTTCTAGCTAAATAACTAAAAAAATACTGGGATATGCTTGCAAAACTACATGGGAAGTGCCTTGGGTGGGAAGGTAATTACACAGTGACCTGACTTGCTTAAAGGTTAAAACGTCAAGAAGAACACAGCGAGAGGAACTTGCGGATATAAATCTCGGCGTATAGACACGTGCAGAACGGCAAACATAAACCGCGCAAGCGTTGCGGTTCCGTCCGGGTTCTCGTTCTACCAAGGGCCCGAGTCTTATCGAAAATTACTTGAGGACCGGAACTTAGTTCGTTGCTGGCAGTCCAAGCTTAACTTTGTTACCACATACACACAGAAATTTATATGAGCCAAAATTTCTGCATTTCTCTTAAATACCAAAAATTTCCAAGTCCAAAATCTGTTTCTGTAACTCAACTTTAAATTAAATCCCAGTGTTGGAACGTTTACAGTGTCCTAAAATGAAGCAAACACTTCGAGAAAAAGTTTGAGTTCGAATTTAATCCAGTGCTACGGAAACTTCCGATCATAACTTAAAATTATTTCCATCGTAGGTAAGTTCAACGCAACATTTCTTCGCCGGGAATCAGAGTCGTAATACTTTTAGAAAAATAATAAAACCACAGCCCTTGGTAGTAACTCATAACTGTTGCTCTCTCAACACTTTCGGTCTTAGCGGGGGAAAATAGATTATTTCTGAAAGAAGAACTGCTCGTAGCTTTGAAATTACTACCAACGATGCTCAGCACTGAATACTAAGAGTACAAAGACATCCCCATTTTAATCCATCTCTTGCTGTGTGAAAGTGGTGATTCCAAGTCCCCCGCAAGCCAATTTTTCTGCAGAAACAAAACTCTCGCTAACTAAAAAAAAGAACAGAAAAAATCTACTAAGCACAAAAGGAGCATAAAATGATTTTTTTTTCATTATGCGCTCCTGGTTAACGAACCCGTTTTTTTTTTCAAATCCACGAGAGAGCTTTTCAAGTTTTCAATTAGCAACGCAATGGGAAATTAAGAGAAGCTCTTAAATAGCCGGCGACATTTAGAAGGGACGGCATTCTGCAGTAATACTTCTAAACCCGAAAAAGTACAGCTAAAAATATGACAGTACACAAGTTCGTCCAATCGAAATAACTAGGGTAACCGGGCGTGTGTGAAGGAGTACAATTTCTCCTTAACCTCCTAAATGGACTTGGGGTGAGCTTATTTCTGCACATTTCTATCAGTCATGGAAGATATGATAACAGCTTCTACCTCTGCTTTTCCCAAGTTTGCGAACTCGAACAGTAACTTAGTCAAAGCATCCGTTGTAGCGAGACTTCCATACATCCTCCAAAGTCCCAGTAGCGTAGCACCAAGTAGCACCAAGTACCGGCAGAGCATTTCTTCCATAGGACGGTACATTACTTTCAGTCTAACAATTCCCGCATCCATTGTAGCGAGACTTCCATATCATCGTGTTTGGGTTATTATTATTATTATTATTTATTGCATTACATAAGGCTCATGGCCTCTTCAAAATACAAAGTCCCCGTAGCGTACAGCAAGTACCAGCAGAAAATTGCTTCCTTACGACGGTGCACTACTTTTAGTCCAACAATCCAGTCAAACGGACCTCTCGCGAACCCCACTGTTGTCCGAACCTCTTAGTAAGTCGTGCAAGCATAAAGTCTTGGCCAAAGACTGATGGGGTTAAGAGAGGGGTACGAGTACCATGTACCGGGGATTCTTAATGGCTGGCTGGTAGGGTTTTCATAAAAATACTAGCCAGAACGCAAGCAGAACGTAATTTCTGCCGCACCCTTAAGACTATAAAGGTCACAGTAAGGTATACCATCGCCAATCTGGTTAGGTTTTGCCTCCAGCCAGCCATTTCCTTCTATTTCGTCCAAGACAACCCTACTGGGAGTTGGATTACTGCAGCCGTAAAATTCAATCAACGGATTGGCCAACAGACCCCGCAATGTCTAAGCTCCTAGAACCGCATTAAACTGACTGACAACCCGCCTTTTTCTCTCAAAACACTTCTCAATTGCGTGGCATATTGCTAGTATTACTGCACAGGCGACCGGGAGGCAAACTGCAGAACGGAAACTTTATCAACGTTAAGGAACTTTAATGATCTGAGGTCTGAAAAAACGCCTCCCTTTTTAAAACTTCAACATAGCCTACCGCCAAAATTCGCTCTTACTCTATTACAAACCCGCCGCTCCATTACTGCCTAAAACGCCCGAGGCAGAAATGAGCGGCTTTAGCCATAAGTTCGTATTTTGTCTCACGGAGATCTCTGCCACATCACTTTTGAAACGAAGCTGTGTATTTCTTCTACTACTGCGAGTTTGGAGAAAATGGAGTACGTCCTATGAGGTCAGCTGTGAGCAGCCTTTCTTCCTACTGGAATTAAATTTCTTACGCAGAAATAAGTCCGGATAGGGTCTACGGTTGTAAATTCGTTCCATTATTTTTAATTAAAAAAAGTTTTAAATTGAAGATACGAAAAAAGGACGAAAAGAATTCCACTTCACATCCTCGCCCTAGCAACCAGTACCGTCTAAAAGGCCAATCATAGCTGCCCCTGTGTAAGTAACCTGAAAAAATGTTAACCTAGGAAACAGGAGCAATGGGGGATACACTGTTAATGACGGCATTCACAACACACTTCCAAAACAATCGTTAGTTAGTAACTACAACGGAAAAGTTGTACCGTTAAAGTTAACACTGCTTTGCAAGCTTTATGACAGGAAACCGAAGCACAAGTATTGGCCGAAGTATAACTGTCGCAAAATTTTTGAAAACCTCGAAAGATTAGAACAGACATTGGAGGATTTTTATTATTGAGAGGGGGAAACGTGGAGAAAGTTGGGGAGGAGAGAAATGCGAGTTTTAAACGGTTACTGCCTGAGATATTTCTGACGGCAGAAATTTGATCAAGAGAGAGGCCCAAGCTGGTCCGCGCGGCTGCGTGGGAACAAAGATCTGGCATACGTCTTGAATCCCGGGCAATCTCTTGTAGTCGTTGTCCGTATCTTTAAACAGGGGAACGGAGATGATCCCTCCAGATCGGAGGAGAATTGAGTAGGTCTCCTCGGCAAAGTATCCTTTTCCTCTCTGTTCAGCTTATCTTACACGCGCACTCTAGCGTACCAGATACACTTGACTCTTCTTTGTGCACACCATCCATCTCCGGGGTCGTGTCATTTTGATGGCAACCTCTTATTGAGCTCTTTAGGCACTGCTACCTTGACCGCCACTCCCTTACTTCTGCGCTCCCGGTACTTTATCAATAACTGCTTTCGTTGTTAACATCCTTGATCTCTGTTTCCCGAAACTAAACATCTGGAGTCTCTTCCCGTAATAAACTAAATTTCTTTGAACCATTCGGAAATGCTTAAACTTCCACTACTCACATAAATACTGTCTAGAAGTAATACAGAAAAACTGCATTGTAGTAATAATGATTCTCTCGACTCTACCGCTCTGCTAGCTAATATTTTGACACTTTTCTGAACACGCACAAAATTATAATCCTTTTCTCCACATTTATTTTGCAGTTGTAAGTGTGAAATTGTGCGGCCAATACACACAGTAGCCTGTACCCCTTTATAAAACTAAACAATTGAAGTCTTTTCCCCTGACAAAGTAAATTGTCTTTTAACCTTTTGGAAGAAATCCTAAAACTGCCAGTACTCACAGAAATAACCCTTGAAATAAACAGAAACATTGCCTTGGAGTAGCAACAACCCTCTCAACTCTTACCACGGTGATGGCTAAGCTTAGACGCTTTTCTGCAAAAGAGAACTTTTTTGCAATAATAAGTAAGAAATAATAAAGCGTATAATAAAGGGCAATACTCGCAGAAAAACTTCCCGTCCGTAATAACGTTCATTCTTCCAAGATCCCATCACTATAAACGGTTATAGCTAAGGGTTGGTGACATAACTGAGCAAAATTTCCCATCTTGCAGTAATAAGCCAGCAATGTTAAAGCTGCCAGTAACCGCACTATACATTCTTCCCAAGCCCACAAAACAGTCCAAGTGAATGCTTGGAGTCTTCACTAAAGCTTTCTACCTTCTTCACAGTAAGATGACAGAAATATTAAAGTTTTAATAGGCAGAAATACGTTCCAGTGAGGGTTCTGCCGTCATTTCTAATTTCTTTTATAAAAAAAATACTGAAAGTAAAATTATTTTTCTTATTAAATCACTTGGACGAAAGGTTAAACCGGCCAGTACACGCAGAAATGATTTCTTCAGTAATATCTAGTCATGTCTGGCATCCTAGCAACTGCAGCATTGGGACTGGATGGAAATTTCTCTCTCCCTCTCCTTCTCTCTGTGTCCCTCACACGTACACTTTCATGCCGCTTAATAAGTATTGAGCCGGGCAAGAAAACAACATAATAAGGATATTACTGCTCCCTGAAGTCATACACCGCCACACGCAGCTAACGCAGTTCAACTCCCCTTGCGGCAATATAGCTTCCCGTCTGGATCATCGATAGGTACCGCTTGATTTTATTCTAAATAAAGAAAAACGGAAACAACGGGCGGGACAGACATACAGTACTAGAGGTTCTTCCCAGAAAAGGAAGTCCAAGTTATGTTCTTTGGGAGAGACCTTTACCACGCCAATTTTTATAGAGCGTTGGGGCTGCCACGTAAGAAAAGTACGAGTTGTCATGGAAACCTGTTGCCCCTTATGGAAAAAGGGGGCTCCAGTACAGAATAACCCACGTATCGCTTGTTCTCATCAAATAGCTGCTTCTCCACCCTTCCTTTACCCCAACACCCCAACAACCCAACTCCACCCACTCACCTTCTCGCATGCGTTCGTAAAATCCCCATCTCCTGGCCTTTTCATGACCGGTAGCCACTCCGTAGCGCTGCCGTTTAACTAATGCATCGTCTCGACAACTCGCAATTTGGGACACTCTCATGTAATGAACTTTCCCTTCAAGATACAACGCTCCATCATCTACTGTCTTAAGCCGTGTTTGCATAACTTCCAAGAAACACCAACAGCGCTTACATAATTCACCAGACCTACGTTTCGGTACTTAAGAAGTCCAGTACAACAACAAGATTATCTGGGCTAGATATTTACGGGCAAGAAGAAATACTGGCAGCAATATTATTCGGGCCAGTCCATCATAAAAAATTCATTCCTGGCTGTTGATCCGAAAGAAATGTCAAACTGAAGTGGCTTTCTGAAATCCGACGGCAGAGGAGAAGTTCAACCAAGGCAGAAATGCTGGCCCTTTACAACCTCTATACGGTCCGTATTGTAAGGGTTTTTCCGTGCGGCAGAAAGTGTCAGCCACTTGATCAATACTTCCCGTCATTTTACACATTCCAACGCTTAGGGTAACATACGAAACTATTAACTATGTACGGGACAGAAATTTGGAAGCTGATACATTCCTGAAGTTGCCCCTAATCAGTACTGTAAATTATTAAATTACAAAATCATTAATTGACCAACTTATGGCTTCCCGAAACCGTCTACTACTTATATCTCAAGTTGTGAGTGGTTTCGGTTTCTGTTCCTGTATTTCTCTTTGAAGTTCTAAAGAATTCCAAAGAAATATTTCTGGACAACCAGCTTCCCTTTCAATGATTGGTGGGACTGTGGGGAGAGTCTTTAAGTCAGCGGATTTAAATGGGAAAGTATTAATCGTTCACTTAGAGACAACTACGTAAGGGGCAGGAATTTGGAAGCTGGTACATTTCTGAAATTAACCCTAATGAATACGGTAAATTACTAAGTTACTAAACGGACAAACTTTTGGCTTTCCGAAACTGTATATTACTTACATCTCAAGTTGTGAGTGGTTTCGGCTCCTGTATTTCTGTTTGAACTTCCACAGAATTTCAAAGAAATATTTCTGGCCAACGAGGTTCCATTCAATAATGGGGGAAAGGGACTACGAGGTGAGTCTTAAAGTCAGCTGATTTTTTATTCGCGTTTTTATCTCCAGCTGCCGAACATGTGTCTCCACGGTGAGTTACTAGCGGTGAATTTCTTCAGAAAAGCTGAGCAGCCCAGCTCGCCCAGTAGGGATTCACCGCCAAGTAATTTTTTTCGTAAGAAGGAGCAGGAATAAAAATAAATAAAGTAGTGAATTGAATCTGGCGTGCCTTAAAGGTACACAAAAAGGTCCTGCTATTAACACGGAAAAAAGGGAGCCAACTCGAAATGAAAAAAAAAGCTGAAAAAACTAGTACTCAAGCTTTTGTTCGACGAGGAGCTAAACAGTAGACCAGCTGCCTATTTCTGCAACTTAACTGTAGACAAAAAAGAAGCCGGGATGGGTGCGCAATAACGAAATTGTTTTTCGATCATTTATCTCTGACACACTGAACATGCAGAGCCTCTCCCAAGGATATTGCTTCGACTTTGAGATATATTCCTGCAGGAGACGAAAAATCCTAGACGGTTCTGAGTACCAGAATCTCCTCCCCGTCACACTTTTATGAAAACCAAAGCATCCAGCTTCTTGTTTTTTCTTTGTATTTCTTCTCTTTTCCATCTTTTTTACTTTCCCGAGTCGGCAGATTCACTGAATCATCAAACGAGGAATCAACTTACTGCAAGACGACCTCATAAATATACAAAGTTACACTTTTTTGGCCAGCAATTCATACACTCAATGCTTTGACTTGCTGCAGAAAGAACTACTGCAGAATTTAGAGTATATCTGCACAGGTATTTGGAAGAAACAAACTTTATTTGCCAAAAATCTTACCGGAAATGCAAAAATATTCTCTAGAGATGTGCACATCTGCAGAATCTATTTTTGCATAACATATTTTTGCATAATCGATTTATGCAGTCATTTGGAAAAAATACAACTTAAAGTCGCTAAAAACCTTACCGGAAAAAACACAAAAATTTCAAAGATGTGTTTTTCTGGAAGTATCGATTTTTGCACAGGTATCTGGAAGAAATAAAACTTTATTCGCTAAAATATTACCGGAAAAAGCAAATAACTTATCCAGAAATTCGTATTTCTGGAAGATTGTACTTCTGCATAATCTACTTCTGCACAGGTATTTTGAAGAACTAAAACTGCACTCGTTAAAAAACCTTAAAAAGGAAATAAATTTCTTCAAAGATGTGTTTTTCTGAAAGAATCGACTTCTGCAGAATTGATTTTTCCAGAATTTTTTGGACATAACGGAATTAGAAGCTTTCCCCCGTGACTACTTAGCATTACAAAAGAGCTAATCTAATCAACATAAATGTATTCAAACTGTGCGAGCCAATCCTGACATTTCTGCAGTAATAAATAATGCTGCAGCTCTAAGACTGTTCCAAAAGGTGTCAATTATTCCCCTCTAAGAAAACTATAGGAATATTCCGTAATAGAGAAAGTCTAGAATTGAGCCACGGGTATCAAAGACTTCATATTACTGTCACCCCCTACCCTACCGGAATATCCTAGTGATTAAGTACTGGCATTAGTGGTTTACCTATGGTTCTCAAACTGCCTCCCCCCCCCCTCGTTATAAATGTATAGGATAACCGGACGCAGCCAACTCGCGTAAAGGTGTCAACGAACACGAAATTACTTGTCGCACTTTCTCTCTTTCTTTGGTCCCCCTTCTCCATCTTTTCCTTTTTGCCCCAGGGGCTTCATCATCAAGTGCGTCACGCAATATTCATGTTCAATGGTTTTGTACCCGGTACCTGTATAACCCTTACGGCTAAACATGGAAGTCCTCTGTACCCCCACCATTGTATGACAACACGTTCTAGAACAAAGTTTGGTCGATCCCCATTTCTGCCGGTCGGATCGTAACTCTATTCATTTCCTTACAAAAGAGAAAACTCCCTACGGTGTTTGCAATGACATAATCAATGTCCATGCAGTAATAAACGAATCTATCAAATCTCTTCCTGAACATTACCGCCTCCACCACAATGTTGCATACTTAAACGCTACTCCGGTACGATCAATGGCTGTGTGCAGTAATTGCCAAAGCTACCGCAGATTGCCATACCTGGTTACAGTTCGCCCCGGAAGGCTTTTGGAAGCTGACTTCTATGACCGTTACCTACACTTCCTTTTTTTCTATGAAAAACTACCAGATGAGGAGAGAGAAAGGGGGGGGGGAAGAGCTAACATTCTTAGAAGTCCATTAACTCTACAGAACGCCTACTGGGAATAGCTGTTTCTCTTCCCTCACTGAAAAAAGCTCCAATAGAGTTGTGCGGTCCTCTGGCCGCTAGATTACAGATGACAGGTGGCGCTGACGCAAGCTAAGGCTACCCACAAAATAAGGCCGACAGGTCAGCAACGAATCCGGAAAGAAATATAGCAATATTTCTGTCTGCTGAGCGAGTTATGCTCTCGAGAGTTCTCGAGTCATCGACGCTGCAATATCAGGAGTAAGTTGACGATGGGGGTCAATTTCCGTTCATAAAGTCCTTTAGTTTTTAAGATAGAAATGTTTGCTAAAGTTTTCCCAAGGCCACAGAACTAAATAACTGAATCTTTGATAGTTTTGGGAAGAACCTTCTTTCTCTCTCCTTTTGTTAACGTTGTTGGTCGACAAGAAACTTCAATGCCAAGTATCGATCAGGGTGGTCCTTTCTATTGCTTTTGTTTACGGTAAAAGGTTGTGGCTTTCGCTTGTATTGGCAGAAATGTTGCACTTCTTCGACCTGTTTCTACTCCCATTGACGATTTATTTTATTTTCCCAACCGCTGGAACCTCATTCGCTTGAGTTCGGCTTTAGAATCTAGGCACTGAAGCCAATTTCAGAGAGCGCTGAACGTTAGTTAGCAATCGACAGAAATAAAATGTCTGAATAAACACAAGAAAATAGTGAATTAATCATGTCTTTTTGAATATTTTATTAACATAAACACGTAGCAAGAACGTTTTTCAACGCGTAAGATGTCAATGAAAAAAATTTGCCGCAGAAAACGCCAATTTCTACAGCAGTTTTCCCCGTTATAGTATTTCGGTAGTAACATTTATGCGATGTTCTTTGTTTGAAGTAATTTTCCCATATAAGTAATATTTATGCCGTAATAACATAGCAGGAATAATATTTCTGAAGTAATATTTTTGCAGAAATACATATTTCTGAAGTAATATTTTTGCAGAAATACATATTTCTGAAGTAATATTTTAGTAGAGGTCGTATTCTTGAAGTAATAATGTCGCAGACATATTATTTATGCAGAAATATCCGAGAAATCAGGAAGTGCTCATTATCTACAATTATTTCTGCAAGAAAGATGAAAGAGTTGTGAAACACTAACGATTTGCGCAGATATATCAATAGAAAAGTATTCCAACCAGGCAAAAATTTCTGCTAAGTAATATTTCTGTAGAAATAAACTACAGGAAGCTTAATATCGATTGAGAAAAATGCTCATTATCCACAATTATTTCTGCAATGATTAACGAGCTGTGAAAAACCACAAATTTGAACCGATTTCAAAAGAAAAAGTATTCAAGTCAGGCGAAAATTTCTGCCAAGAAATATTTCTGCAGAAATAAACTAGACGAAGCTTACTATCTGCAATTATTTTAGCCAGAACGCATGAAAGCAGTTAATTTTTAAGTTACCAAATCTATTGCAGAAAAATAAGTGAAAGACTAAGAGATGTTGTGCCGTAATATTCGGCAGAAATAATACCTGAACACAGTCATTTACTATTCCTGTGAACCTGCAGGGGAAATCCTGGCTTTGGCATGGGATTACGTTCGATTGTCTAGAATATTTTCAGTCCAAATGCATCCTCTAAACGTTTCAATAACATCCACTTACTGCAGAAACAACAGTGTCCAAAGCTGCAGAAATTCCACAGTAATTTCCTACAAAACACTTCCTTCAAGACAATTCCTTTTCTTGTTCTTCGTCTTTCCTAATATTTCTCTCAACGCTGCTGGGATCACTCACCAGTATTATATTGCTATCTGTGTTTAAGGAGGTTTTAGACACTTTTGAAATTGCTGTTAATGTACTTTTAAGTCTGCAGCCATAAAATCTGCGGGCTGGTACCACCGCATCCCTTTTTGGCCAAACAAAAGGCCTTACCCAAATCCCAGACTCCCCACTAAATACAGTGAAATGTGTATCAAGCCTCAAATGACTGATATGCTGGTTTATCTTTTCTTTTCTTTTAAGGAGAGTTATGTAGTTTATCCCGATGGCAACGTCGATATCGACGTCTCACCACCACCATCACCCCTTCGGAGCGCCGTGGATCCATCTCACCGCTTCCTTGGTGTGGCTGGCCGAAGTACGAGTGGATGCGGCGTGGATGGTGTCCGTGCAATCACCCGAAAATGTCTCCGACAACAATAGCTCCCGGTATTATAACACCAGTCGGGAAAACGACCTCGTCTTCACGGATAATTTGCAATACAACAGCAGCCAGATCAATCGCAACTACTCCTACACCAAGGAAACCCACGAATCGGGAGACGATCTCGTTTTTACCATCCTTACGTCAACCATCCTGGGTCTTATGATCCTCGCCACAGTGGTCGGTAGGTTTAACCCTCAATTTCTTCCATTTCTTCCTCAATTTCTTCAATTTTTTTGTCCGCTGTCTCTGTCTCGCTCCCTTATTGCTTGGCGTCTTTAAGTTAGCGAGCTAATTGTAACAACTTTGGCGGGAGTCTGCGGTTTGACCTTGCCAGTAAAGCGAAGAAATAATCCCATTACTGCCCGTCTTTTTCCTTTATTTTTGTTGCTATTTTTTTGGCGGCTACCGATCTTCCTAGCTCAAGCCCCTTCTGAGAAAGTTATGGTGAACCTACTTGGGAGTGTCGACACAAGAGTCATGAAAGGCAAATGTTATTAGGTTAGACGATTCAACCTAATAAACTAACCCGGACTCGTCCAATTGTTTTTCTAACGAAGCGTTGGCTCCTGCCATATAATGGTGTTCGGGAAGTAACCAGATCGCAATTACTCTAACAGCCTTGCCTTGGCATTCGAACTTGGGATTTTTATCCACAGATTTTTGTGCGAAAAAAAAGACTGAAAAGCGAATGTTCACAAAAAAGGTTCCTGGATTCCGTGATTTGAATACCCAACCACTGACAATCTTCTTCTTTTCCTCAAAGAAAGAGCTACGAGCTGAAGTTATATCGATTTGCAGTAATATGGTATGGGCTGGGTATTTCTGCTTATTTCTGCGTGCAGTCCAAAGCCTTGCAACACTTCCAAATGTGTTTTTTCCTCTCTGGCTTTTCCGCTCGACGGAGAAGACTCGAAGGTCCGAAATGTTGAAGGTGTCAAACTACATTTCTGCCAAAACATTTCTGAAAAAATTCGAAAGAAATGTTCACCCTTGAGAAGATTCTGTGTCGACAGATGAAAGCCCAACTGAACTTTTCTATTGAATTTTTAAACGGATACTGTATGGAAAGAAGTATTTCTAATATCTGCGTTTATTACTTCCATCAGAAATGCTTTGAATGAGCGATAAGCTATTATTGCTGCATTTTTCCATAGTAATAACAAAAATACACACTCTTCTCTTGAATTCTTAATTTATTTCCATTCCAGGGGATTGTTCAGTCGACCTCGACATTCATTTACCACTGCAGAAATGAAAGAAATCGCACAAGTCGGAAGATTTCCGTGTTCTGCTTTTTCAAGTGCAAAAGCCAGCGAAAATGAGGCCAGTAATTGGGGGAGGATTCACAACTTTTTTGTTGCACAATTAGATTATGGGAAAGGAGCTACTGAGCCAAAAAGAGGCAACGCTAACTGATGGCAGAAATATGATAAAATATATTTCTGAAAGGCTTCAAAAGCAGATTAGGTCCTAAAAATACCTCACCACTTAAGAATGTTCCCCAGAAAAAAAAATAAAAAAAAATGAGACGGATGTCTAAAGGTGTATGCGCAGTGGTTAAAAGCAAATACTGGACTGATATTGCTACCCACAACATTTTCGGCCAATACTCGGTCACTTGGAACTGAAAGCTACTAAGCAAACCTGGCGGTACTGCTTGGCTGTCTTCCAGTTCAAACGGCCATAAATTCGATCCACAGCTAAGTTTACCGAGTGGTGTTTCTGGGTACTGTTTCCTTTCCGCGAAAATATCTCTTAATTCGGCGTAAAAATCTTGTTAAATAGAAAAGAAATATGTCCGCTGATACTAATGTTTGACAACAGACAATCCTTCACGGACGAATCGCTGTCATGCCGTGAGCGACGGGTTACTGGATGGTCCCTGATGAGCGATACGGACGGGCGTGGCCGTTTGTAATCTTATTTCTTCCAGTCCACTAACACAAACCGGCATTATTACTGTGCCACATCGCGCCGCGCAGAAATTCTCCAAATGGAAATGCTGAAACGCGAACGGATAAAAAAATGAAAGGAAAGGGACCCCTCTTTGCTCGATATACTTATCATTAAAAGGGGTAGTAGTCTTAGGTTTACAATTTCGATTTGCGATATTTCTTTGAACGAAACCGAAACCTCACCGCAGCTATTTTGGAGTATCGCCATTTCATTTGCATACCCTCCATGGACGCAGAAGCTTTCCAGGTTTTGAGGATCAAGTTCCGTGACGTCAGTAAATCGATGCTATGCATAAAATCTCAGACAAAACCCTGCTTTTATGAGAGCGGCTGCTTTTACCTTCGCACTCTCCGAGGATACACGTACTGCACTATCGTACATTTTCGCGCGGGCATATATAGTTAAGGGACAGGAGAGTACGTACCAAGGAAAGGAACCCTATAACTTGGCGGTCATGTCTGCAGAAAGCGGTTGGCCCCCTTGGAGATTTTAAACCTGACAGCTTACCTATAATCGTCCCCCCCCCCTGTTCGCAAGACTAGCCCGAAATGTATATGGTTTCATTAAAAATCGTCAGATTTTAGAGGGAGTGAACGACATATTGCTATTTCTGCGTAAGTACCATAGTACATAAATGAAGTAATGTATTACCGGCCCACCATAAGGCCCGCTCGGTTTACCTTGACAACCTTTCTGCCGTAACAAGCTGCTTCTATGCACTTAGCGTCCAACTCTTACAAGAAATGCCGGGATTTATACTAGAAATGAACAGAAGTTGATTTCTTCCTACGTATTGTTACAAGAAATGTCAGGATTTCTGTTAAAAATAATGGAAAGAAATTTGTACGCGAGTTATATCTTACCTTTTTAACTTCCTGCAGCAAGTAACAAACGTTTTGGTACTCTAGAGTGAGAGATTCTACTTTACGCAGAGGTACAGCAAAGTGCAGCAATCTGCAGTAATTCAGTGCAGTGATAAACCTGCAGCTTATTTATGATTGAGTTTCGCTCCATGCAGAAGCTTTGTAACAACTTTGTACTGATTTTTGAGGTATTGAACTATTACAATCATGACATTTCTGAAGTTTTACTTTAGAAATAAGTAAACCAACGTTGTGGTACCCTATAATGATAAAGTCTACTTTACGTAGTGGGAAAGTAAAGTGCATTATTTCTGCTGTAATTCTGCATTGCAGTAATAAATCTGCAGCTTACTTATAATTTAGTTTACGCTTCATGCGAAAGCTCTATAATAACTTTTTACTTATTTGAGAGTGATTAAATAACAGTAGTCATGATATTGCAGCAGTACTAATTTCAAAGAAATATTATTTCTTCCTACGCGAGATATTTCTTTCCTTTTCAATTTTAGAAACAAATAAACCAACGTTGTGGTACTCTAGAGTGAGAGATTCCACTTTGCGCAGAGGTACAGTAAGGTGGATTATTACTGCTACAATTCAGTAGTGCAGTAATACATCTGCAACTTATGTATGATTGAGTTTACGCTTCATACAGCTTTATACCGACTTGGGAGGGATAACACTACTGTAATCATGACATTTCTGCACCATTAGCTCAAAAAAATATTACTTCTTCCGGAAATTGTTTAAGCGTATAAGCTTCACATTTGCAAGGAAACTCAAGCTTTGTACCTTGCAGATGACTGACTCAGCTATTAGGCACCGAAGAGGAACGCATACTACTGCGGTAAAGAATTTTCAAAGTAATAAATTTTTAACTTCTCTCTACATGGAAATTCTGTAGAAGCTCAAGCTGGCAGTAAATGGCTTACAGACATTAAATATGTATAAAAGTTACCTCAGATACAGCAACTATTTATGAAGCAACAGCTTAAAAAAAATACCGACTTATCTTCCTACGCGTACCAGCTTTACTGCCTTTCTTCAATAATTATAATCAATGATTCCTGTCACATTAAATTAATATTTGATTGTAAAGACACGAACATCTCTACAGACACAGAGGCACGCACTCTCTGTAGAAATACCCTAGAGTAGTTGCGTACCAGCTTTATATTTCTTCGGTAATTAGAATCAATGTTTCCTGCTACCTTCATTATGAACATTTGATTGTCAAGAGGCAAACATTTATGCAGCCTTAGATGTACGCATTTCTGCAGAACTATGTTCTGGCGTAGTAGCGATCAAACTTCGGCTCTCCAACGTGGGAGTTACAAGGAAACTCGAAGCTAGGCTCCAAAAAGCTTACTGCCTCAGTTATGCATATCAGGAATCGACGTAGGGGAACTATTTCTGCAGTAACAGCTTCAAAGGCCAACCGCTAATACGCCAAATCAAACACTCCTGGCATGCCGTAGATCCTTTCTGTGAAGCTATACTACGCCGGTCGCTCCGGGTTTCTCTGAGAAGAAATTCACCAACCACGAAATATCTGCATTGATCCTCGGTAAGCCCAAATAGTACCGTCCACCCACATCCCCTAACTTCTTCTGAACGCTTCGTTTGTCTCTCCCTTCTTTGGGGTGGCAAACCCAGTCGAGCAGCAACCCATCGATTCGATTCTCGCACTATTGTGAGGACCCGTGTTACGGTATTACTCTTTTTGTCATTTTCCTGATGTAATTTTCTTGATGTCATTTTCCCTCATAATAAACATCATCACCTGCATCATCTCGTTTAGGGTCTCTTGGCCAAGATACGACCTTGAAGTATTATTGTCAGGGCAGAAATACAAATATACATAAATCATAATTTTCACGGTAATTAGCCAACCCGGTACTCCTCCCACTTGAGAAACTTTCGTATCAGAAATAAGTACTGGCTCTGGGGACAGAAATGCAACCCAAACGTGACATTTGAAGACTAGTGGATTGGAGTTAATCTTCGCTGCCTCGCCAGCTGGACGCCCAAACCCTACCAAACACTTTTTTGTCGTACACCAAAAAATACAACACGACAACTAAACCAATTGCTGGAAGGGCATGTCAGAGCGCGACGGACACTCCAACGTCTTCCGAGGTGTCTCGTTCCCATTCAAGGGCTTTTTAAACAAGGCTTAGTCATGTGTTGTCGTGTTTTTCCCGCGTGTTAACATTTCTTCACATTTATCAGCATTTCTTTGCACTTATTTGCCAGTGGGCGTCCCTTTAAAAAACCGTTTCCCAGGAATCAATGATCTAATATCGGAAGACCGGTAATTTCCCATTCCCCTTTCCCGCTCCCTTTGCCAAAACCTCTTGTTTACATGCCTACTAATAGGTAAATAAAATAATATATCTGCCACCCGTCTCCGCAACCTGTTCCTGGGGGGCAAAAGCACCACCGAGCGACAATTTCTAACGATTTAATCGAATCTTCCCGTGACTAGTTGTTTTTATTAATTTCTTGCGTTTATATCTGCCTGCTGCAATTCCAGACGAGCAACTTAAAAGGATAATATGCTTAGAATCTTACATTTCTACACATTTCTGTCGTTCCTACAAACTTTTTTTAAATTTATATTTATTTCTGTAATACTTCCGTTATTTTGGCCTATTAGGGTACTTTCATAAAGAGTCCCATAAAGAGGAAAGTAAAAGTATTCTACATTTTTAGTATGCTATTTCTACTATTGTACTTTGTGTCTGCATATTTCTGCCGTTCTACATTATTTCTGCGGTATTTTTTTCCTTTTAATCGTAAATTTTGGAAAGACAAAGGTGGTAGTGCAAGTCTATAATGTAAATCTGCCTTTTCCTAGCTCTTTACTGCCTACCTCAGCATTATTTCTACATATTACTGCGTTATGTCTGCCTACACGCAGTCATTAGAACCTGCAGCCAGACACGCTCAACAAATTCTTTACTGTGCCTGTCTTCTGCCTCAGATTTTTATCTACTTTTGCTATTTGTTACTTTTCTTGTCTATTTATTACTATTTGTTATTACTTATTTATTACTTATTACTATTCATTTATTATTTTTACTATTAAATCTTCTTATACAGTTATTTAGTAAGTTTGAGAACGAAGAGCGTAGAGGTTTGGCCTATTCTATGTCAAACCTATATTACTATTTTCTGCCCATTTCTGGAAATTTTTGCGCTATTCTTACCAAATTCTGTGCTATTTCTTCCTCCTACAGCCTTTAGAACCTTTAGCTAGACAAGCTTAACAATTTCTTTAC
Source organism: Lepidurus apus apus (assembly GCA_022832285.1). NCBI lineage: Eukaryota > Metazoa > Arthropoda > Branchiopoda > Notostraca > Triopsidae > Lepidurus > Lepidurus apus. The sequence goes on along the minus strand of JAGJRO010000136.1, from coordinate 12,054 downwards.
CTTGCCTGCCTGCTGCCTAAGATTTTTTTGTCTATTTCTGCCTTATTTCTGAACTATGTGTGCGTCATTTATTTTTGCAGCGGTATTTAGTAAGTTTGAGAAAGACGAGCGTAGAACAATGCCTATTCCAAGTCTAACGTACATTACCGATTTCTGCATATTTCGGGGCATTTCTGCACTATTCCTTCTTATTTCTCTGCAATTTCTTGCTCCTGCAGAAATTTTCAAGTTCTATGAAGGAATGGAGAACAATTTGCATTCTAAACTTTCCGCAGTACTTCCAATGCAACTGCGCCATATCTGCCACGTGTAATTACTATGAACCTTCAACTCAATGATCCTAAATAGTCTGCCTGCAGCTATCCTACGATCTGCACTGCACGAATATTCTTTACTTTGCGCGTATTTCTGCCAACTGGCTAAATTACTCTCGGCGAGTATGATTCCCTCGAGATTTGCACCAATTCCTTCACTACATCTATTTCTGCCTTGCAAGTAATTAACCAGTCTCTCGCAACCCACTGGAAAGTAAAAGTATATCTGTCTCCCTTAGTAATCCGGTCCAAAAAGTCCGACACTCAACTCTAGAAATACTAGAAATCCACGCAGAAATAAAATTATGTCCAGTAAAACTACCGCGATAAAGAGGACTGGGGCGGAGTACGAGAAGATTTTTCCTAAAAACAAAAAAAAGACAGTGCTGCCAGTAAAACGATTTATTTCCATGAATAGCTCGACGATTAGACATATTTCTGTCAAAGAGATATGTAGTTCGGGATAAATCAATGGAGCTGTCTCTTATTCTGAATATTTTCCGAAGGCCGCGGTAAAAGAAGCGGTCAAGGGAGGTGGCAACATGATAAGAAATCAATGAACCTGGACACGGCCAGCACCCCCGCAGAAATAACGACATTAATAAGCAACGCGAACGAACATCTTCCCCTAGAACCCAAGTGGCTAGTACAGCTGCCAGCAGGGAATTTAACCTTAGAAAGAAGGAGGGAGGCAAAGAAGAAGGCTACGGTATGGTGTGTGAAACAGGGTGCCAATAAATCGATTGAGATATAAAGCTTTCCATCATCAGTCCCATGACGGTATTTCTTCGCTCTTCGGCATTTCTTCGCTCTTTCAATTGCTTATTTAACTGCGACAGGCATAATTCTACCGTTTGCCATGCTGGCTTCCGATACTTTCTGGACCCGACGAAGGAATAAATCCAGTCTAATACTCCTACTCGTAAATTAACCTGTAAGCGCCGGTACAATTTCTGCGGCTAACGCTCAAACCTGGTTATTGACTTGTTTTTGTTTATTGGTCGCACTCTCACTCGCAGTAACATGTTGCCGATATTAGACCGGCAAATTAAGCAGGGAAGTCCATTTCCTAAGATCTTAGCCAAGAAATAAAAAGTGAACAAGAAAAAGGTCAGATCGCTCTACAGTGTGGGGAGGGATTGCTGCGCCAGATTGCTGCAATGAACTCTATTTGGTTTGGGAAAAAAAGCGGCTTTGCTAGAGGTGCTATTAAAAGGTAGAATGATGTACGGAACGAAACGCTTTTGCTTCAAAGGAAACCCTGCCTTGATTGGTATTGGCGTAAGCTCTTACCGGCTGGATAGACAAGGTGCCAACTGCTTCCCGCCAAAAAAGAAATTCCTGGTATTTCTTTCAGCTTCTTTGTCTCCCTGATCCGCACAGAAAATCTCCGGCCAATACTCAATTCTATGAAAATAAATATAGCTGCCTACTGAATCTGACCGTTCGCACAACTCGAACGTTTCCAACTTTTCCAATACTAACAACTTTTGACGCACAGAAATATGGGAAACTTTGTATCTGCCACTCTGAAAGAGATTTTTCTGCGGCAGAATGTAGGAATTTCCATTGTTGGACGTTGAAAAAGTACCAGCTTCTAGAATCTGTTTTTCCTGCGTCGACTGGCTTCTGCGGTAGTTTTCTTATTTTCGCCGGAAGATCGCAAAGATAGGAAGAAACAAATATCGCGATTCAATTGCCTAAGCTCATTTCAGGAATTGCAAAGACCTTGGCTCCCACACCTGAGCTCCCACCTGAAGGTATAAAATATCATCCGACTATAACCGGCACAACAGAACGACAAGACAAAGGAGCCTCAGTTTATTAATGGCAGAAATAAAGTCAGTAGGAAGAAATTCAATCCGCAAACGAAGTTTCACTTGATAAAAATAAACCCCAAACCGTTTGAAGAACAAAGGCTTGTTTACAACCAATTCTTCCTCTATTCGGTTGTTATTTTATTCGCCAAGTCGAGCCTCAAAGGTGATTTTCAGTCAAATTTCTTCCTATTTCTGCACTAACAGAAATAAAGGAATCAAGGCCAATGCGATACATTTCGTTCTTTTAAGAAAATAATGCAATCTTCCCGTTTGATTAACCTTTGTCTAGGGAACTTCCTGGCTTTTTCTTTTTTCTGGTATCAGCAGTCATATTTCTGCAAAGAAAGCCGCAGATATACCTTCCTTCATCCAAATACTGCAATAATATCCGCCAAGAGGGAAAAGCTACAGAAATTAATAGAATTAAACATACCTTCTATTTCGAAGTCTTATTTTTGCAAAGCAAGCCGCAGATGTGATTCATTTCTTTTAAATTCTACAGTAATATCCACTAAAAAGATGAAAAACCTACAAAAATTAATGGAAATGAACATCTCTTCTATTTTGCGGTCATACTTCTTCAAAAAAAGGCGCAGTTGTGCCTTATTTCTTTAAATTCTGTAGTTATATCCGCAGAAAAAGGGATAACCTACAGAAACTAATAGCACTGAACCTCTCTACTATTTTGAAGTCATATTTCTGCAAACCAAGCCGCAGAAATGTCTTATTTCTGTTAAATTTCTTTTAAGTTCTGCAGTAATTTCCGAAGAAATACGGAAACCCTACATAATACAATAGAGGTGAACATCCTTCCTGTTTCAGTCACATTTCTGCTAAAGCCGATGTACCCTATTTCTTTTCAATTCTGCAGTAATATCCGCAAACATGGGAAACCCTACAGAAACGAATAGAAGTGAACACCCTTCTGTTTTCGCAGTCATATTTCTGCAAAGCAAGCAGCAGAAATGTTTTATTTATTTTAAACTTCTTTTAAATTCTGCAGTAGATCCGTACATATAGGGAAACCTCGCAAAAATAGAGCAGAAGATTTTATGCTATTCTTTCTTAAAGGAAAGACATCGAATAAATCAGAAATTTCTTGAAGATATATACCTTCGCCCAGTAGTCTCTGGTAGGTAGGAGTCGGCGTATTGCTTCCCTCCCAAGAAACCTATCTGCCTCGCTATGATCCTTAATCCACTTCTCGTCAGAAAGCTATTAAGGGACTTGGACCTACGGATGATAAAAGTCAAACAAGAAGGAACACGTAGAAACTTCATTACTGCCGTCCACTTGGGATTAATTGCTCTTTTTGTTGTGCAAGCATTGTTGCCTGCTACAGAAACTAGGTCATATATAACACACCGTGACGAGTTAACCATTATTTCGCTTAGGAAGCACTATGCGAGGTTTTTTACTCGCTTCCTGGAATGATACCTCAGGGTACAGTGAATCAGCAAAACTACGAGGAACTAATTGGCGTATTGCTGTTTTATGTCTTTTGCAGGCAATGTTTTCGTCATTGCTGCCATTCTGCTGGAGCGCCACCTGCACTCGGTGGCCAACTACCTCATCGTTTCCTTGGCTGTCGCAGACCTGCTAGTGGCGTGCCTAGTTATGCCTTTAGGCGCAGTTTACGAGGTGAGCTATTTAAATTACTTCAGTGTTTAGTTTAACTGCAAGCTGCAGAAATGAAGTGTCTACTTCCTTCAAAAAGTTCCCGCTACCCATAATTACACTTCCGCGAGTGTACTCCCACTTTAGAACAACCTGGGACAGTTGAGTACAAGCCACAAAAAGCTTTATTACTGCCAGTATCTTGCAAACGCTAGCTAAAAGACATGTTACTGCATTACTGGCTTACAGATAAGCAGGCAATGGATTCTGGGTCCCGAGCTTTGTGACATGTGGACATCTAGCGACGTGCTATGCTGCACTGCTTCCATCCTTCACTTAGTGGCCATTGCCGTTGACAGGTAAGCAACATTTCTTCCTATTACTTCAGAGCCTTTCTTTTTCCACCCAATAACTTGACCTACAACAAAAATCCGATTTTCCTTACAATGTCCATCCCTATAATTGAGCAAACAAAGCCACTAAAGTCACTAGAGTTGGCTAGTCACGTTCCCAAAACTTTTAAATCAGATTTTAAGGCACATAGTCAGAATTACTGGGAGAGCTTCACATGGAATATGTGCTTTAAGACAGCAATCAATGTCGTACCAGCACTACAGCAGTTTTCATTTAGGTACTGGGCAGTGACCAATGTGGACTACATCTACAACCGTAACGTAGGCCGTATCGGTATCATGATCGTCCTGGTATGGGGCGTGTCCTTGGTCGTATCCTTGGCACCGCTTTTCGGTTGGAAGGACGCGGATTACCTGGAGCGAGTCAACATCCACAAGAAGTGTTTAGTGAGCCAAGACATGGCCTACCAAGTGGTGGCCACCTGCGCCACCTTCTACGTGCCGCTCACCGTCATCTTGATCCTGTACTGGAAGATCTTCCAGACGGCCCGGAAGCGGATCCGTCGAAGACCTGGCAAAATCGACACTACTACCAAAAGTACTAGTGTTGGTCCAAACCAGAGTTGCAAGGGTAAAGGTCGACGGTGGGCTTGGTTCCGATCTCATAAGTGGCTTTGCAACCAACCCAAGGCTGAAGCCAGTAACGGTGGTGGCCAGGACAACCACTATCTCCCGAAGCCGTCCGACGACGGCCCCACTTTTCAGATCGTGTTACCTCCCTCCACCCCCACGTCGGAGCCAAACACTCACCGAATCTTAGGAGACGCCAATGACGAGCCCAATGTGATGGAAACCACTGCGTTTACCATAAACGTAAGCGCCCCGATCATGGAGACCCATTTGGACTCCCCGATCCTCGAGCCGCAGCCGTTACTGGCTTCCAAGAACGGGTCCCATAGCCAGTACTCGCTCAACAACGGCTCGATGACTCATCTTTGCCAATCGGCCGGGGAGGTGCACCTCAAAGAGAAACCTAGTATCACCCCCCTGGCCGATACTAGCGGTCAAAGTCATGCTGCTACGCTTGCTAAAAAGGAAGCTGCCCAGCAACGGACTACGGTCCGTGAAAAGAAAGAAACGCTCGAGGCCAAGCGTGAAAAGAAAGCTGCCAAAACCTTGGCTATCATTACTGGCGCCTTTGTGGTGTGCTGGCTCCCGTTCTTTGTATGCGCCATCACTATGCCCTTCTGTCCACAGTGTTACTTCGACGACACCATGCTCAGCGTCTTCCTCTGGCTGGGCTACTTCAACTCAACTCTCAATCCCCTCTTGTACACCATCTTCAGTCCCGAATTTCGCCAAGCTTTCAAACGCCTCTTGTGCGGCAAAACTTCCATGTCATCCTCCGCCTACCGGCCCAGAAAACTACGATGAAGTAGAAGACTTGATCCTTCATTTGCATTCTCATTTCCACAAAAGATCCGAATTCGATAGAATCTCAAAATCTCATAAAACCGCCGTTGATACGGGCAAGAATATATTAATGCATTACTGGATACTGCAGTCATCTAAAGTGATCCGCTAGTAATCAAACTGTTCATCGATCTAAACCCTATCGAAGTCGTGTTACCGAAAGTGAATAAATTGCCGGTACGAGTGAAGAAATGCCGGTACAAGTGAAGAAATTGCCGGTAAGAGTGAAGAAATTGCCGTTACAACTAAATAAATTGCCGGTACGAGTGAAAAAGTTTCCGGTGTACATGAAGAAATTGCCGGTAGGACTAAGTAATTACCGGTATTATATCTATTAGGCCAACAATACGTGGCAGCTTAGGTGTGCTACCTATGGGAGATAAGTTCCTGCCGAATGAGCTTTTCCGGTGCAGGCTATTGGTGCAGTCCATCTGATTTCTGCAGATAAGTATTGTCAAATGCTTACTGAACTCCTTCCTGAAAATACCTTTGAACTTGGACGAAACAACGGCCTACGTGAAAGTGTAGCGTTAAGTAAGAAGCTCCAATTTCACCCGATCGGATTACTGTCTGACAGACTAAATGAAGTGGAACGCCTCTTCACTCGTATAAAGGACCGTGTGGCAAAAATACAATCGAACCTGCCGAAAAGCTACTCCTAAGCCGACTTGCATCTGTGCTCCTTTTCTAATCCCCCTCCCCCTTTTTTGGCAAAAAGGGGCTCTTGCTGTGGCGACTTACCCGCTATGTTCCTTCAATTACCCCGAAACTCCCAATAACTTTCTACTCTTACGGAAAAATCCCACGAAGAAATGCTCAATCGTTGCAGAAGTTTGGGAGGTTTGGAAATTCCTCCTTTACAACCTTTTCAAGAAGGAAATGTCGTGCGCCAATTCCTCACTTGTCTCCTAAGTTCTATCGCGGATCATCAAGCGTGAATTACTCAGCGGTCGGCAGAGATAAATTACTACAAGTCCTAGTTAGCATAAACGCATGTAAGACATTTCTGTGTCATTCACGATCCACTGGATTTTTGGTTTTGTTATTTCTTCTCGGCAAAATTTCCATCGAGACACAGTTTCGTCAAGTTTTTGTGAATCACTACTGAAAGTGACGTACAAACAACCGATAAAAAAGAGTTTTACAAAAGTGTTGGAAAAAACCTCCCGAGTTGTTGCTTGACGTCGACATATATAATCTCCGTGCAAATTTATCTATTATATTATATTTTATTGCCCCCTTGACTGTGGGAAACTCCATTCCCAGATATGCAAACGACTCTTTTGGTGCTGCGCAGAAATAATAAGCGATGTGCTGTCAGACGCAGTGATTGCGTTTTGAAAAATGTACCATGTTAGCGCTAAGACCCGATCCAAGTTTGACACTTGACCCAATACATTTAATGTACGCTATTTTTTCTGCAGTAATATTCAACAATACTTCTTCTGCAGTAACATTCAACAATATTTCTTTGGTAGTAATATTAATTAACACCGAAGGGATTTTTCTACGACAGTAACATTGAAACGATAATATTCCACAATATTTATCTAGTCTTAATATTCGTTATGACTGAAAGGGTATTTCTGAGGTAGTAATATTGAAACAGCAATATTCAACAATATTTCTTCGTCAGTAATAGTCAAACAGAATTGCTTCCATTTCCTTAACATTCTTTACAAACGCAGCACTACAGATACGCCACGGTACTGAAGTAATAAGACCGTATTTAAAGACTGCTTTTCAGAAATAAGATTACACATCACTGCGCTTAAATTACGCATTACTGCGTCTTGCTTCACTCTTGCGAAGAGTAATTATTACTGCCAATCCCGAATCACAAACCTTTCAGGGAACACTGAATATTTCTGGCGGTTTATCTCCTCCCCATTCGATAAAATTACTGCACACAGTTAAGCAGCTTTTCATGCCACATTTCTACCTTCTTTCCCCTCCCTTTCTCTCTAGATCTATTTCTGGAGACGTTTTCTTCTCACCCAAGCAATATGACGGGAAATAGGCCGAAATGCATAAGCAATTGATCCATCTTTCTTACACTCTATGGTTCTTTTAAACGCTAAGCCAAGCGGCGCATAAATTTTTAAAACAGTTTCCTTACTTTCCTTTTGGATTTAAGCGCGCTTTACCGTGGTATCCGGAAACATCCGGCAGCCATCTTTAATTTTTCTTTCTTATCCATCTTGGCACTTGGGGAGTTTATCCTCGCTCTGTCGTAAGATATACCATAGGGAGGGAAATTCATCTTCCTCTTCCTTAACACAACATCATCCACCGTCTTTGCTATCGCCACTACTTCCTTCGTTTTTTTCTTTTCACCATCTTTTCTTATTTATTTTTTTCTCTCTCTCTCTCGCTCTCACGCGCTTCTCTATACTCTTAAAAGAAAACCCAGGACCCCATAACCACCTTAACTTGTATCTCCTTTTCCTTTTGTGCAAAGGATACAATGCCTGTCCTACAACGTTTCACCAGGATATACTACACGGCCTACATGAGGTGCTCTCTAATGTTATCGGAATGGAATGGCCGACTTGCCAGGACAAGTTGCCTTTTTTCGGAAAGCTGGTGACAGGGGAGTTGAAATCTCCCTAGTTAACTAGGAAACACTGGGCAGAAGATGTCAACAGAAAAGTAAACTTTGGGACCACGAAGAAAGTGTTTACTGAGTGGAAACAACGACTAGCTTAAATAATAAAGTTTTTTATCCAGAATTATCCGACACCCCAGCCTCAGAAGACATTTCTGAGGCAAATTAGAAGTCGTTTTCATGCACTTAAGTGATTATCTTCTCAGCATGTTTACCTTTATCGATTATTTTTTTTAACAGAGGGAAATCGGTAGTGTTGCCAAGGTGCGCATTAAGACGTTCAAAGCTGTTTAATTTTGGAGCTTGGCAGTTAATATTAATGTACAAGCACAGGTTAACTGCGTTAACACGAAAATGAATCTTTAATAAAATTATTTGTGGGGGGTTTTTAATTCTGGGAGTCCTGGAGTGGGTTTTGAATGGATAACCCATGGAGGAACAATTGATATTGGGTAAAAGAAAAATGGCGTACCTTCAGTCTTCTTTGGATGGTTGGGATCGAGCGCCACGTGGTTTAAAAAGAGCTTCGTAAAATACTTAAAAGTACTTTAACATGCTTTAGATATAATTGACGGAATTGAAAAGAAATTGTTTTAACTACAGTAGGAAGATTTTAAGCATTTACTGTCACAAACGGCCACAATTTTGTTGCACAATTAAAAAAAAGGAAAAAGCGCCACCACAGCACGTTCTAATTGAAAAGTAAACACGTTGTATGCAGACGCCCTAACGGTCGCTCATCCGGAAAATGCCACATGAGGAAATCTGGTTCTGGCTCAAACGGTTTGTTATGAATATGTTGCTATGAATACGTTATTTAAAGTAGCAAATAAATTTGCAGTGATATTTATTACTAAATATAATTTTAAAGAGCTCCTAAAGATAGAGTGGTTTTTTTATTTTCTTTGTTTTATTTTGTCTACGAATGTTTATGGGTAGTTTGAAGCGCTTGGCTTGGAAGTTGCTGACCCGCAACTGGGGAGATCGCAACTCATAACAAGCAACAAGCATGCTGCTCGAGAGGGCTACGGGCCTGAAAGGCTGGGAAGCCGAACCGCAAGAAGGAACCTGTGCGGGTTGGTTTTAACGAACTTATTTTAAATTGTTTTAAAATTAACCACAAGACGTAGATGAGTGTTTTACGGCTCAAAAGGAAGGTAATTATAAGCTCCATTGTGTTTATGTGAGTAATTTTTTAGACTCGCGCGTTTTGCCTATTATAGTTAAATATGTACAACAACATTTTTACTTAAATATGAATTAGTAGGATGTAAAACATATTTGTCTTAAAAACGACTTTAAAGGATCTATTTTCTTATGTAGCTGAAAGTAGTGAACGACTGTAGTTAAATAATTCCTTACCTGAAATAACATTTAATAGTTAAATTCCTTGTTAAATTTTAACTGGGGTCTATAAAATTAAACTTAAAATCCTGACGAACGAAAGGTGCTGATTGTAGTTATCATGTAAAATTGTCCAAACGCAAAGATGGAGTGAGATAAATTATTGTTGTGTTTAACTGTATATCTTTTAAAGGTTTCATTTACCGTATTTGGATTTCCGCGCGCCAAGAAAGAGAGGAAGGAATACGGAAATCACTGCAGCATCTCGCCATCTAACGTTGGGGGAAAGGAACAAGCTGGAGTGTTGATCCATTTCTTGGAATCGTGTTCATATTACTGCCAAATGCTGCAAGCTTCTTGTGTGCGCTGTATATCCTTACAATCTATTGAATTTCCCATGGATCTGTAGTAGGAATTTGAAGTTCGCGGAGATCGTTGACATTTTACGAACCCACAATTGCGGTTTCTCCTTTGATGCTTCTTGCTTTTGCTCAACAAAGGGAACTCACGTCGCGTCCTCAACAATCGTGAACCACATTATTCACGGTCAAATTTCAAAGGAAAGTACAAAGATCTTGTGCAAAGATCTATTCCCTCCTTTCGATTAACGGACAACTCTAGACTTTGAGCAACGCTAATGGTTAAACAAAATTTAACTAAAAAACTCGCAAAAAAACCTTAGACACTTAGACTTAAGATTGCTTGAAGAGATTCGGAATCTTTTCTGGTTTCATAAAAGGAAGAAACTGCAAGACATTGAAACAGAAGCAATAGAAAATAAAATGTATTTCTCTCCAGCTCACAAACATTCATAAACTTTCAAACCAACCGATATGTTAAACATTTGGGGGTACATTGGAAACAATTGATTGAGCTGCAATATAATGAAACCGCCTAAAGCTTTTATCATAAACCATGTGTTCATCTTTATAAATTTTTTTTTTTACATATAGTATTTAATTTTAAGCAACGGAAAAGGTTGAGGCTCTCGCACTACGTTCAGCCAGAAACTGCTCACGCCGCCTATTTCTGTCTAATCGTAGCAATTTTTTGAATGCTACCCGGAAAGAGGGGTTGAAGATAGTGTAGACAATGGGGTTGATAGTCGAGTTGCAGTAGCCTAACCACAGAAAGAAAGACAACATGAATTCATGGAACACGCAAGTTTGACACAAAGGCATCATGAACGCCACCACGAAAAAGGGCAGCCAGCAGACGACAAACACTCCAGTTATGATGGCCAACGTTTTGGCGGCTTTTCGCTCCTTCTCAGACTCTTTGGAGGACTTTGGACACGCGGAACGACCACGTTTAGTGCCCACACGGCTTAGCTGCATGACGTACGATTGGACGATCTCTTCCGTCATTTCTCCTGACGACACTTTCTCAGGACTGTCGTGGTTAGAGGACAAAATGGCGGCTTCGGAGATCGTCGTAGGCGGCCGAGCAAGCGCCATTATGCTTTGAGCATTGACGCCAATCTTCCGGCGAATTCGCTTTTGAGCCGTTTGGAAAATCCGCCAGTAAAGGAACAAAATAACGGCCAATGGAAGGTAGAACGTGGAGACGGTAGCAAAGATCTGCGAGAGAAATAATAACCAACGATAAGAATAGAAATTAGCAACCTGTTTTGGTGTAGATTTATCTAGTAGTTTTGCTATTTGGATAAAATACAGAGGATTCACACGGTTGACAGGGTCTATATTTACCTACTTCACGCATATTGGCTAGCATATTGGCTATGCTATTTAACCTCCAGCTAATTGAAGATTAACGTGCAAGTTCGTGCGTCACTCTTCCCAGTGCTCTTGGGTACGTGTGCGTGCTGTTGACTCAGACCAATTCAGACTTATGCTAATACTATTAAGGTAAGTTAAAATACGCCTTTATGATTACTCTAGTAAATTTTGTTAAATTACTCAACACTAACTTAGGTATGCAAAGATTATTTTATTATGCAAATTACTACGCCTCCAGTTACGAATTGGCTAACAAGTGTCAACGGAAGAATATGCGGTTAAATGCTTTCTCGTACGCACGTACCGCCGCAATGGTAGAGGAGGGTAGGGTCAATTGTAACATTTCGCGCTTGTTTATTTTTCACATTTTTCACGAACTTAACTATCATCTGAATGTAGAACCAATAGATGCAGGCGTATCTCTGCTCTCTTTTAAGCCCCTGTATGCTCCATAAAAACGTAAAATAAGATCAAACTAGCCTTCAAACCAGGAGGTCCTCTTTTTTGCATATTAACCAAGTAATTAATTATTTAGCGGTTTTAGCTCCGCCTCTTTCCTCCAAAATTCAAATTTTCCTATCCTTATAACATTGGGGACAGCTGGCCGGAGGCCTAGCGCCTTTACCTATTAGGGAATTCAAAATCGAACCTTCGATTCACAGGGACGGAATCATAATCTTTGTTTTGAATGTTCAAACGAGTCTGTAGGTGCTCTGGTTAATTTGCAAGCTTAGTCACAAAAAACGGACTTTTTCTTCGCGCCATAGCGCGATCGCCGTAGCTTGC
>JAGJRO010000123.1:206933-444956 GCA_022832285.1 Lepidurus apus apus | reverse complement strand
GTTTACTCCATCGCGCTACTGAGAAGCTCATCGAGTACAAAACGTACACACAAGCCTTACCTTATTTCGATCGCTTGGATTATGTTTCCATGATGGGCAACGAGCAATGCTACGCTCTTGCAGTCGAAAAACTGCTCAACCTCGACATCCCCATTCGCGCTAAATACATCCGAAGTAACTTGATCTTTAGCCTTCTTTATATCCAATACTTACCTATTTTGCTAATTATAAAATCCATTTATTAGCGCTGTTTGCTGAGATGACTCGCATCTTGAACCATTTGATGCAAATCGGCACTCACGCCTTGGATATCGGTGCTTTGACTCCCTTTTTCTGGCTCTTCGAAGAACGTGAGAAGCTGATGGAATTCTATGAACGCGTATCTGGCGCTCGTATGCACGCAGCTTATATCCGACCCGGAGGCGTTTCTTTGGACATGCCTTTAGGCTTAATGGACGATATCTACCAGTTTTGTACTCGTTTCGGCGAGCGCATTGACGAAATGGAGGACGTTTTAACAGCCAATCGGATCTGGAAACAAAGAACTGTTGATATCGGCATTGTGAGTGCCGAAGACGCATTAAACTACGGCTTTAGGTATAATCTTGAATCTTTCCAAGTCTTTGCGTTTCGAAATTTTGGTTTTTCTAACAATCTAGTGGTGTGATGTTACGTGGTTCGGGCATTAAATGGGATTTACGGAAAACCCAACCGTACGACGCTTATCATCTGGTGGATTTCGACGTGCCTGTTGGTGTCAAAGGCGATTGCTATGACCGCTACTTGTGCCGCGTCGACGAAATGCGTCAATCTCTCAAGATTATGCTACAATGCATGAACGATATGCCCGCAGGCGATGTTAGGGTAGATGATGCCAAAGTTATGTCGCCTGCACGCAGCGAAATGAAAAATTCAATGGAAGGTCTCATACACCATTTCAAACTCTTTACCCAAGGTTACAACGTACCTCCTGGTGCTACCTACACTGCCGTAGAAAACCCTAAAGGTACCAAACTATTTTTTTGTTAATTTAACTAAAATATTTTTTTGTAATTTAAATAAAATTTCAAAAATAGAATAAAATTGCAAAAAAATACATTTTTTTAATAAAATTACATAAAATAAACTTCTGTACGATTTTATTTATGTTTACGATTTTTTTAGGTGAATTTGGCGTGTATTTGGTATCAGATGGGTCATCGAAACCTTACCGTTGCAAGATCAAGGCCCCTGGCTTTGCTCATTTGGCCGCGTTAGACCACATTAGTCGTAACCACATGTTGGCCGATGTCGTCGCCATTATCGGTACATTACCTAACTAGTCTAGCTTTATTAACGCGTATTTACTCCGTTTTTCTCAATTTTTTCCGGATTTATAGGTACGTTAGATGTCGTGTTTGGTGAAATCGATCGTTAATTATTGTGGTGAAAGTAAAGGAAAGAAAAGAAAAGTCCCGTGCAGGTGTGTACATTTCTAGTTATATTACAGGAACACAACCTTAAAACGAGGGCGTTAACATGTACAAAAGAGAAGGCTACGATGAGTTTGACTTTGTTTTTAGGAAGCGAGGGAAACAAATATACTGTATGGGACTTTTAAAGGAAGGGGGGTCATTAAGGGAACTTCCATCATTTATGGCCAATTTTGTCACACGCTCCAACACGATTAATGGTAATCACTCCGTAAATTAGGCAAGGACACGTTACGACGTCCGTTTTCCCCCTTGTGTATTCTCTGCCAACCCCAAGACCATTTGTTACCCAATTTTTTCAGCTTTTTTCAATTTAAGAGCTTGATTCAAGCTCTCAAGCTTCCGTTTCGGATTCCTTAAGGTCTGCGGATATTTCATCCGGCGTTCGTAGATCGATGGCGAATTTCCGGGGCTTCATTTTAGAGTTCTGAACCGTTTTGGAAAACTCCTGGAAAGCGGAAGCTAAGGCGAAGGTCAACTTCCGGGCGGAGCCACGACTATCGCAAACAAAGCCATAGCATTGAAAAGGATGTTCTTCTTTGAAATTTAGTCCGCCTTCTTTCTCTTTGACGATAATCATAGCGAAAACTCGGGTGTAGACCAAATCCTGAACTCCGTAGGAAATGGCATCAATGGCGAATTGCGCCGTTTCCGGGCAAGGAGCAATACTCTCGGAAGGCGGGGTCAAAGGGGTCATTTGCACTCCGTCAATGTCCACTATGAGTTGCATTAAAGGTAAAGTGACTCCATTGGGCATGTCTTTGGCCCATGACACCATATCGTCCACAGGTTTGCGAGTATGTTTGATGCCCCATAACCCACGTGCTTCGCGTTTCCCCAACCACTTGACGGAGAAGATTTGGGGTAACTTCACCACTTCCGTACTCTCGTCTAGGCCTTTGTCCATGTCGTGGAACCCGTCTGCGCCTGCCTTGAGACTAGCACTCATACTGACTGGACGGAGCTGTGTACACAAAAGATACACAAAAGGGAACTTGAGCAACGGAATAGGATTACAAAGCAGAGTGAGAACGCTGTGGCCCCAAGTTCTCTGGACTCAATCGCGGGATTGAACGTAGCAAATGGAAGGGGGGCTACCTACCGTATGGTACCGGAACAAGCGACACCCTGTTTGCGGCAAAAAGCACGACAGGTGGTGGGAATAAGAGCCCTTGAGGCAGGACGGGGCTGGTATTTCAACGTTTTAAACAAGGAGTCGTCACTCGAGCGTAACGGGACTTGTGTAATGTTATGAAACTGCAATGCTAGGAAACTGTGTAATGAGGTTGGCAAGCAGACAAGTTTGGGTTTTTTTCTTGAATAAGAGGAACTTGATTATATGGAACTTCTGACACTTGCCAGGATTCGCTGGCTCGCTCGCTTTTGCTCTATGTGACTCAAAAATGGGAGTAAAGGAACGAGGACATGCTTATCAAAAACGCTGGGGAAAAAAACGATAAGCCGATAAGGGGGAATTTGATTAAAGGTACACGGAATCGGTGAAAGGACGTTTTATTGCAAAGTTTTTTTTTTATTATTCATTATGCGCCTGCGCGTGAGGGAAAGTTGGCGTTTCCAAATGCCGGAAATTAAAACGAAAGCAAGAAAATTCCATTCATGAGTCTTTAAAGATGGCTGTACGATAATATTTCAACTCTTCTACGCTTTCTTTAATGTCATCCAGTGCGCGGTGCTTGAGAGTTTTCTTCGGAGCGTTTCGGTTCGCTTTCGGGTGCCACCGCCTATAATTGGGAAAGGTTTAGGTTAATACGCGAATAAATCAAGGATGTTTGAGTAAAGGTTGGTATTACTTGCAAAGTTCTTTAATGGTGGAAACGTCCACGATTCGGTAATGAAGGTAGTTTACAAGGCGGGGCATGTAACGTTGAAGGAATCTTTTGTCTTCGCCAACGGAATTGCCACCTAATGGACATTGCCCTACAGTGATAATGAGTTTTTTAAGGTCCTTAAAAATGCGTTTTTTGTTTCTTTTAATAATTACTATTATCACCTTGTATGGCGTATTGTTGCACTAATTGTAAAACCGTGTCTTCCGCTTCTTGTAGACTGATTGTGCTCTTCTGGCAGGCTTCTGCTAAACCAGACTATATAAAGAAACAGTTTCTATTGATATTAAGCTCATAAGCTGCTAACGTAAGTCGCTTAAAGCCAATTAGGAAGATAGTACTTGAGTGTGTTGGTTGGTGCACCATTCGCCCATTGATTCTAGAACAGAGTTCGGTTGATGTATGACGAGATTCACTCCTTCGGAAATTATATTTAATTGCCCGTCTGTGACTAAACAAGCTATTTCCATTATATGATCTCTGGTATCGTCCAAACCTGTCATCTAACGCACATAATTAGTAAAAAAAGACTTAAATTTTTGGAAAGTTTACCTCTAAGTCAACCCATACAATATTACTTATGCTAGCAGAGGCCATGTTTCTTGTGAAATTTAGACAGAATTTGCTTTTCTGGCTAGGAAGAATACTTACGGGATTAATTGAACTCCTAAGAGACCTGCAGATTGTTAGCAGCAAGGACATTACCGGTAAGAGAGGCTTGCAGAGGAGAAAGGGAGGAGCTTAAGGTTGAAAAGCTCAGCAGATTCCCTAAAATGCACGTTTGAAGACAACAAGACACGCCTTTAAAGGGATTCAGACCTTGGGTTTGAGGCGGGGCTTATAACACTAGTCAAGGAAGGGTTGTTGATTATTGATTACTAGTGTTGGTATTTAGAATCACGAGTTTTCCGAAGCTGAATAGATTATAACAGTAAAACGAAGTTGGATAAAAACGTGTGATAGCGATAGCGTCTAGAAAACGGGATAGAAAACAGTCTTTTGATTCGCTTTTGTGGAAATCTTGTGAAGTACGTTATTATTAATTTCAGGAAAACTTGATAAGGATATCTTTGTAACAATTTAATTTTTATGTGTTTACCTTTACACCCTTGCTAGGATTTATTCAACCGACTTGGACAAGGAAAATGGTGGTACGAAATGGAGTAACAGCTGATCAGAACTGCCAACCTGATTTAGCGAAAGAAAGATCCAAATGCAGCTTCAATCAAGAAGAATTGATTAATTATTTCGATGGAGGCGTTGAGAAAACTGCTCAACGAAGACAACTAGGTTGGAACCATTTTTTAACAATATTTTTCTAATTTTCTAATATTTTTCTAATTTTTATTTAATTCTTTCTTTACAGAGAAGTTGATTTTATCCCATAAAGAGCTGAAAGAAGTGATCCCGGTGGATTACCTAAGTCATGAAGAAAAATACAACTATGCTATCCAGCAAGCCTGTCGGGCTATGAAAGTTGTGCAGAGTTCTCCTTTGGGACAAGTTGAGACCTTGAGGTATATACACATCTCCAAATCCTTTTGATAACCGCATATCTTTACCCAAACCTTTGAAATCACTTCAAAACGATTTTTTCAGATCATTGATGGGAGCTGGAATAGGCTCAGCTGTCTTCAAAGATGGCAATCCCTTATCAGTCCACTTTGTCATGTTCATCCCAGCTCTGATGGGCCAAGCCAACGAAGAACAGCAATCTTGGTGGCTTGCGAAAGCGTTTACTTGCCAAATTATCGGCACTTACGCGCAAACCGAGTTGGGACATGGAACTTTCCTTCGCGGTTTAGAAACTACTGCCACGTACGACCCAGACACTGAAGAGTTTGTCCTAAACAGTCCAACTCGTACCTCCTACAAATGGTGGCCGGGAGGATGTAAACTTACTTATTCTTATGAAATTTAGCTTGATTTCCAAATTTAGTGGGAAAAACTGCCAATTATGCCGTAGTTATGGCTCAACTATGGTCCCAAGGCAAATGCCACGGTCCCCACGCCTTTTTCGTGCAACTACGAGACGAAAACACACATATTCCCTTGCCAGGTGTGGATGTGGGTGAAATTGGGCCTCGAATGGGTCTCCATTGCAACGATAACGGCTTCTTGGCGTTCAAACAATTCCGTGTTCCTCGCATGCACATGTTAATGCGCCACGCTCAAGTCTTGAAGGTACATTACCGTTAATTTACCTTTAAAAACGCATAAATCTGTAAAAAAAATATGTAAACATCCTTCAATTTAGGATGGAAGTTACGTTGTTCCGTCCTCTTCCAAGTTAAGTTACGGAACCATGGTCTTCGTTCGCGTTGCCATCTGCCAAGAAGTGACCAAACAGCTCCAGAAAGCTGTGACCATCGCTATACGATACTCTGCCGTGCGCAGACAGTCTGAAATGAAGCCAGGGTAAGATTTAATAACTTAAAAACAATGTTTAAAGACATCATTTCCATTCTAGCGAGCCTGAACCGCAAATTTTGGACTACGTAGCCCAACAAGGAAAGCTCTTTCCACCCTTAGCGGGCGTTTTTGCGTTTAATGTGGGTGCTAGGTACATCTCCGAGGTCTACGAACGTGTTACTAATAGCGTAGAAGACGGCAACTTGGATGGCCTCCCAGAAGTACGATTTTTTACAATATATTCATATAATTTTAATTATTTTAATTTTTTGGTTAAAAGTTACATGCGTTGTCTTGCGGTCTGAAAGCATTGACCAGTTCCGAAGGCACAAGCTGGATTGAAATCTGTCGATTGTCTTGTGGCGGGCACGGTTACATGGCCGCCTCAAATTTCCCGCGTTTGTACGCGCAAGCCACTGCTGCGTGCACTTATGAGGGCGAAAACACCGTATTGTGGCTTCAAGTGGCCCGATATTTGCTCAAAGCCTTCAGAGAGAACGTCCACCGTGACAAACAACCGCTCGGAGGACCTTTAGGTCATCTGGTGAACCTCCATGAGAAAACAGCTCAAGGGTGAGACCAATTTGGGTCTAAAAACGCAAGTCATTAACGTTTTTGTGGGTAATTAGACTATTGCGTCATGCAGTATCCGAACTGGATCGTTATACAGCTGAATTGGGAGATGCTTACGCGGCTTGGAATCGTGCAGCCATGATTCTGGTTCAGGCAGCTCAGGTAAAAATTTTGAAATTTCCAAAAATTTCCAAAAAAGTTTAAAGATGATTTTATGCATTATTTAAGGTAATTTTGGTAATTAAGGAGATTTTTTGTTTTTTTAGGCGCATATGAGGTCTTTTGTAGCTCGCCAGTTTTTGTTCGATGTGACTCAGGCGAAGCTTTCGGTTCCAACTAA
Organism: Lepidurus apus apus; assembly: GCA_022832285.1. Classification (NCBI taxonomy): domain Eukaryota; kingdom Metazoa; phylum Arthropoda; class Branchiopoda; order Notostraca; family Triopsidae; genus Lepidurus; species Lepidurus apus. The sequence goes on along the minus strand of JAGJRO010000123.1, from coordinate 438,312 downwards.
AAGCGTTATGACACTCTTGTGCGAGGTGCACTTGATCGATAATGTGGTTCGATATGCAGGCAACTTCCTGATGTATGCGAACGTCACGGATCTACAGATCCAAGACTGTCAAAGAAGGTTGACCAATTTGTTTACACAAATAAGGGAACAAGCGGTGTCCATTGTGGATGCTTTTGATCTTCATGATGATGTAAGTGTGAACTTTCAAAGAGTTTATTTTGTAGCTGGTTTTGTATTAATTAGAATTTGTTTACTTATTTTGGGCAGATTTTGAACTCGAGTCTGGGATGTTGGGATGGACAAGTTTATGAACGGCTATTATCCGAAGCGAAACGCAGTCCACTGAATGCCTCCGATGTTCATAAATCGTACCATGAGCAAATTCATCCACAGCTGTTACAATCCAAACTTTAGAAAAACTGCCTTTTCGTTACTCATTCGTACTTCGTAGAGTTTTTTTTTTTAAGGGTTTTGCTATAATCTAGATAATTGCAGTTATGGGGCTCAAATGGGTCATTTTTTAATGGATTTTATAAGTCAGTATATTTACAAACATTTATGGGAATAAACGTACGTTTGAAACGTTCCAGTGCATTTCATTGTTGTTCCAGATTGGTACTTTAAAATTGATAAAATTGAATCTTCCTAGCAAAGATTCAAAAACCCCGCCCAAGTTTGGGGACACAACAATGGCCGCTGAGTTTGAGTTTTGCCACGCAGAGCCGTGTATATGATCCAAGGCATTGTTTACCTTTGGGCAGTTGATTTGGCGTTTTCAGCGTTTGTGGAAAATTTTTAGAAATTTTCATTAATTACGCGTTGATGCTAAATGTAGCTAGCAAAGCTGTCATGGAGGTAATAATTATTTTTAATGCAGTTGGCAGTTTTAAACATTTGCGTCGTTATATCCTCTTTCTGTGACTTTCATTGTTGCACTGCAGTTCCGGTTAAACATTTCATTTCGTTTTTGTTTTCGCATACCGTATAGTTTTTCTGTGATTTTAATCTAGAATTTCGATATAATTAATGTTGTTTATTCCTTTTTAGAGTAAAACTCAAAGTCAAACTCCAGCATGGTTGCAAAGAACCCATGAAAGTACTGGGAATCTTTACGTGGATAGTATGAACGGCAATACTGGCACTACAAGTACCTTCGAATCGGACAAACAGGCGCTATATAGGTATAATACATTAAATGCTTAAACCTTACAACTGTAGATTATTTTTTTTATTTTTTACATTACAATTACAGACATCCGTTATTCCCTTTGTTGGCAATTCTGTTGGAGAGATGTGAAGCTGCAACTCAAGGCAATTTTGATCGACTCTCCGAGTCTGATTTAGGCGATGATTTGCAAGCGTTTTTCCAGCATTACAGGGGTAGTAATGAAAGCTTACTAGCAGATGACCCTGAAGTTGATGGCTTGGTAGATACTTCCCTTATTTAACAATCTTTATATGAATATTCTCATACACTTATATATTCACTATATTCTGTGTTTGTAGATGGTGAAAGCCCTGCAAGTGCTTCGTATTCATTTGTTGGAACTGAAAAAAGTAAACGAGTTATGTAGCGATTTCTGCGAACGCTACATCAACTGCCTTAAAGTTAAAATGCATAGTGATAATCTGTTACGTGGCACCGAAGACGGCTATGAGAGTGGCGACCGAGAAGGCTGTGGAGAAAAGGTCTCGTATGCGGGTTTAACGAGCAATATAAGTCTAGGTTCACAAGTAAGACGCAAAAAAAAAAGTTTTTATTATGTTTCTTTATTTTTGATTCTTTTGTTCTGGTTCAGGGCTATAACGATACGTTTGACAACTCCCCGTTGTCCTCGTCTGGCATGGATCGGAAGGAAAGTTACGACGCTAGTAGCCGGAAAGAATCTTCTCTGTCTCATTACAATAAAAGTAAAATTTGAGTCTTCGCTCCATTTCATCGTCGCTGATCGTTTTTTTTTTTTTTTTTTTCTAGGTCTTTCTACGTTTGGTGGCTCTTCAGAAGACGATGACGACAGCTCAAACACGTTCTCCGAGCACGAGCTAGGAAATGGCAAGAAAACATCGAAACGGAGCGTTCTCCCTAGGAAAGCCACCGCCATTTTACGAACCTGGTTATTCCAGCATTTAGGGGTAAATATCAAGAAAATTAAACATTATACATGCAAGTTTCTTATTCTTATTTCTTGTATTGTAGCATCCCTATCCTACCGAGGATGAGAAACGAGCCATGGCCTCCCAGACGCAGTTAACATTGTTGCAAGTTAACAATTGGTTTATTAATGCGAGGCGGCGGATTTTGCAGCCCATGATCGATCAAGCACAAGCAGAAGGGGTCGTAGGCGTGGTTAAGAAGTCTGTGAAGGGTAAGGCGACAGGCAGTCTCATAAGAAGGGGTAAGTTATGCGAGATTTGGGTGTGAAGTTTCTTTAAAAGAATAAGTTTAAAAAAAAAACTTAATTTTCCCGTTTTATGTTTGGTCAATTAGAGTCTGCGTCAACGAGCTCAGGAAGCGGGAGCGAAGGCGAAGGTGACTTTGACTCTTAGCTGGGAGTGCAGTATACGCGTTTAGGATTATATGTTGGTGTGTTATGGAAAACACAGCACGAGTGCGTTTGATAGTTGAGGAGTGCCAAGTTTGGGCTTAAATGTATAGGAACTTGGGAAGGAGCCAAGCCCCTTTTTTCGCGACGTACAACTAAATTATTCCCCAAGTGGCCATTTTCATACGTAATTTGTATTATATTCCATCTTGTGTGTGAGCGTGTAAAAGGGAAGAGGTGGTTTGGCATCATTCGTTTCTGTGCTGCATGCGACTCTTATTGGGCAATACGTTGGGCTTGATTATGTACATGTAAAATAGAACTATTTTATAGAAAAGGGGCCTTTTCTTCTTTCCAAGGTGGTCTAAGTGAAGACAGCAACGAGCTTTGGATGTTCCTACGGCACCTAACAGGGATTCCCCGCTCGGTACCTCGGTATAACGCAGTTTTGGAAGGTTATATGCCCGAAATGGAAAGGTTCGAAAAAAAAAGTGGAATACGAAAGAAGGGATAGTCCAATTTTACGGTAGAAAGTGTCCGTACATTTTCTAATTTTTATTTTGCAAAAATTGTATGCAATGTTGCGACAGAATATGAGAACGATGACTGCGAAATCGTGAAATAATAGATTAATCCAAACGCGTCTTCTTTTTCTTGAGTTTAACGGGTAAAGGCGCGTTGAATTTGAAAACCGCACTAGAAATAACAAATTAAACTCCAAAGTAATGATAAAATAAGAAGGTACATACTGACATGTGGTACAAATGGGGCTAAACTTGCAGAAAACTAAAGAAAAACCGTTAAAAAATATGAATTAAAATCAATTAAATGTGCGTATTACTTGAAAGACATGAAGAGCAGACGTATCCGATATCGACAAGAGTTCGATGGCAAAAGCACGCAGCACGGTAATCGGTTTTCTTGGGAGGAGGTAACAAAAAGTGTCCTCTAACAGACGGCGAAGGGAGAAAAACCCACTAAATTGAACAAAAATGAGATAATTGAACGCCAAAATTCTTAAAAACAATCACTTTACCAATAAATACTCAAGAAGACCTTGCAATTGAGGTACAACTAGATACTGTCCGTTGGTTATATTGGTCCCTTGTTGCAACAGACTATTATCTGCACCCAACATGCAGGCGTCAATAACGATATTATGCTTCTGGGCTGTGAAAAACACGTTCATAAACGTCATATACTGAAGCGCGCTCTCGGCACTGGAACTGACTACCAGAATTCGACTGCTAAGACTTTGTGACGGGGATAAGCCTTTGGAGATACTGTCGATGCGAAAAGAATCGGGTAAATGTTAAAACATTATAATATAAACTTAAAATATTACTTATTAATATAACAAAGTGTCCTGGCCATCGCACCGGCAAGAAGGGAGTCGTTTGTCGTGCTTTCGGCTAACGAATCCAAAAGCATAGTCCCCAGCTTCGTTCTAACCGCATAATCAACTTCCGAACAGAGTTCTTGGCGCCCGTCTGAAGGAGCATTGTTGGGCTCCAGGCTCGGATACAGTACTTCGCTGAAATTTATAAACAATTAGATTTTTGCGAATTTTAAGTCCTTAAGAATGCTATATACCTGCACGCGGAAGTGCAAGAGAGGACTACGAGTTTGTTGTGGATACTTTTCATAACATGGGCTTGCATGAACGTCAAAAGGGAGTCGAGTACTGATTGAAGAAGAATATTTCCAGTGGTGGCGTTTACGTTGCATTTTTCGACGCAATTCGCGAGCGAGGTATCGATGATTACAGCTAGTAACTGCGCTTCCTGGCTACCCATTTTTTTATTATTATTATTTGAGAAGAACCTACCCTATTACCTTCTCAAAAACGTGCGACTTGTTTTGATTTCTGGGCGAATAATCGTCGATGGTTCTTGGTTCGCGGTTTATATTCATAGCGAGTGGGTAAAATGCGAAAAGGGAAAGTTGTATGATTTTTGAACCATTTGTGATTAACGATAATTTTAACTTTCAACAGAAAATTGATTTATTTTTAAAATTTATACAACACGTAAGACTTATTCTTGGTTAAAGCGGGGTTTTATTTTATATTCAATGGATTGGGTACATGTATTTCGAGTTTCGTAATTTATCCACACATCATTTTTAATCTGCTGTTCGCAGGTTATGTTTGCTCAATTTGGAGCAGTTCTGTGCCATGATTTCGCTGGAGAAATAGAACATTTCCGAGTGTTTTTGTGATCGATGGTTTTGATGTGAGATAATTAAAATGGACGATTCACTTCAAGCAGGTAATAAACTATCATAAGCTCTTGATTATGCCATATTTATATTTTTTATTATTTCTTATTATTTAATTATTTATTTTCTTTGTTTAGATATTTGCCGAGTTTGTCGCTCGGAAAGCACTTCCGAAAGACCCCTGTTCCATCCTTGCATTTGCACTGGGAGCATCAAGTTCATCCACCAAGAATGTCTGGTCCAATGGCTACGTTATTCGAGGAAAGAATATTGCGAACTTTGCAATTATCGCTTCTCATTTACTCCAAGTATACTCTCTATTTTTAATTTCGTCTTAGATCTTAGACAATCAAATTCTATGTCTAATGTCTAAATCTGTTTCTATTCCTAGTTTATTCGCCAGACATGCCAAAACGCCTTCCAGTCAAAGACATAATCTCTGGATTGCTCGGCAGTCTGGCTACTGCCATAAGATTCTGGTTGCATTACACCTTAGTCGCTATTGCCTGGTTAGGCATTGTACCGCTCACCGCCTGTAGAATGTACAGATGCCTCTTCGCTGGCTCCGTGTCCTCGATTCTCACCTTGCCCTTAGATATGCTGTCCACGTATGTCTTTCCTTCTTTCTTAATCTGCCTAAAACTCGTCTTTTACCTAGAGAGAACTTGATTCCGGACATTCTCCATGGCTGTTTGGTTGTCACCTGCACTTTGTGCGCCTTCATTGGCCTTGTTTGGCTCCGGGAGCAAATATTACACGGCGGGGGTCCTGATTGGCTTGATCAAGAACCTGAGATGGCTGCTGCAGCCGAACAAGTGAATGTTAAACACAAAAATTTCATAAAATTAACACTTTCCTTAACGAAATTGAATCCCAGGATGCGGGCGTGGGAGTAGGGGAGGAAGAACCAGTAGAAATAGGTGTCGCTGAAGGGGAAGGCCTTGTACCGGCCGAACCTATAGATGCTGAAGACGTAGCAGCTCCTGAGCCTATGCAGCCTGCTGACAGAAACGACGCTGGACAAGGCCAAGCTGCGGATGACGTTAATTGGAACCCAATGGACTGGGATCGAGCTGAGGAGCTAACTTGGGAGCGTTTATTGGGTCTCGATGGGTCTTTGGTCTTTCTAGAGCACGTTTGCTGGGTGGCTTCCCTCAATACCCTCTTCATTCTAGTTTTTGGTATAGAAATCATGTTCATTTTTGTTTATTTCTATTATTCGTACATTTTTGTAAGCGTTTCGAGTAATTTGGAGTGGTTCTTTCTCGTTTTCGTAGCGTTTTGCCCGTATCATATTGGGCACTTCACCATAATGGGCTTTAAGCTGAAAGACCATCTCTCAGCTTCCCATTTCGAAGGCTTGTTAACGACTTTATGCGGCTATATCGTGATTGGTTTGAGCCTCGTGATGTTACACGGTTTGACGTCTTTGCTGAAATGGCGTCGTCCACAAAGGATGTTGGGCTTGTGGTACGTGGTCGTAAAAGTGTCACTTTTGACCGTTGCGGAAATTGGCCTCTTTCCCATTATCTGCGGTTGGTGGATGGATATATGCACTTTAGCGCTGGTTGACGCTACACTCAAAGTGATTTGCACGCTCAAACCTGTTTATTTTCATTACGACGTTATTTAATGTCTTACTTTTTTTTTAGGAACGTATTCAGATGTTTACTATGGCGCCTGGCACGTCCATGTTTTTGCATTGGTTGGTGGGAATTATATGCGTTTTTTACTTTGCCTCTTTTGTTCTCCTCCTAAGAGAGGTTTTGCGCCCTGGAGTTTTATGGTTCATGCGAAACCTGAACGACCCGGACTTTAACCCCGTGCAAGAGGTATGATGATTCTTCATTCACTTGATAAAACGATAAAAAAAGGGGCAAAAAAGTAACACTTTTTCAATTTCTTAGATGATTCATCTGCCGATTTTGCGCCATTTCAGACAGTTTTTGGCATCCATGGTAGTTTTCGGCACTATTGTGCTCCTTATGCTATGGTTGCCGATCAGAGCCGTTAAAGCAGCCTATCCAAGCTTTCTACCGTACCACATAGTGAATTCAACGTAAATAACACTTAAATTTACCATATATTCACTATTTATGTTGATTGCTCTTGGAATTTTGACAGTGACATGCAAATGTCCGAGTTTTCCTTGGAATTACTCCTTTTGCAAGTGATTTTGCCGTGTTTACTTGAACAAGGGCACACTCGGCAATGGATGCTGTTGGCCTTACGAGGGTGGTGTTTAGGAGTTGCTTGGGTACTGGGATTGCGCTCATATCTCTTAGGAGACGTGGCCAGCGAGAGCGAAGTAATTAGACATAATCCCCAAATTGGCTTCCAGTGACCTCAATTGGGTATGTTTGTAGTCGGGACGTGGTCCCCATGCAGAAGGAATCCATAGACGAGCACATGCAGACGAAGCTCGTCCAGCAGGTGACAATGGGGGACTTTTACCCTTACCCGGGCTCCGTAATGGAAATCTAGGGGCTGCACACCAAGCTTTGCTGCAGCGAGAAGGCCCTGCTGGCTTCCAACCGTACTTGCGTCCAAGTTTTTTTCCGCTAAAAGTAAAATTTTCATTAATGTTTCGGAATTTAGTCTATTTTTAGAACGCTGGGTCAGTTTTTGATTTTTAATTAAAAAAAATTTAGGTCGTAATTCTACTAGTTCTCATGTGTGTTAGCCTTACGCTGGTCAGCATTGTAGCTATAAGCGTCCCGGGTAAGATCTACTTGCGGATTTATATGCAAAAGAGGATTTTTAAGTTAACGAATTTTTCTTGCAGTTTGTCTGGGGCGTTTATTGATGAATGCACTTTACGGAGAAGGGCCGCACCACGAACTTTACACGGGATTTATGGGTTTGTATGTTTGCTGGCTTGCATTGAGAGCAGCCACTTTGTTTGCTGGTTGGGTACCCCAAGGCTGGTCTGCTCTTACTAATAAAGTCAAAGTCTGGGCTCTAATCGTAAGTTTTTTTTTATTATTTCTTGGTAAACAGGGGGTGTGGTTAATGATTTGGAATCGTTTCAGGGGCTGAAATCCGTAGTAACGTTTTCATTGTTGTTTGGCGTGATTCCATTGCTCTTTGGACTCTTGCTGGATTTGGTAGTCATCGTTCCTTTGCGTACGAACATGAATCAGTCCCCCATATTCTTTATTGGACAGGTAAAACCGTCGTTTACTTTTTTTTTTTTTTTTTTTTTACCGACTGTAATCGTCGACTGTAATTTATTTGCCTGTAATGCATTCCTTTATATTAGATAATTTTTAGTAATGTTATTTTATTAGTTTTATTCTAGTAATTTGTATTTGATCTCCTTTTTTTAGAATTTTAAATTGTATTTTTAGTGATTTTTACTCGTTTTATTTTGAATCATTTTCTTTAATTTAATTTATTGTATTTTTTTGGTTCGCAGTATTGATTATGGTTTTAATGTTCATTGTAGGACTGGTGTTTGGGAGTTTTGTATACGAAAATCGTTTGCGCAGTGACGATGATGTCCCCTGATTGGTGGTTGAAACAAGCTATTGAACGGGTAAGGTTTTCTCTTTTGTGTTTGTAATTATAATAATTATAATTAGATTTAACAATAAATTATGTTTTAGATTTACCAAAATGGGTTGAGGAATATGGATTTACCGTACATCATATGGGATTTGGCTGTACCGGCATTAGTGGCTTTAGGTACTGCCTTAGCGATACCTTACATCATTGCGCAGGGGATTGTGCCCCTTTTCGGTATGTTGTCGTAAGCACATTGGAAAAAAGGAACGAAAATAACTTGTTATTTTTTCGAAGTACCAAACCTTGCTTTGCGCGCATTGATCTCGCGTCGCATTTACCCGTCAAGCTTAGTACTGGTCCTGGTGTTATCTGTTGCTATTTGGCAGATTCGTCAATTCCGGCGCCTCTATGAACACATTAAGAATGACAAGTACCGGCTTTTTTTCATTATGAACTCAAATCCCAAAGCGTTCGCGGTTCAAAACCTTGTTCTGTTTAGGTATCTGGTGGGGAAACGGTTGGTGAACTACAACCATCGTAGTAGCAGTCTGGAGACTACGATTGTACACTAAAAAGCACTTTTGCTGCATTGAGTTATTTTTTTATTTTGTGGTCCCATAGAAATCAAAGAAAAAAAATCCACCCCTCGTTATTAAATTGACTTCTTGTATATAAAACTTATGATTACAAAATAAACTCGTTTACGTTCTCCCTTTCCGTGCTGGAAATGCGAAAGAAAGATTGAGCGAATACAGACATAAAAACATGTTTATGTTGATAATTTGCCAGGGATTTCGATTTGTGAGCCGAGTTAACTATTGTATTTATTAATCTTGGTACATTTCTATGGAAACTTACGTGTACTCGCAACACTTGGCCAGTAAAAAGGCTAGACAGGAATGTTAGCCTAAGCCAATGTAGCCCCACGACCACCCCCTAGCAAGGAGAGTTAACATTGACCAAAGCAGGAAAGAGTATTGTCTAAATGCGTCACTAATCTGGCAACAGTATGCACTGGATTTTAAATTTAGAACCTTTCGTTTCATAAAAACAAAATGGGGAACCGAAATAACTTGCTCACTACAGCGTAGAACGACTTTCGACTGAATACCAATTGGTGCTGATGAGCTTGCAGTTTGTTAGCGGGTCTGAGGTGCCAAATAGAATCGATAGACCATAGAGGCAACCAACGCCAAAGACATAGGGATGAGCCAGGACTTCCACGAACTGTATAATGAGTTAATACACAAAACTGAATTATTATTTTTTAATACACAAGGAAAGTGAGTGACAGAAAAGGGAATCCCCAAGTTGTTGTATATCCCTCTAACACACAATCATGTGCAACCCATAGAATGTGCAAACCTGCAAGTCTGTTTTTACCTTTGTGCGCCATCGTTATCCTTGTTCCAGTTTTCAGGTCGTTTCTCGGGTGTATTCTTCACTTCCTCCTGCAATAACAACACATTAGTCGGCGGCACGTAAAGGGAAAGGGGTCAAGTGGTGTGTTACGGAATGGAGCTCGCCAATTTTGTAATCTGCCATCAGTTCTCGTGCATCGGAGGAGTGGCCAACGTCCTCGAAAGCATCGGTCGCGTCTTTGCCTGCTTGCTCGAGCAAAACTTCCTCTCCACCAGGATGCTACCATGACAACGCTTCATTATTAAATACAAAAACGCTTATATAACTTATTTATAGAGAAATTACCTCTTCTAGGAATTTGGTTACATCGTACACTCCATCGTGGATCACAACCCAGACGCCTTCTTCCGTATCTTTGTGCTTGGCGACTTCATCACGTCTGTAAACTTTGGACGTAGCTGCCTGCTTAGTATCTTCGGTCATTCTGTCTGAAACGTAATGTACGTTATGCAAGATAGTAAGATGCGGTAGACGTGTCAAGTAGCAAATGGCAACCGAACCTGTGTATAACCATACAAAAAGATATGAAATAAAAATAATATTAAGAACTGGTGTTTAAGGAGCTCTTTTTGTGTTAATGGTTTAATACAATTATGCAATTTTCTGTTCTGTACTTACGCTTTCTTGGGTTTTGGAATAAGGATTAACGTGTATTATGTGTGCCCAGCACGGCCTTCGGTTCCACCTGTCCACTATGACTCTGCGTTTCCGTATGTTATCTTTAATCTACATGGAGCGTGGCACTATATTTGGTCGCAATTGTGGGCTTAGTATGTGCTGCCCCCATCCGGAATACGCCTAGCGTGCGTGCACGTTCGTAATAAATAAACGAATCATAGTCGCTCTTCCGTTTCGCCTGCCACGTAATGCCACGTAATATTTCCTCAACCACAGTGATGAATAGATTCATGAATAGGCTATAAAGACGTCAGTTTCGTCTTATGTATGCCTACTAAAGTTGCAATACGTAACGACTCTCCGCTTTCAAGAGCTTTCGACTAATAATTGACAGTAAAAAACTTATGACTATAAAAAAAGTTGCAAAAATGCAAGAAGATACTTGCATTGGCTAGCAATATCCTTATGAAAGGCCTTTTTTTAATAAATAATTTCCAAACTTTTAAATTAAATTACAGTAGAGCACCTCTAAATCCTGAAGTAGAATACTTTCGAGCACTATGTTGTATTATAATTTGTATTTAATTATATAGTTAGTCTTATAATTAGTATGACAATTTTATTATAATTTGACAGCTAATTTATTGGTGTAAAAGGGCACCGAGCTTTAATTGTAAGATTACGAGGAAAAGTTCGGGCTTCTTGCGGTGTAATCGTGTTACGGGAATCGCTTACCAAACCGATTTCGGCCGCTACATGAAGTCAATACTAGAAAATAAAGCTGTTCCCTTTCCTAACAACCGTAATTGACCGGAAATGGGGTCCGAGTTGCTTAATCCCTTATGTTAATGAGCACAACGTGCTATTTTTAGTTTACGAAACAAAGCGCGCTACTGCAAGGGTCGATCCTCGAATGTTCAGCCCAAAGTTCCCTAAGTCAATACATCGACCACATGATCCAATCAAAACCGTTAAACCCCAGAAACACTAAAGTTGCTTTCCCCAAAAGATGAAAGATAATTCTAGTTAACCTAGAAATAAAGCGTGCAAAAGCACTAGCATCAAGTAGTAAGACAACAATTCACCCGAAAAAGCATTCGATTATCAGGTCGCACGAGGATTTCCGCGAAAACGCATCACCCGAAAAGTCGAAACGTCGTTTGTTCGTTGCTTTTCAAATGTCCGAACCCTGGCCACATACCGTCTTTAGGGGGAAAATTAACATAGGCTGGCTTGCTGGTGTTTGGTTTCGAGATATACCTTTCCGTAGGATATATTCCTCTATGTACTACAAACCCCGCCCGTCTACCATGGCCCCTCCGAAAATCTAAAGGGATGAAGGGAAAGGATGTGTAGGCTTTTGGGAGTAGCACAGAAAGTTCTCGCTCTCAGGTTTTTCGTTCAGACCAACGTTAGCCGTCGAGAAGTGTAGAACTATTAAAAATATTGTAGTAAGATCCATTCCTTTTTTCCCTCTTTCTAACCCAACCGCAAACGTTCGTCAAGCTACCAAAAGTGATACTAACATGGCATCTCCTACGGAAAACCTTGTGAGCTTCAACGCTCTTACCAAGCCATGGGGTTTGCTAAAGTTGGCGGAATTGGTACGTATTTCTTCTGCAAAAAAATCCGTTTAATTGATCCATGCATGCCTTCACTCTGAAAATCCGTATCCTGTTGCGCCAAGCTCGTCAGAAACTGACAAGTGTGCCATGTGTTGGAATAAAATTCCACTCGTTTCGTGTGTTCTTGTTATTACCATTTTCCGTACATGAGAACTCGCCAAAAAATGCGTTCGGAAATGCTCGTCACGAGGAACTTTACTGAACTTTTGAATTTGTTCTAAAAAAGCCCGCTGGCTATGCCGAGGGTTTTTATTACTACCTGGTTTCCCGCTTGCATTAATTAAGATAGGGGGAAGTCATTCCCCCGAATTACATCGTATGGGTGGGATATTTCCGCCACTTGTCAAATGCACGCCCTTTTTTAGCTGTTGAAGCATGTTAAAGTGTCGTGGGTTTCCTACACGACCCATTAATTGATGCCATTTCCTCTCTTTTTAACGCAGATTATTGCCATTATTTGCATCGCACTATTACGACACTACGATCTGCATTTTGGCGGCGAAATGCATATGTCCTCGTTCCGGGACAGATACTTGGTGGGAGTCATTACCATCGGTGGAATGATCCTGGTAACCATCCCTCTGCTTGTCTCCTACATCTACGGACCCGTGGATAATTACCGACCTGCATTGGTAATTTGAGTCGCATGACCAGCGTGTGTTATGGTTGTACGGTTCTTTGTTAATTCATGCCTTGTATCTTGCGTGTAGGAGCTGATCTACACAATTGTGGGTTTCGCACTCTTCCTGACCTCTGGAGCACTCTGTCTGGAGTATTACCACAATTATCAAGGGGGGAAGGGCAATATCAACGCCGGCAAGTCCTTAGGGGTAAGAAACAGATTTCATGCTCCATTCCCAACTTGTGGAAAGTGTTTTTTAATATCCTTTGTTTCATTTCGTAGGCGTTGCTGGTAATCAACTCGTTCTTTTTCCTGCTGGATGCCATTGTAGCCTTCAGGATGGTATATGAATAAACCTACGCAGAAGAGAAGAGCCCGATGTTTGGTATTGGCAGGCAGTATTGGAAGTGTTCTGGGTGTTTGAGTAAAAAGGAACGATCATCCTTGTTTTATGTTTCGTGTCGGCTGACATCTTGCCTCTGTATTTTTACATGAATAAATCTTTAATTATCGTAAAAGACCTTGACTTGTCATTGCTTGAGCTCTTGCCTAATTATGCTCCCTTGCCTAATTACGCTAGAAGTACAGTTTGACTGGAGGCTTTCCAAGAATACAAAGAATATACAAAGAAATGGTAAAATAAGAAGCAATGAAGGTCTGAACTGAAAAGTCTTAGGAATGACTAATCACATGAATCATCCACATGAATTAGAGCAAGATTACCAACGCGTGTTGAGAAATGGAAGGTCAAAATAACGTACTAAATTTCGAATAAAAACCGTTGGGGAGGCCTTTTTTCTTTGTATATAAGGCGTCGGTAGGTCGTGGGTCGCAAAATCTAATAAGAGGAACCCTCGTTTCTCGAGAAAGGTCTATACGAGGTGAAGTCGTAGGTCCCTTGGATGAACTTCAGCCCGGGGTTAGCCTTTCTGAGAAAGGTCTGACGCTCACCAACGTCGGCGTAGGGTTCAGCATTCTTGGAGCATTAATACATAGAATACAGATGCGTTGGGTTCTTGGTTGTTTAGGTCGACTAATGTTTCCTGGCTTGGCCAACATTCACTTTTACGCGGAAATGGAAGGGGCTGACCTCGTCTGGCTATACAACAAAGGTCTGAAACGGGGTAGGTGAAACGCAAAGAAAAGGCTACCAAGAGACGAGCGCATAAAAGAACAAAACGAAACCTTAGCCCTGACCCGGGGTCAATACCAGCATATATGAAGGGTCGCTTCAAAGCTAGTCAAGCCATTCGCTTACTGGATTCCTTTCGAGTCGGATACCTCAAGCAGTCAGTTTCTCAGTTTATATCAGTAAATCTTTAATTTGAAGTTGAGTATGGCGGACTTCCGAGTACTTGCACGAACCCATGGATTCATTAAATTGTCCGAAGTGGTAAGTTGTGTTCTATAACGATGTAGTTTAAAAGATGTGTGGGAAATGAAAGAGTGGATGATTTATTGTATTTTTCCTCCCTAGATCATTGCTCTAGTTTGCCTCGGATTGTTGAGACACTATGACTTGAACTTTGGTGGAGACTTGATGTCGGGATCTTACCATGATCGTTACCTCACCGGTGTGATTGCAATTGGCGGCATGATTTTGGTGACGCTGCCTCTGCTCTTGTCATACATTTGGGGCGAATCTGGCACTTACCAGGCTCTTCTAGAAATGATATATAATTTCGCTGGCATGATCTTGTTCTTCACGGCTGGAGCTTTAGCTTTGGATTACTACAACTCGTACAAGGGTCTGGGAGGGAATCCTGACGCTGGCAAAGCTTTGGGGGTAAGTTCGCTAGATCTACTAGAGGTCCGAATCTTCTAATCCCATGCATTTTTTATGCAGGCCCTCTGTATCATTAACGGATTCTTCTACTTGTTGGATATGGTGATGGCTGTGCGACACGGATATGCAACGTAATTTTTAGTTCTGCCTTCGAATTTTTTTGCCAGATTTCCTTTATAGATTTGGAGATATGACTATGTCTTTGTGAAAAACTATTGACCCGTATACGCAATTAATAAAAACCATTTTCGACTAGCCGTGACTCATCCTAACTTGACGTCTCTTGTCCACTTCTTGCAGGCCGCATCTTCCAACGTCCGTATGACCGGCGTGAGCCTCGACCTTTTCAACGTTTCCAAAAAATTCGCATTTAATTCTAGTGTTTTGTTAACTTCTCTTTTTGTCATTTAATACAAAAAACGCTTCGTACGATTTTGTATATACGTAATTTGGTACGAAGAAGAGGAAACTAAAAGATAAGCATTGCGCAATAGTAAAACGTTTCTTTCCGTAACTTGAAGCCCAAAAGACATCGTTCTAGAAGCGTCCATAGTAAAAATAAATAGAAAGTCCTCAACTTCGACTTTCTCCAACGGTACGCAAGCGTTTCGGATTCGTTCTTATCAGATTTGGCTTGGCTATTAGCCAATAATTGAACCAACAAACTGGAAAAGGGTTGACCTTTTAGCATTTTTTACGCGTAAGGACACGCCTTTCTCTTTCAGAATATAACTACACAGTAGCTATACATTAAAGGCAACAAATTCGCATATTTCTCCAATTATTCGCAACAGTTATTCATTCCTGCATTTTCGGCGCATTTTCAACGGAACCCGCGAAAACCGTTGAACCGTTACGTCGGTTCGCTTGCGGTTCGCCGTTTGACTTCTGGACTAGCGTTTAGGCTGGCGTGCGTTTTGATGGAGGACGGCTTCTGTGTTTACCGGTTTTTTCAAAAATTTTCGGTTATTTTATTATTTGTACTGATTGGTAAGCTTGCCTTATTTCCAAATTTACCTATTACTGGTTTCTCACTAATTGATTTTCTATAAATAGTTGAGTTTGGGTGCATCTAAGTTGAAAGCTTTATTAAAACAGAGGATGAGGAAAGTTTCCAAGGTAATAAAATTAAGCCCACCTGATTTCACCCTTAGCAATTTTTTTCTTCTTTAGAACATAAACGTAGCAGTTGCAAAAGCCAGTGATGGAGATTCTACCGAGACCAGCAAGGCGAAGAATGGCAAAACCGCCTCTTCCTCCCCAAAGCGGAAGAGAGCAGCATCTGCTACGGATCCCCCTGCAAAGAAACCCAAAGCGGACGCTAAGAAGGCTAGCCAGGACACCGACTCTGTTCCCAAGCCCAAAAAAGCTGCTGCTGCTCCTAAAACTGCAGAAAAAGCCACCAAAAAGGCCAACGCAACAGTCGCTTCTCCCGCCAAAACTGCAAAGCAGAAAGCCAAACCAGCTGCTGCTAAGAAGACTCCCAAAGCAGACGCAGCTTCCAACGCGAACGAAGAGCCCAAGGCCTCCAAGAAAGTAGCCAAAGCTCAGTCCGCCAAAACCAAGGCTTCGCCTGCCCCCAAAATATCCCCTCAGAAAAAGACAACTGTCAAAACTGCTGCTCGCAAAGCATCTCCGGTGACGAAAACAGCCAAGAAACCCGCAAAGAAAACCGTACCTAAAAAGAAGGCCGAACCTTTATTGGAAGATTCAGAAGAATCACAATCTGAAGAGGAAGGTAACGCAATTGATCATTCTGATGCTGATGCTGAAACTCCTGAGCCAGAACCTAAACCCAAAGCTGAAAAGGCGAAGCCCAGCAAACCTGCGAAACGAGCCAAAGCTGCTTCTACTGAAGAAAAGGCGCCCAAGAAGTTAAAACGTAGGAATTAATCTCTATTTATACAATTTTTCTTGAAAAATTAGAAAGTTTAGTTAATTTTTTTTTTTTTAACTTTTCAGTTGTTCCAGAGATCGTAGTTGAGCCGCTTTATAAACGAGGGGCTGGCGTGGTGCTAGTGATGGGGCAAGGCGACGTAGGTCAATTGGGACTGGGTCCTGATATCATGGAAAAAACGCGTCCGTTCCCTGTGCCTTTGAACGATGGCAAGCTGAAAGTAACGGTCATTTGTGGTGGTGGCATGCACACAGTCAGTTTGACGGAAGGAGGAGAGGTATGGACGTACGGTTGCAACGATGAGGGAGCACTGGGGAGGGATACGAGCGTGGAAGGCAGCGAAACCGTGCCTGGATCAGTGGAGCTTCCTGCTGCAGCAGTGCAGATCACGGCAGGCGACTCCCATACGGCTGCTTTACTGAAAGATGGTCGAGTTTTCGCCTGGGGAGCCTTCAGAGTGAGTTTTTTTTTGGTTCTGTTCAGTTTCTCAAAGCGGAAAACGCTCATTTTTGATAACTTTTGATGATTTTTGCTAGGATTCTCATGGCTCGATGGGGTTAACCATTCAAGGAGTGCAAAAGAAGCCTACGTTGATCATGGAAGGCGTTTTGAGGATCGCGTCAGGGACGGATCATCTGGTTTGCTTGACTTTGGAGGGACATTTATACACGTGCGGCTGTGCCGAGCAAGGCCAGCTCGGAAGAGTGCCTGAAATGTTCTCTTCAAGAGGAGGCAGAAAAGGAAAAGGTATAAACCAATTAAATTAATTTTTCTATTATTCTTCTAATTTTTTTTGTTTATTTTTTTAAAGATTATCTGTTGAGACCTCAGCCTGTTATGTTGGGAAGAGGCAAGAAAGACATTCTTTTTGATGCTGTTTGGACTGGTGCACATGGAACATTCGCTCGAGCCAAGAATACGGGCGAGATTTACGTTTTCGGGCTCAATAATTACTATCAATTAGGTAAAATTCTTTTCTTTTCGACTTTTTTGTTTTTTATAATTTATTTTCATTTTTATGATATATTGTTCATTTTTTTAGAATTTATATTTAATTTTTTAGAATTTATGTTTCATTTTTTCAGAATTAATTTTTCGTTTTTTATCATGTATTTTTCATTTTTTGTCATTTATTTTCAGTTTTTTATAATTTATTTTTCATTTAATTAATTTGGAATTTATTGTGTTTAATCACAATTTGTGTTCCAAGGTATGGACGAAGAACGGTGTTACTTCCAGCCAGAGATTGCCAAAGCGTTTTCGGGCAAAAAGTGGCAAAGTTTCTCAGGTGGTCAGCACCACACACTCATTTTGGATAACCAAGGTAGAATTTGCTTAGAATTTCGAAGTGTATGAAGGTTTAATATGATGTTTTGGAAAGGTGGGGTCTTCTGCTTGGGGCGTAAGGAGTATGGGCGACTGGGTTTAGGGAAAGACAGTCCGGATGCTCCCATCCCGATGCTAGTTCCTACCCTCGAAAAAATTCCGTGCATTGATGTGTCTGCTGGGGTGTCGGTTTCGTATGCAGTTACCGTACAGGGTAAAATATGACGAATTTATTGATTTATATACGATTTATTTATTTAATATGATTTATTGCTCTTTTTGGTTGGGTTAGGTGCCTTATACAGCTGGGGAATGGGCACGAATAGCCAGTTGGGCGTGGGCGATGAGGAGGACTTGTTTGAGCCTACCTTAGTAAAGAGTAAACAGCTGGAAAATAGGAACGTGGTGGCTGTTTTTGCTGGTGGACAGCATACGGTGATGTTAGCTGTTGACAAAGAAGCCAAAAAAGAGTGAATTTTACAACTGACGCCCTTAAAACGTTCGCGTAATATAACAAAAACGTCTTCAAAAAGAAAAAAAAATGGGCTAAGGGTAGCACGCAAAAAAAATTGTTTAATGAAATGGAAATGAACTTGAGGCTTTTTCTCACTGAGCAGATTATTTCAAATAAAATTCCGTTTTGCCAAACCGTGAAAGTTTTTTCCCTTGAAAATACTTCTACTCAACACGATCTTAAACCCAAAAAAAAGCCTGGTCAGTTCCAACAATACTTCTAACTTCTAGAAAATTTTAAAACCAAAATACCAACTGTTTTTACGTGGTTTTGACTCGGGTAACTCAGAGAAATGCAACTAACCAACGGTAAATAAGCGTTTAACTAAAAGGCGATAAAAACTAATGGCACCAGGAAAGTACAAAATGGCGGCGTGGTTGCCAAAAACTACGTTTTGCTGACAACTGATTTGATGTAAGAGATGATCTCGGGATCTGTTAGGACTCCCATATGATCCCTGCCAGGGAATTCCTGATGGTACAGCATGTGTTGTTGTTGCCCTTGCCATCGTAAACATCCTTGCAGGCTCCTCAGGTTCACAGTACCATCGCCGTCCCCAGTACCCAATAACGCCTTTCCGTCTGGCATAGATTTCGCGTAAATTAACCTATAACACCACAAATACCAACAAATTCCAAATTTACTTTTAAAATCTAAGAAAAAATTCAATAAACCTTTCAATTGTAGGCACTCCGGTGCCATGTAAACAATGCACTTCAACGCCTGGCGCTTCTAATTTGTGAATTAAATTCCGAGTATCTTTCCACATCTCGTATCCATTAGGGAAATTAATATCACTGTAGAAAATAATAATGAAACTTACTTAGCTTATCGAGTCCCTTTAATGTTAATTTTAATGTTATCTTTAAGTGTTATTTAGTAAAAGTCCTGGAAAAATGTACTTGAAAAAGTCCTGGAAGTCTCGGACAGTGTAGTTCCTGCTAGTAGTCGTAACTAAGATTTCATTGGGGTCCCAAAATGTGTCTGAAGGTAGCAGCCAAGCTAAGCTAGGTGAAGTCCGTTGTTCTTCTCGAAGTACGCTTTCGCTGAGAACCTTGACACCCAAATCATCCCCTTGGAAAATAATTTCAGTAAATAAGCTTACGATTAGAGATTAAACTAATCTCCCCAGTTTTTACCTTGAGCATAAACCTTGAGCGCTTTGGCGGTGCCCCCCCAAACGCCCGCAACGGAAACCAAAGCCCGGATATATTTATCTTTCCAAGCTTGGGTTTGGTGGTTTAAAAAGTAGAGAGACATAGGGGCTCCCATACTGTGGCTAACCAGCACGACTTTCTTATCCGCGTTCAATTCGTAGGTCTCTTCAATCAAGGCTTTCAAATTCACGAAGAAATCCTGGTTTTCAGCTAAGCAAAATAGATGAAAATTTATTATTTCATACAAACTAGACAATAATTTTTACTTGGCGCTCTGCGGAAATCGTAAGGAGCTCCGCGTAGCGAAACATTCCGTACGTAACCTTCGGGAATGAGTCCAGCGGCAATTGTCGAGAAATAACTGCTCGGGGAAACATGGGAAGGATCCAGCCACTCGACAGGTTCGGATTCGCCGAAACCCGGAACACGTGTATTTACGCCAGGTGAATTCGTTGTTGTACGCGACACGTTGTCATAAAACAATCGCATGTTATCCACCTGCGAGCAATAAATGAATCACGTTAATACTGAATCAGAGGAAATTAATTCAATATTAAACAATATTAAACCTCTAATTTAGCAACTGAACTTTTCTTTAATGTAAAGAAAAGTTCAGTTGTTAAATCAGAGGAATTTGAGATTGAGATTTTTAAATCAGAGGAAATTTGATTGAATTAGACAGAAAATTTCGACATACCCAACAATCGATGACTAGGGGAACCAAAAGTTCAAGGTTGAGCCATAAATCAAACCAGACATCGGATTTCTTGCTACATATGTAGTGGACCACATTAGGCTTATCGATTTGCGCTTCAATTTGACTTCCACCATCTCCAGGAACTGCGAGAAAAAATTACGTAATAAGAAACTGCTTTACCTTTACTTTCGAACAAAGCATAATGCAGAAAAGAAAGTTAGAAACGTTCGCAATATTGCTATTCATTGTTAACTTACTAAGTATAACAGGGTATCTACGTTCTGCACAGACCAAAAGGGACGTCACCGACAAAGAAGCGAAAAAGTAAACCCAGAGTCTCACGTTTGCTGCCATGTTTCCCCAGCTTTTAACTCGAATTGCGTCGTTCGAGTTCTGAAACGAACGTCCTCACTACTTATCCCCTCGCAACATCGCATGTTCTTTGTTTTCCCTCGATTTAGTAAACACTAGCGACATCTTTGAGATCTTATTTGCCCTACGTTTCCCTTCCGTTTTTTCTTTGAAGTATATGAATCACGTGTCAAAAACAGAAATCTTTGTTTTGGTACCGGTTTTCTAGGAATTCGCAATCATGTCGGCCTTCGAAGGTAATTAAAGCATTATTTAACTAACTAATTACCCGTATTTTATGCTCTAGAAATGGGCGTGCTGCAAGAAATTGCCAAACGAGTCGAAGAACTCGATTGGACGTAAGTTTTACTTCTAGTTTATTCCGTCTTTCCGATCAATATTATGTCTGTGTTACATCATGGTCTTATTATAACTTTAAAAGGTTACCTACGGACGTTCAAGCTGAAGCAATTCCTCTTATATTGGGGGGCGGCGACGTGCTAATGGCTGCTGAGACTGGCAGTGGCAAAACGGGTGCTTTTTGCCTACCCATTCTGCAGATTGTCTGGGAAACCCGCAAAGATCTGCAGCAAGGCAAAGGCTCTAAACTAGCTCACGTAACCCCAGTACCGGACCAATGGGGCCTCAGCTTATACGACCGATCTCCTGGCATGGCAGTCACGCCCGATGGTTTGCGTTGCCAATCGCGCGAAGCTGGCTGGAATGGAGTTCGCTGTGTAAAAGGCGTCGTTAACAAAGGCTGCTATTACTACGAATGTGCCTTCGTTGATGAAGGCCTTTGTCGAGTCGGCTGGTCTTCCCCTGAGGTTAATTTCAACTCTTTTTGTATTAGCTTAAGTTTTTATATTCGCTATAATTTTAATTAATTGCTGATTAATCATTCATTGTTAAGGCTGCCTTGGATTTGGGAACGGATAAATACGGTTTCGGGTTCGGTGGCACTGGCAAGAAGTCCAACAATCGCCAGTTTGATGATTATGGCGAACCATTTGGCCTGGGCGATTCCGTAGGCTGTTTACTGGATCTGGATCAGGGCGAAGTCAGTTTTACCAAAAATGGGCGGAACTTGGGTGTGGCCTTTCGCATTCCTCCTCCGTTAAGACGCAATCCTTTCTTCCCGGCTTGTTGCGTTAAAGTAACGTTACTTTTCCCTTCTTTTTACATGAATTTTTTGTCTGTCAGTTTTATTGTTATTAGAATGCGGAGCTCAATTTCAATTTTGGAGATCAACCGTTTAAATTCGACCCTCCTCCAGGCTATGTGCCGTTGATTAACACTCCTGATGACTTCCTGGTCAATAATAGTGCCACAGGAGGGGCCCCTTTGCCTGCCAAGCCTGGTAAAGCTTCTAATAACGTCCCGCAAGCTCTTATTCTCGAGGTATTTTTTAAGGATTTTCACATTTTTTTCCAGAAACTTATAAAATAACGCGTTTTTAAATGTTTGCAGCCCTCTAGGGAGTTGGCAGAGCAAACCTATAAGGAAATTAACAATTTTAAGAAGTATATGGAGAACCCTAATATCCGTACCGTGTTAACTGTGGGCGGTGTCAACGCCAAAGCACAGATTGCTGAACTACAAGAAGGCGTAAAATGAAATATTTAATTCATTTTGAATATTTTAACGATTTAATGTGTTTTAACAATTTAATAATACTTTTAATCATAATTGTATATATAATTTTAATAATTTAATACTAATCTAGTGTTTTTGCGGGTATAAATAGGTAGATATTGTTGTGGGAACGCCTGGTCGTATTGACGATTTGGTCAACTCTGGCAACATAGTGTTATCTCAAATACGCTTCTTCGTATTGGACGAAGCTGATGGATTGCTACAACAAAACCACGGCGACTTGATCAACCGTTTACATGCTAAGATTCCTAAACTCAGTCCGGATGGGAAACGCTTGCAAATGATCGTCTGCTCAGCCACGTTGCACTCGTTTGATGTCAAGAAGTTGGCTGTAAATACCATATTTTTCGTCTTTCTTTGTCGTTTCGCCCATCTTTCTTTGTATGTCCAAATGTTTACAGTTTGTTGTTGTCGATAGGAACGGCTGATGCACTTTCCCACCTGGGTGGACCTGAAAGGTGAAGATGCCGTGCCGGAAACGGTGCATCACGTAGTAGTTCCTGTCGATCCCCGCGCTGATAAATCGTGGTTGGATCTCAAAACAAGAATTCGTACTGATGGCGTGCATGCCAAGGATTTCGTGCCTAACAGCATGAACTCTGGTATGAAAACCTTCAAACACTAAAAAATTTCCCAATTCCCAAAATTCTTCTTCATTTTTAATTTTTAATTTTATTTTATTTTATCTTTCATTTTATTTACTTTATTTTATTTTGTTTTGCTTTACTTTATTTATTTATTTTTATTTTTTAGAGGCGTTATCCGAAGGTGTGAAGATATTGAAAGGCGAGTACTGTGTTCGGGCCCTGCGCGAGCACATAGTAGATCAAGCGCTCATCTTTTGCCGTACGAAATTGGATTGTGATAATTTAGAAACATACTTACAATATATAGGTAATTTAGATTACTAGGATTAAGTAAGTGGATTATTCTATTGATTTTTGTATAGACGCGAAGCGTTTTTCCTGTGTTTGTCTGCACGCTGATCGCACAGCAGAGGAAAGGCGAGCTAATCTGGAAGCGTTTAAAAGGAAGGAAGTGAAGCTTTTGATTTGTACTGATGTGGCAGCTAGGGGTTTGGATATTTCAGGACTTCCTTTGGGTATAACCTTCGAAGATTTAGCGGAGAACGAGGTTCATTGTTTCTTTCTTGATTGACAGTGATAAACATGACCTTGCCGGATGAAAAGTCCAACTATTTGCATCGAATTGGTCGTGTAGGCAGAGCTGAGCGCATGGGTTTGGCCATTTCGTTGGTTGCGACCGTGCCGGAAAAAGTATGGTACCATGGCCAATGGTGCAGCTCACGAGGAAAGAACTGCCAGAATGCGAACCTCGTGGAGCAACGGGGATGTTGCATCTGGTATAATGAGCAGCAAGTAAGGCTTCTTGCGAGTTATTTTTTCTTTTACGACGAGGTCTCCTATACAGTATTTATGCATGTAATGGACTTCGTGCATGTTTTACGAAGGTCAACACGTGAAAGGAGCCGAGGTTCTTAATTTGTGGCTTATATTTGGCCTTATTGTCACTTTTAGTGCTTGGGGGATATTGAAGATCACTTGGGAATTACGATTCAGCAAGTGGAGTCTGACATTAAGGTTCCTATCGACGAATTTGATGGCAAAGTCATCTACGGTCAGAAGAGGAAGCAGACAGGTTCGATAAAAACCTTCTTAGTATAGTAAAAATGCGTTTGATTGTGTTATATACGAATTCTTTTGTGTATTTGGATCAGGGTCTATGTACCAAACTCACGTCGCTCAAATGGCTCCCGCAGTGCAAGAGTTGGCCACTTTGGAAGCCCAGGCGCAGACCATTTTCCTGAAACGTCATTACAGTCGAGTTCGTTAAAGCAAAAGTGTAACGGATCACGTTCATGGCATGCAAAAAATTGGCTTTCGGTTTTCCTCATGGCCACATCATATTTAATCTCTATTCCTGAAGCGTTTCCTTATTTATTCAGACGAATTTTTTAAGTCCTGAAAGGAAATGCAGAAGAAAGTTATGTTAAGCCCAGTCGGCGAGAAGGATAAAGGCACGTGTTATTGTTCTCGATGCACGCAAGCGTTACACGGAATACGAAAGAGGAAAGTGCAAAGGGATACTAGGCCTTAGATATGCATATTAAAGCGATGGATCGATTTACACCGTCACGTTTCAATAAGCACCCTCCTTCATTTCATGTTTCGCTGTGTAATATCCCTTCCCGCATACACTATAGTTCAAGGGGGAACTATGTTAATGAGGACACCTGAGTTCTTATTTAGTCTTATGCATTTTCATAGACGCATGACTCATGCTTGACCCTAAGGGGGCTATAAGGTGATACACCAGCAATAACGTAAACAATAGTATATGTTACGCGTATCAGGAAGCTTGGATTACATCGAGATAGATTATCAAGCTATTTTTCTTGTTATTATTGTTTAGCTTCCTAACGTTTGCGGTAATTTATACTTTGTAGTGAATTGAAGTTACGCATTATGTTACTGAAACTAATGTAGGCCAATGGCGGACGGCACGAAACGGAACGAAGTTAACTTTGTAAACAAAGTCGTGGAAGCTTGCTTTACTTCAAAGGCTTTTAATTAACGACGCAGTTCCTTGAATTAACAGCTTTTTGTTCTTAAAATATCATCTTGTTCTTATGTTGCGTGTTAAACATCTTGACTTTCGTTTAAATTTAATGGTTCAGAATGACATTCGGGTCTGTCTAATCGATTAAACAAATGGTAAATATCCGATAATTCAAATCGATAGTAATGATCGGAACGCGAGCTACCGAAGCCTTGTTTCTTAGGCTAGGAGTACGATTGTTTCAATTAGCATGTTTAACTAGCTTGAATTTTAAGCCAAATTATTCGTAAATCAGGGAGTTTATTGGCTATCTTTTCAGACTAGGTAAACACAAGTGGTTATAAAGCAAAACAGCAGATCCGTTTTGTTGGCGTCGAGGTTATATGAACGAGTCCATCTCCTGTTGGGACGAATTTGCAAGTCAGTTAAGCTGTTTGATAATTCTCCGGAAAGCTCACTGAGCAGCAGTCGTATTACCCCAATCTAATTAGCGGGGAAGCCTGAATGTCACGTTCACGTTGTAAACCGTGCAGTGTAGAAGGGGCCAAATGGCATCCACAAGTTCATGTGTGCTCCTCCTTGGCGCTTTACACGTTTTTTGTTAACGCCTCGATGATTGGGAGTCGTTTAGCCTCTTGACCTAAGCTAACGAACTGGAGTCTGGTATTACAGTTCTTTTTTCTTTCAGGCCTTCCCTTTTTTTCCTGTTTTAAACACTTTACTGGAACTCGGACGCTCGTGGGAAGGAAACAGTCGTCCCGCCCACCCTGAGGCTAAGGGGACGCCGTGGACGCCTTAGGACGAAGAGGTGCTCTTGTTCGTGCTCCATTCTGAAACCGTAAAGGCAGCGAAGCGTAGTTCTAAAGCCAAGTGGGAGTCAAGCATACCATCGTGACGGATTGTACGACGTGCTAGCGCATCAGCGACATTCTTGATTCGGCCGACAAGCCAGTCACTCCGTATCTTTTTAGCGCTTCTGCTTATTAATGTCGTAAAGTTTTTCCTACCGCAGTGCCGTTTCCGCAATCATAGAGTGATCATGCGTCAGTTTCTTTCGTTATACGTCTTGCTCAAGCCCGTGGACTAGAATTGAAAGCGAAAGAAAGAAAGAAAAAACAGTGAGTTCGAATTCCGTGCAATGGATTCCGTGCGAAACGGCCAAAACCGAGCTCGGTCGGTTTGTATGGGCGAATTGGATACTGCCGAGGCCTATTTCAAGCGATCTGCAGTGGTAAGTTCAACTGTCGTAGGATTGCCAAGCTTTTTTCAATGATTCGAATGTCGCAAGGAAGTTGTTAATCACATTTCTGAGGTAATAGCCTTGAAATTGTATTGGACTAAAGTAATTGCGGCGCAAAGCTGTATATGCACAGGTGTCGGTCGTCAGCCAGAAGTTTGAAACTGAGCCAAGGCCGGCGTCACAAAACGCATATTACGAACAGATGCCTTTACGTAGAGTTTTTGTCGGTTTTGATATGACGACAATACATTAACAGATTTTTCTCTTCGTAGTTGAAAAGAAAAAGTAAAATTGATTGGGAAAGACAGAAAGAATGAACGTAGGACTCTTAAACTGCTACACAAGACAGATAATCTGAAGTTTGTTTATGTTCTTTGGGAACAGTAGATTATTGGGACATCACTGCATCTTTGAACTCTTGTTTTCCACTTGACTGAAAACAGGAATAGTTAGGACTAAGATAAGATATCGAGAGGTCATAAAAGTAACAGTTGAATATGTTTGTTTTGCGGTAGGAAGAAATAGAAAACAGCTTTCATTTGGACCTCGGAACGTTCACGCACTTTGCTCTGCTGACTTTGTTGAGTGACAGTGAATACTTTAAACTAAAATTTTGACCAAGTTTTATGAACTACTCCTTTGTTAGGATCAGGTTTCTATTTTCGGGCGTTTTAAAAGCCGTGGCAGGTCTAGAAAGGTCTACAAGTATAATTTGGAAACGGTTTGTAATGACTTTAAAGCCAAAGGGCTATACTGGTGGTGCTGGTGGGTGTGGGGTTCGGTTTTTAGTACCTAAAAGGCACGAAACACCAATATTAGCCTAGTTTTTGCCTTTTTTTAACTATTAGTTGTGCTTCTGTTTCTCGTTCCCTGTCATGGCTAGCTTGGTGAGAAACTTGAGCGTGTTTGTCTCCCAAAGTAAGTGTAAAGACATGTAAACTGTAAACCAAGCGCGTTTTCCGCTACATTTGGGTTCCAAAACTGTTCCAATAGTTCGGCACAATTAGGGTCAAGGCTTTTAGGCAACTTTTGGGAGTTTAGTTCCGTTCTAATGATTCAGTTAATAATATTCCATGCAATTTTGTAACTTAATGTAGCGTGAAATTGCCTTCGCAAATAAACCCATCGTGTAAGCCTAATAAGCCGATTATGCGCATACTTCGAGTCGACTTCCTAGTCCATACTTACCCAAAGTAGTTGACTTTACAGTCCACTTATCCAAAGTAGTCGACTTTATAGTTAACTTCTTAGCCTCTTGCTATTTCCCTGGCTTGTTGTTGTGTGTAAGAATGCTGAATTTGAAAGTGACGAAAACAAAGGGGACGAAATTACATCAGCATTTCATGAACCTTTGAATGACCATGTTAAGGAAAGAATATGGGTTGTCAACGCAGCAAATAAAGTAAAGTAAATATGAAATTGGGATCTTAAATCGTATATAAATAACAAATAACTTTTTTTTAATGTTTTAGTTGAATTATCCACATTTGTAGTTGAATCTTAGATTCCCTTAAATTCTCGAATAATTCAATTCAAAATCCAAGATTAGAAAGTGTTTTATGCAACACTGATTTTGATTGCGTCCGGGAGAGGAAAGATATAGTAGCAAAAGCCTTTGTTTTGCCTTATTCTTTTGGAGGAAAATTGTTCTTCGGGTTTTTCAATGTCAAAAGCGGAAAAATGACCTTCACTAGAGTGTAATTCAAGGGGGAGCTGGACTGTAGTGTGCGCATAACAGAAAAGGTTTAAAGCGATGATGCTACATAATGCGTAGGTAGGGGGCTAATATACGCAGTTCTTGGACAGCGGCACCCGGATTTGAAGATTCCAGCGTTGATCTTTTCACGATTCCCCAATCTCGTTAACAAGATTCCATAGTAGTTCGTAATGCGTAGCGCATGCAAGTTGCGGGCGTAATATCCGGGGGTGGAACAATCAGCTTACGCAAACGTCAAGTTCTCGAATTTTCTTTCTTATGTTGTTAGTGTTGCAAGAATTCATTAGCAAGAAGACTTTCCATCGTCGAGCTTGAGGGCGGGCTTTAAAAAGAAACTACATCACAATGCTTGATTGTGAACGAGAAGTGCTGATCATGTTCTCATTTGTAGTTGGAAAGAGAATAATTTGACAATATAAATTACACATTCTTGCCAACACTTCCTACAACAAGTTCTTTTTCTTTATCTTTTCCATTCTTTCCTCAAAGCTTCCTCACCTGTGATGTGGACTTTCAATAGGAAAGCAACAAACTAACAACTATAGCCCCAAATCCGCCAAGGGATTTCAAGTGAAGATGTCCTTTCTGAGAAAACAGTCAGAATTGAATAGGAATGCGACCTTTACCTGCATTCACGTCAAGGTTGTCTTTTACCTGCCACAAAGTTTCACTGTTTTGCTCAATCCTTGACAGGGATCCTATTTATACCTTCGCAACTCGAAAAAAGTTATCCAAACTTCGGTTTGAATGCCAGTCCCAAACTTCTTTCAGGTTCAAGTTGGTATAACTTTCAAGTGCAATACCAAAGTTTGGTGAACCAGTTTTGTGCAAACCTGATTTCCTGAACTAATCCGGAAAGAAAAGAAGATAAAAATGCCAGTAGCGGAAGCTAACAACTCCGATTTTAAAAGATTTGTAAGTTTATTTACATGCCTAAATAGTAAACTATGTTGGGTCCTCACTCTTCCCGTCATGCAAATCACTTTCCGGACTTTCAGGGTACGCTTGGAGTATCCAAAGGGAACATTCCGACCTGTTTTTAAAAGGGAGTGTTGCATTCTCGAGCTTTGTGTTGTGTGCGTACAGTATACGTATACGTTTTCTTTTTAGGCGTCTTAAGCGTTTCTCCGTGTGCATATGTCGGCAAACGAAAAGATCCTCAAAGGGAATGAGGTATTTCATCTTGGGTTCTGTAAGGGTTTCAACTTCAACTTCTATGCGACCTGGATATGAGGACCTGAAAAGTTGTTGACAAGGGACGAGGAGCAGGTTCCATCGACTTGGAGAAACAACAAAAAGTGTTAAAAAAAAGTCCAAAAGGGTCACTAGTCTCTTCTCTCTCTTTCTCCGAGATGGACTTTCTCCGCTACAATGTTTAGTATGTAGGGTAAAACATCGCTGGCTGCTTTCTCCTACCTTAATTATCCAACGCCCCACTACACTAACGTCTTCTCCTCTGTTTTTTTTATGGGAGGATGAAAAAAGCGCTGTAAGAAGCCTATGAACCTTCATAGGCTTCTTACAGCGCTTTTTTAACAAGCTAACTACAAATTAACTTAAAAGGTGTTGGAAGTTAAGGAAACCTAGATTTTTGGTAGTAAAAAAGGCTGCGGCGAGTATTGAACATGGGCGGATCGAGTATGGCCCAGTGAAAAGGTATAATGGCGTATCGCATTACTGGCAGTGGAACACAAACCGGTGGGAAAACTGTCCATGGACTTCATGAGCGTCTTTTTCATGTCTTTTTCCCTTATTAATTTGGTCAGACGTGTAGAGCTCAAGTTTCGCTTGATGGCTTCCAGCTTGTAGTTTAGGGTTTACGCAATGCCGGGTATTGTTTTCCTTTCAGATTTGTCTTTCCTTTCAGCTTTTTCCTACCAGTCTCTACAACTCTCCTTTCGTTTAATGAATTTCATTTCTCTGCATTCTAACAAAAAGGAGAGTTTTACAACCAAATCTGAATGTAAGGGAGCGTTAATTCCAAGTTGACGAACATTTTAGTTACTTTCCAGATGCTTAAAGGGATTTCATTCTTGCTCGGATGTTGTTTGTAACTTTTATTGTTGACTTGCGGTTTAACCCGCTCTAGCGGAACCGCGCAACATTCGAAATGGTAAATGGTTCGTCAGTTACCTCTTTGCGGGTTAATGGTTCGTCTTTGGTTGACGTTAGAACTTGGCGATCCCTGCTGTTAGTTCCGGCGCTTGTACAGCACTACAAATTCTATACGAACCGAAACTTTTCCTTTCCTTTTAATTTTTTATGTGTGTTTCTATTTATATTTGGGAAATTGAGGGAACCCCGGGCCGGCCTTTCTGATTTTGTGAAATAAAAAGATCACTCAATAAACTTTCGATCGGATCGGACAAATTGTCCTAACTTCTTGGAATGCTTCTCATACTTTCCTTTTTTTTCTGGCCACTTTCGTAGTATTTATATTTATAGTTAGTCGAGTAAGAGTGTTGATAATTGGATAGTGCACGGTGAACAACTCCTTTAATTTACCCTAACCCAGGATATTCTCGTTATCAGACTGCGACGAATGGGATGTCAAATTCCCAAACGCTAAGAAAAAGAACTTTGTGTTTTGTGTTTTCTGTATTCTGTCGCCCCTTCACTTCTTACGATTGTCAATTCCACATAAATAGTGTTATACGACGGGAATAGCGCAACCACCACCAGGAAAAGGCCACGAAATGCCATGTCGATGCGTGTACTCGTGACATTTAGCATTTGCATGTCGTTTGGCGTTCCCTTCTCGAACCCCCTCCCTCTCGAAGTCCCATCCTTTTTTTTAATTTCCAGGTCGTTAAGGATACCACTTCCGGCGCCATCACTTCCTCTGTTGTGTTGCCACATAGACGTTTCAAATGTTAGATCCAAAATGGATCTTCTCTATGACCATTGTTTGAAACAGAGGAAAGTGTGGATTTAACTGGTGCCATACGAAGAAAAATTAAAAACTCATTGAATGTTAAGGCAGTTAATGTCGTTTGTACATTCTTTGCATTCTAGCCAGCAAATTAAATGAACTAGCAAGTTTTAGCTCCAGGCTATAGGTCCGAACCAGGTGTAGCTGGGAATAGTAGGCACTTTTACATCCTCTCCCCAACCAGCCCACCTCTATGGGATGTCCAACGTATATACAACCGACATCAGGTGCGGGTGCGGCCACTCACCTGGACGTTCGTTGTTGGGTCTCTTATATAGCGTTAACGTAGGCTTGTGGAGTTCACTGTGTCGTAGTTGTAGTGTTCCCATCCATCTATAAGGAAGTGGTTGTACCACTATTTGGAGCTTTTCGTTTCGAAAACGTATTCGTTAGAACACTGCAAAGTTTGAATACTACAAACGAAAACTAGTGTTGTAAGTTACTGGATTTGCCTCACGGATTACTATTGGAGTGCTTTATCAATATTTGGGAGCGTTAAAGAGCCGAACGATTGATTTTGACCTAATAAGAACCACTAGTATCCCCAAACGTATTCAATACCTTAGTATTGAAGGTAGAGATTGAAGATAGATTTCCCCAAGCGTCATCCTATTGCGAATTACGAAATAACACAGTTATAAGCTTTTCGCGGTAAGGTAAAGGCCAACTGTTGTGCAGTTCTGTACCGTAATGTTGCTCTGTTTACTTTACTGGGCCTCATTGGCACTTCTGCGAATGACCGTGAGACTTTGGGTAAACGGTAATGGTGGTCACCCAGCAAATAAGGCCACACGGGTAGTTTCGAGAATATTTGATATTCTATACACTGCAAAGGATTTAGTTTATCACAGTTTTTCATGAAACAATCAATTTCAGACGAAACCTCGATAGTTTTTCTTAGAATTCATGATTTCAACGTTGTTTCTATGCTCCATGCGCAATTGTGCGTGTTGCGGCACATTGTGTAAGTTTAAACCTATAAATACTGCGTAATTCAGGTAGTTCTATTGCAGTCATGGAGTTTAACTACGTAGTACATTCTAGTGCCAATATTAGGCTAATACGATATTAGTAGATTAACGGGACATTAGAAGATTTGCTTACCTCAAATCGAAATTAAGGCGCAAGTACTTTACAGTGTGCAAGTATTAGCAAACTTTTTAACTAGATTTATCTGATAGACGTATTTGTCATTCTCCGCAGGGAAAATCCAGCGTTAGCATGCTCAGCGCATTGAAATCTCCCAGCTTTACTACATCAGTGGCCTTATTACGACAGGTTGAGTTGAGAGTCAGAAGCCTAGGATAGGATAGACAGCTTTGAGGGCTGAAAAAGGAACAGCGTCTTGGGTACGTGTATCTTCAAAGAAGCTTCCAGGTTCCTTCACTCTGACCTCAATCGAATTTTGTCCTTTTTTGCTTATTCATTCTGAAGATATCGCATGCGCCAATATCCTGGTACCTTGTACTTGGAATCTTCCAAGATCACTAAAATCCTTCAAATCCTTCGCAAAGATCGAGATAGTTCCAGTTTTGGTTCATTCCATTCATATTACATTTCATTGTTGGTGTTCTTGTAGTGTCAACCAAAAACCTAGCAACCAGCAACAGTGAATTCTCCCGGCTAACGCTCCCGAATCTTGATGAGCCTCCATTTTCCTGGAGCACTTAAAACGACGGGGGAAAAATGGTTAAAATGTAATTTTTGCCTTACAGCATCCTTGGAAAGAGGAGAAAATGTCAGAAACTCTCCCCTGGCATTGAGAGCAGCTTGCCAAGTGTGTAAAGGGGTCGTTGGAGCGAAGATTAGCATCGAGTGGGTAAAAAGGTGCCTCGCTTGTTTGGAGTAACTGGTGAGAGTTCGTTCAGAACCTGTTCGTCGCATACTGAAACACGTCAAGTGCCTAGAGAGTGTTTTAATTTGGATTGAAATTAAAGAACCTGCCAGTCGGAATAGCCTGGTGTAGTGTATGGACCTATACTTGGTATCGTAATGGCACATGTGGCTGTGTTGAAGGCCCAGAATCGGGCCACTCGCCGGGTGAGCAATACTTTTGTGGTTTTAAGAGAAGCGTGGTATATAACACATGGGAAATTGTTTCTAATGGATTGCAGTGGTTGACATACTAAAAGTTGGCGCAAGTTAAGGGTTCTAATTGGTTATTGTTCCAAATGAATAGCGCGGGAAAGAGAGAGTTGTGAGATTTGGCCATCGAGAAAGGATTCGCCTACAGGGTATAGGGTAGTACATCGAATTGGGAACATGTACATGTATGTTGACTAGGCCAAAGTTGGAGATAAGAGGTGGAGTGAACGTTCTGTAGCGGTTTTCCGAGTCCTTTTTAGCATTTCTTAACAGATCCGATCGATCTTAACGCTTTTGGGGTCTTTTGAACGGGTTTCATGATGTTTTTCCTTGTTTTTAGGGCTGTGACCCGCGTGCAGCGACATGCAGATCCAAGCTGCAAACCAAACGGGCCAAGTTAAACCAAGAAATCAACAAAGAACTTCGGTTACGAGCTGGAGCAGAGAATTTGTTCAGGTAAGTGCGAAATTTGGGTTCGTTTGTATGAACTGTTTTAAGAAGAGGTAATGGCGTTTGCGGTGCAAATTTTAAAAACGCGGCCTTGATCGTGACTCGGTTTTCTGTTTCACGGTCAACAGACTTCTTTTGGTCACGAAATTATGATCCAACATCTGTCGCGCTGGCTGGTCTTGACACTTTGCGGCCCCCGCGGTCCGGACTAGCAATTTGGAGATCTGAAGCGCGATACATGTCAAATTAAAGCTAGACTTATTAGGACGCTTTTTACAGAAAACTAAACATTAAGTCATGCAATTTTTTAGAATTTTTTCTTAGAATTTTTAACCTTGCGAATGTCAAAATATTCCGAAATTCAAAAGAAAATAAGGTCACTCGTAGCGTGACTTAAATTCAACCAAAGATTTGACACATACTGCAGTACGACATACACTTCAGCACGACTTTTCTGACATAGTAGAGACTATATAAAACCCCTTAATGTATAAGACAGTTAACTTAATTCTTATTACTGTAATTTAACTCGGGTTTGTTTATTTTTGGTTTAAAATTTGTGTAACTTCAGTCGTACCTTTCGTCATCAATTTCGCCTTTGTTGACATGTTGACATTTTCCACGCGAGTAGTTGACTTATTTTCCTTTTGGATTTCCTAACTTGTATGCGGTAAAGAATTGTTTCGAGTTTTGGAGTTTGAATGGCTTTTACCGTTGTATGCAAATGAGAAGGGCGACAAGATTGTATTTTTTCCTTGGATTGAGATCAAAATCTTGTGTTTTCCTGGCTGGTCGTTGCCCCTTTTTGCGTTGTGACGAACCGAACATGAAATTTCTAGACTATCAAAGAGATCTTTTCTCCTAGCTCTTTTCATTGTCTAAATCGTCTAAATCAAATCAAGCAGTCAAGGTTTTCATTCTAGTAGACACATACTGTTGTCTTGTATGTGTGCAAATCGGCGTGACGCGTGGGAATGCATGGACGTTGAGAAATGCCATTCATTTGTTCGTTGTCAGCACCGTAGCGAGCTCTTTACAATCCTATTTCAGTTGGAACGTGGGATTTTGGAGATTTTTTAAGCCATTTTGAGAGATTTTTTTCGAAACGAGAAAATTTGAAATTCATGTAGGTGGAAATACGTATTTGATATGTGGAAAGATTTTCAAAACTGTGAGAAACATCTTACATTCTTTCGCAAAATAACTTCCTCGGAAAGCTTTTAAATTGTTTTCTTTTCCTGGTTCCTTCTTGCAGGGCAACATCCAATAAGAAGTTGAGAGAAACGGTAGCGTTGGAGCTAAGTTTTGTCAATTCCAATTTGCAGCTCTTGAAAGAGCAATTAGCTGAATTAAACAGTTCGGTGGAAATATACCAATCGGAACATGTCAACACAGAAGCTGTCATTCCTATGATCCCGTTGGGTTTGAAGGAAACTAAAGAAATTAACTTCCAAGGACCTTTAAAGGTAATTTAGTCACGCTCTACTGGCTTTGTTAATTATTTGCTAATTAACTTTGTTGTTTTGGTTTTATTTGCGTTTCTTTTTATACAGGATTTTATCAAAGCACATTACAATGAAAATGAAGATGATTTCGAGGAGGCTATTGCTGAATTCAGCGATTTGAGACAGTCTATGAGGACGCCCACGCGAGATGCCGCTGGAATCACTCTCCTGTACGAGTACTACAATCAGCTGTACTATTTGGAGAGAAGGTTCTTTTCAATCGAGCGACCGTTAACCGTCTTTTTTGAATGGTAAAAACGAAATGGCGTAGTTTGCGGGCAAAACGAGTATCATCTCATTAAATCGGTTCTTGTCTTATTGGTCTTTCAAGGTATGACTCATTAACTGGGGTTCCCAGCTCGCAACGGACGGTGGCTTTTGAAAAAGCTTGTGTTTTGTTCAACCTGGCCGCTTTGCACACGCAATTGGGAGCGAGACAAGAACACGGACGTAGTAGTGGGGCCCAACCGGGTTTAGACACAGCAGTTGACCACTTTTTGCGAGCAGCAGCCGTTTTCCGATATATTATCGACAATTTCACCAATGCCCCCTCCATGGATCTATCACCGGAGCTGTTGGACGCCATGGTACAGCTCATGATGTCCCAAGCTCGCGAATGTCTCTATGAAAAGAAACCCGCAGATGAAAAAGATATCAACTCGTTGCTAGAAAAGGCTCAAGAAGCAGCTCAAGTGAGTTATTTCCGCCTTTCTTCCTTATCTGGGCATGACCCGTGTCGATGCAAAGTTTCTCTTTACCTTACATGTCGAGAGTTGGTCAACAAAGAAATATGTTATGCAAGAAGAAAGCACATTCTCATAATATTTCTTGACTAATGGCTCCATAGTTATCGTGACTTGACAAATTCATAGAATTTATAGAAATGCAAGCAATTAGGATCACTCATTAAGTAGCCAAAATGCAGTGGCATCTAGCAGCGCCAAATGAACTAACATTGCAAACAAAGAACGGCAAGATGTTCGTTTTCAAAACAGTTTTCAAGAAGTTTTTAAAACAGGCCTAGTCTATAAAATGTTAGCTGTTTTTGTCCTATTTCCTTAGTTTATACCACACTATCCACTTTAGTATGCGTTGACCTTTGTTTACTTTATGGAAAGAAAAATAGTGACAAGAAATACGAGCGACTGAAGCCTATGCCACTTTGATAGGCTCACTAAGAGGCTAGCCTAACTTTCCCCTCATTTTTCTTGCATGACTTAGGCGTCTAGTCATTGCTCAAAAATTCACTTCTTTGGACAGCTTTCTTGTCGAATTAAATCTAATTTGTTTTTAATTTTGAACGACAGAAACAGGAATTTCCATTAAGGGCCCGAGGCTGTCCTTGTCAAGCCCAATTTCCCGTGATTAATCGTATCTCGTTTCGTAGGTATGTCAAAGTTATCGACAAGTCCAAGACGCCTTTTCAGTTCCGCTGGTGCGTGATTACATCCCTGGCCCTTGGTTAGGCCTCGTGCAGGTGAAAACTGCTCATTACCAAGCATTGGCCCACTTCCAAGTGGGGTTCGCCTTGGCGCGCCACAAGGGTGAGCTGCTGAAGAAAGCACGCGATACTTTGGCCGCCTTGCATAGTCAAGTACCGCCGCAGGGGAAGAACAGCACCATGACCGATATTCGGGTTCCTGTTGACGATGCGGAGAGAATGCAGCTAGGTATAAACCCACATGACGCGCCATCAAACCACTTTCTGAACCACACTTTTATTTTCCTCAACTCCAAAAACCCAACAACAGCCAAATGCCATCTAAGAGAAGCCGTGCTGTTCCACGAAGAAGCCCAGAGGTTACAACGCATGTGCCGAGAATTGAAAAAACGAGAACATTTAACAATGATCTTGGCCCATTCCCGCGAAGCATCTTGGGGGGCTTATGTTGAATTAACCGGCGATTCAGATTTATCCAACGCGTTAGACCCTCCGCCAATCACACGTAAACTACTAAGTCCAAATTATATCTATTTGCAACAAGATGGTTGATCTTCATTAAGGATGTTTTTAACCTTTTGTGTGTGTTTAGCGTCTACCAAATTCCAGTTATCCTTTGCACAACCGGATTTTGGTCAATACGAAGTGACAGATCCCTTTAAAGCGCTAGGACCGTTGTGTTTGTTCTCTAGCAAACACCACTGGTCGCCTGCCAGGGAAGCCACGCTGAAAAAGTTATCGGATCAAGGCTTCGGCTTCAGCGTACGCGGCGAAGGACCCGTTATTATCGCGGGAGTGGACGGTGGTTCCATTGCTGACGTAAGCAGTTTTTTGCACAAGTTTACCTACACCTTGACCTTCACACGTTTCTTTTGCTATTTACAGTTGGCTGGGATGAAAGAAGGCGACGTGATTGTCGGGATCGGCGGCCAAGATGTAAAATGGTCGAGCCACGAAGAAGTGGTGACATTGATTCGCAAATCCAGGAATGTTCTAGACATGAGGCTCGTTTCTCCCTTAGATAAAGTTATACCCGTCAAGGTAAACTACCCATTTCATAAGCTTATGCTGTGTTTTGGTACTAATGGGGTTTTGAATCGCTTTAGCAAACAAAATCTCTGCCCAAACCTGGGCGTCAAATCATCTCTCCCACGTCCACCACGTCGAGTTGCTCAAGCTCGGGCGTTTCTTCGTCGAGCAACTTATCACACCGGGTCCTAAGTCCCGTAAGCAGCTTATCGAGTGCGAAAAGCATGGACAACTTCGATAAGAAGTTCAAGGCTGGTTCCCAGCAGCCTCGATTCGCCTTGCACTACCCCGGGACGGAACGGGAACGCGGGAGGACGACGGATCGGAAAGTTTTGGGTTTCCGTTTGAGCAGGACAGTGTCACGTGAGCGGGTACACGATTCCGGGTCTTCAACCTGGGGCAAGTTGACGTGGAATCTTTTCCGGCGCGGTGGGGATAAAAGTCGGGAGAAGTTAACCAAAAAGCCTTTAGATGACGGCCGATATAAAAGCATGCTAAATTTACGCTAGTTTAGAGGCAGGAGTTTTGCGGTGTTCTATTATTATTATTCATTTACGTGTTGCCAAGTGCCATACCTAACGCGTATTCCATTCAGTCTTGCCATGTGTGGTTGGGTTGTCAAAAGAGAGAAAGAAGCAGGACTTCTAAACGGCTCAGTTATTCCAATACCCCTCCCCCCTTGACTTTCGACTATCGAATTCTTTGTTAAATAGTATCTGTTTTGCTATGGAGATCCCCAGCAGCCCTGAATATAAGACGATTTATCACTGTGAAAGTAAATCTGATTATTTGCATAAATTCGCTAGTCGTAATCGTTCTCGCGCGTCGTCTTTTAAGAAAATTTTGAATTTTTTGTGTATTTCAAGCTGGTTATTTTCTTGGACGCTAGATGGTGTTGCAAGGTTGGACACGGAATAATTTTTGGCAGACAGAATAAGCTAGAAATGGCGCCAAAGGACAGTTGACGGTTGAACTGGTGAATTTAGTTACGTGAATTGAATTATTAGTGAAAAGGGGAAGTCGTTTTGACATGAGAATTTTCCTTAGAAAATTTATTTTCTTATAACGTTCCGTAAACTTGATATGATTAGTGAACAAAAACGCGACACGTTTGTACGAATGGATTTGCATTCCTTCGCAGTATTATGAGGAAGTAACTTGGTTGAAAGATTTGCCTGACATCATGGCTTCTGCGCAAAGTTTAGGTAGGTGGATTCCTTTCAGTAAAATCTCTTGGATGGGCTGATTGCACATGAAAATAAGAAACGAAGTAATCAAATTAGTATCAAATTGTTAATACATTATACATATTATTAGTTATATATATATATATATATATATATATATATATATATATATTATTAGTTAATTATTACAATAAAATTAAGAGTCACTCGAAGTGAAAGTAATGAATGAGGAGGCATAAAAACTTACCCCACAGCCTTCAATGCAAACACTGAATGGCTGGAACAGAATGTACCATCCCGCACAGAAACCAGCTACCCAGAATCCGATGAGAAATAGGATAAGTAGCCAAATAATGGACCAAATCGCATTGCCGTCTCCTTTTCCAGCTCCCATTTTGTTCGATTTGGAGCCTACAAAGGTACAAAACAACAGAACAATTTGTAACGCTCTCTCGGTTTAGACTAATGAAATCGAACGTTTTCTCCGGACACTCGTACGTCTTAATTGTAACCTTTGAAAACCGCCCACGGTTCAGATCCGTCCGATAAACTCGCTAAATCTAACAACGTTCTTGCAAATCCCCCGCTCAACAATGAATGTGGCTATGAAATGAACCAACCAAAATAACGGCCCTTATCTGTAAGCCGGAACAACTCAATTGCGAGATAAGCCTTGTCAACCTTGTCCTTGTGTCTCCTGCCACCCAAGAGTGAATTCCAAACCCCCTAAAGCTGGTACAAAGTTCATTGTTGCTATGCTACACGCGTAAGCGTCATGTTCCGGATTTTATCCCCCGCGGTTTCCTGCGACTGGAACAAAAATGACGCACTCCAACAAAAAGTTCGAAAATCGAATATTTTAACTTGGATTCTTTTATGACGTTAACATGCTACGCCTAAGAAGGTTGTTTTACATCTAAGGAATAGGAAAAAGTTTAATTATAGTTAAAAAGAACTTCGACTTACGTTCAAGATCAGATTCAATTAGAAATAAGAAGTTGCGCGGAAACTCCCGACCCACTCACAAACAAAGACACTAGAAAAGCCGCACCCCGACTCTCTGCACTTGCCGCGAACTAGTTTTGTTCGCTTCTCAGCGTAGTGTGGCTCGAAAAGATACTACGCCGGGTTCAGCCGCGGGCAAGGCTGCGAAGTTGTTCTTTATTCTTTAGTTTCGTTATCGTAATGCTTTCAAGTCCCAGGGCCTTCATTTAGACGCGTATATGCGTAACCGAAACCCTTGGCTCGGGCAACTTGTTCTTGGACTCGTTAAACATTTGTCTTGTATCTGTACAAGTATTGCCTTTAACGCCCTTGCTTACTTGTGCATACGACCAGATAAGAGAAGTGATGGGAGAAAGAAAAGAGCGACCAAGAGTTCGTTCAACCTTCCCGTACGCATCTTACAACTTACGAATATCCCTGACCGAAAAAATAACTTTTATTTATAGAACTTGGAAAGCATTCAAGGCTGTATATCTTCATTTCTGTGTATTATATATGCGGTTTCTGACGTTAGTTTTAGTTCATGCTACAAACATTAGGACTCTGGGGTAACTCGGTGATAAATAGCTTCTCTAAATTACAAATTTGCTTGACAGACTAGCAAAACGCACTTAGTTAGGTTTGGGAATCGTACAAGGCACCTGTCGATAGAAAAAGTCCACGTAAAATGTGATTTAGAATAGAACACAACGGCAAAACGGAATGCAAGCGAAAGATCCTTTTATGATCGTAATTCGTATCTCCTGGAATGCTATTTGATCACTCATTATTGGCCGTCCCACGGATATAATTGGTCGCCATCAAACAGTAAATTCTTCGTAGGAAGCGGGACTTCTACCAACCCCGTTTTCGTATGACAGTCTCCGCCCACTGGCAAATCCTGTCAATAAAAGAAGTAAACAAATAATGTAAACAAACCCAAATCACTAAATAAATCAATTCTTTTGAACTTGCTTGGAAAGTAGAAATAAAATCCAGTAATTGCGTTGACAATTCCTCGCTGGCCGCAACCCAAGCTTCCAAACTGACGAAACAATTAGAATAAAAGAAATATTAGTAAATATTTCGAATTTTTTTAAGAAAAGTTGTGAAAATCGAAAAATTCCAATTTTTTCCTTTAATTTAAATAGAATATAATGTTATACCTTTCCTTTCGACATAACTGAGCTTCTTTAATGTGCTCGCTCACTTCTTCATTGAGCTTCAGATCGAACAAGGGCAAACCAAAGTCCAACGTCAAGAGCGTCCAGTTCTGTGACGTCATCGCGGTGCTAGGTCCCCATTCCTCCAAATTTAGGGACAATATCGGTTTGTTTCCCGCAGTTCCTTCCAAGTTGTCCAATTCTTCCTCTAAAATCCCCGCAGCTGCTTTATCTTTGATGCCGTTCTTGGGCGAGCAATTCGCGGAGTTGCAAATTCCACTTTGTCTCGAGCCAGGATCTTTTTTCCCACCTCCAATTAGCGTAATGAACCCGCACGTGTGTTGCAAATCCAAAAGTGACGCCAGCTTCTCCACCATTACCTGCGCTGCCCCATGATCTTCCGAAATCTTGCTACCCTCGAGGAGAGGAAAAGCCACGTACTTTTTATCCAACTCGGAATGAGAACCCTGGGAAAAAGCCGCAAAAAAACGATTAATTTCTAAAAAGCTTCAAGCCCAAGCCCTTTTAAGCGCTTTATTAATTAAAAATCTACAATCTACCTGTACAAGTACCGGTGAGTGCGTCAAGGCATCGTTAATTATGACCAAGGCCGACGTAATGGGCACGATGCCAGGCTCGTGGCCCCATGGAGTAATCAGCAATCTGTCATAAGGGTACAGTGCTCTGGGCAGCTTCCGTAGCCTTGCTCCCTTCTTGAGCAGCAAGGAGGGTGGGCCCATTTGGGAATGTGAGTAGAGAAACAATTTGAACCAAATTGATGAGAATTCCGGGAGCGGAGGGCCCCAATGAGGAGGCAAAGCAGAGGAGGTTAACCTGAGTTCATTGCACAACGGGGCCATCGATACCAGCAACCTTCAAAACAAGACACACAATGAGATCTCAGGCCGAAAACAAACAAGGAGCTGGGATAAAGTGGATCAAGTTACCGATAATTCTTGGACAGCAATCGGGCGCACGTAGGCGAGTCCAAGGACTGTAAGCTTTCGCAACGGATGAGATCCAAACCAGCATCGATATCTGGTCCCAGGGCTTTGCTGTGTCGTAAGAAGCCGATCGTGTGCCTCAGAGTTAAGGCGTGCTCAAAATAACGCTGCGCTTCCCCTTCGCTGTCGGTCGTACTGATCCGATTCAGCTCCGTAATTAAACTATCCAAGGATTCGTCCGAGAGTTTACCCACTTCAAACATCGTGACTGCATGACTTTTAAGTCCCTGTTTGATCCGAAGACCCAAAATTACGAAAAATTAAAATCTGAAATTTACGCAAAAAAATTGCGTAATTTAACTTCAAAAATATCCTTTAAAAATTCCAGAAAATGCATAAAAATTTCTATGAAAGTAATAACATTTCTAGAATACTAATAAAGATTTCAGAAGACTTAAAAAACAAACAAAAATAATTTTAAAAAATTAAAAATCCCCCCATTAAAAAAAAAATGCAAAAAAAAATCAACAAAATTAAGATCCCCCAAAATGTAAAAAAAAAGTATAAAGATGTTTTACGAATTGAATAATTATCAAGAAATGTTTTTTAAATGATTTGGAGGTATAGGAGAGCTAACCTGAGAGAGATTGCCCATCATGAGGAAGGCTGTAAGGCTCGAATCGAAGATGAAGGCGATTCGTTTGCTGTGTTGTGCCAAGGAACTTGTGAAAGCATCCATATCGGTTTCATCCACGACAGACATTTTGCGATTAACTTGGTTCATGAGCACAAATGAGCCATCGTTTTCAGATTCGGCTAACGCTGCAGACAATTCTAGTAGCAGGGGATCATCTTCGGTGCATAAAGACATAGGTGCGCTTAATGATCTAAAAGCAGTAAAAAAAAAAAGTTTAGATTAAGTAGGTGGAAAGGATATTAGGGAAGGATTTTTAATTCTAAGAGGTATACTTTGGAGTTGAGGGTGTGACAATATCCTTCCAAGAGGGATGTAAATCAGGCACTTCTAGCTCTGCTCCTTTCTTGCGAGCAAACCCTAATCGACAGTATAACGAAACTGCGTTTCTCACTTGGCTGGCGTCAATTTGCAGCACAGAAGCCAACTAAGAGTGAAAAATGAGCTAATAAATTACAAAAAGAGCAAAACGAAAAGAGAAAACGTGCTTACTTCACCAACACTCGTGTGTTCGTCGATGGAAACGAAAATTTTGTACAAGAGCGTTTCGAGGTAATCTCCCAAGACTCGGTTCATAACAAAGCCTTCCAAAGGTGGAACTGAGATGAAATTGGAATCTTCGATAGGCACGTCAATGTACACCAACCCTTTTCTGTCAATTGAAGTTAAAAATTGAAACGTTGAAACGAACTAAGTTATAATTAAAAGAGAATAATTTACATGTAGAGAGCTCTGACGAAATGGTAGTTGCATCCGCCTGCCTTTAGAGGTCCATTATCGATTAAATTGTCAATGATTTCCTTCTCTCCTGGCGTGACAAGCTTAAAAAATAAATTTAAAAAAATCAATACGAATTTTCAGAATTTTGGCAGAAAATACCTTAATATCGTCCTCGGTGATGAAACCAGCGTAGATTTTCCACCATGGCTCGATTAAGAGGCTGGCAATGGGTTTGACTGGAAGGAGATCGCGAGGGTTCTTCTTGCGGAAAAGCTTTCTAGCTGATTTGCACTGATTCATAAGCTCGATGTACTGGTTGCGTCCAATTCCCAGTTGTCGAAGGCCTTGAAACCCATATTTTAAGTAATTAAATGAACTAGATGAAGTAAACTGCTTTACAATCAGCTGCTGTGAAGTTGGGTAGGGCGTCGTAGCTTCTCTCTGCGTTCATAATGGCTTCTACCATGGAAATGTAGTACTGGAATGGAGTGACGCGTAATCCTCGTACGAAAACGTCCGAGAGATGATAGGGATAAAGCATTAAATGCTGTTTGCTGTAATCGAGCATCTCTTCGTAGTATCGTTCCTCATCCTTGCGAACGTGACGCACTAGAAAAACAGTTAAACTGAATTAAATTGAATTTAAAATTGAATAATCAAACGAATTTGAGTTTCAATTTTACCCAAGCTGCCTTTAAAGCGAAGTTGGTTACGAATGCTAAGCTGTACTACACATTTCTCGTACTCCTTCTGAGAATTGCCTAAAAGCTGCAAGAATGGAATTAGAGAATCGTGTAAATAAATAATCAGTTCATAACAATGAAATTTGGTACCTGTCGTATACTGTTGGGGAGCTTGGCCCATGGATAATTATTGCGAATATGGAGTTCTACGTCTGCATTCATTTTCTAACCTATAGTTTATTAAAGCTACCACGTACTACGAACCAGAAGATATTTAAATTCAGTTTGTG
Source organism: Lepidurus apus apus (assembly GCA_022832285.1). NCBI lineage: Eukaryota > Metazoa > Arthropoda > Branchiopoda > Notostraca > Triopsidae > Lepidurus > Lepidurus apus. Next base: position 394,727 of record JAGJRO010000123.1, on the reverse strand, counting down.
TTTGTTTTCGTTTAGATGATCAGACTATTTATTTCCGGATTTTCCACCCTGTTCAGCAGCGCCAACGGACAAACATGGCAACTTACTTCACGGATCAAAAAACGTTCGCTACGGTCGTAAATGGAGGCAAAGTAAGCGCTTATCACCGAGTCAGACTAACCTAGGATGTATATGGCTTTTTATGACTTCTGGCAAATTTTCCTGGACACCAAAGCTCCTGAAGAAATATGAAAAATATGCGCCTTTTATGGTTCTGTCCACATGTTTTCAACTACCTATCACTGTTTGGCTTTTCATGTCAACCACGGAATTTGAGCAAAAAGATAAGGCGAAGAGTTTGCAAAACAAGTCATGACGAGGCATAAAACGTTTCGTGGTAAATAATTACCAAAGAGAAATTGCTTCCTTATTAGTTGGTGCGAGAAAAAAAGGCTTCCATAGTTGTCAAAGCAATTACAGGGTGCAGCACACAACTTCCTTGAATGATCCTAACAAGACTTGGCAACAGACAAGCCATTCCAAGTTGGGCAGAAGTAAGAGTCTACAATCCCTCATTAATCAAGGTGATTAAGCTTCTTGTTTAGGCAAAAGTGCAATGGAATCCAGCGTTGTCCAATTTGAAGTCATAAGAACCTGGACTTTGCGGCGAAACTTATGCCGATGACAACAACTGCCATTACGTAGCTACAAATTAGGCCGTTTTACAATGGCGAACGCAGTACAATTCGCATTCTATATGGTCAGTTGAGAGCCCGTTGCGACCGTGAAAGCGGTTATTACAAACCAGAAAAGGAAACGCAAGAACAAAAAAAGGAGCCAAGCGCTAATTTCGCTTGGTCAAGGTTCTCTTCAGCTCAGCGAAAACGAGATGCAGATGTGAAGTGTAATACGGAGCACATGTTTTGAGAAGGACTCGAACCAAAAACTAGCGATGGCCCCCCTTCCCCCCACCACACTTACGCCTTTCTGGTCGTATCGTGTAACTGGTTCGTATCTGCGACCCGACTTATACCAATGTATATAGCCAATAGAGTTTAATTTACGGCTCCCATAAAGTGAGCACCCAAAGAAAAGAGTGCACACAGCCAGAAAGGCACACGATTTCTGGAAAAACACCAAGCATTTGTGGGGGTTATGGTTTTATGGGGCTGTGCCCTTGTGGCCCTCGATTCCTGCCTTCAACCTGTGTGGAAGATTTCAAGGGGGATGGTGGTGGTCTCCCGTTGTCTCAGAAACGTCCATCTGTCCAGCGCGAGTCATCAAAGTCATCGGCGCCCCGTAGTCGCGGGGCCTAAGAAGGTTCTGGCGCCTATATGCCTATATGCCAATCCAGTTTTCCATATCGAAAGACTCCTCCCTTACGTAAAGGCAACAACATTGTTGTCTCATCTCTGTCAAACGCATACCACAGGTAATCTTAGAGGGGGAAATTCGAAAATTCCCTGCAACGGTCGGGGCCAAAGTGTCCCAAAATCCAAATGTTTAGGTTAATGTCTAGCCCCGCCCTCTTTTCTTATATTTACACTGCACTTGGCAACACAAAACGGACACGCTTCGTATTCGGAAATAAGGGTCGTCCCCATCACGCATCAAAACCCATTTCCTTTGGCAAATAACAGTAAGCTAGGATTGTTGTTACTTGTCTCCAAATTTGTTTGTAAATCAACATAATAGCCTACAGATAGAAGCTACCTAGATCTAGAAAAACTGAAGTAAAGGGTTGTTTGGGGTTGTAGATGGTCATACTACGGTTTGTACCATATAGTACAATCCTCCTTGCGGATTGAGTTCAGCCGAGGTGCGCGTCAGGGGCCATTTTTCGAACGTTTTTACAGGGTTGGGGTTTAACCGTTCTCCTCGTGTTTCACGCCACACGCTGATACTTAGCAAGGAATCGAAGGTTTTCCCCTGTCATACAGTGCTGTACTCATATTCATTCCGGCGGATTGAGTTCAGCGTCAGGGGGCTTTTTTCGAACGTTCTTGGAGGATCTTCGCGCTTCACGCCCGCACGCTGGTTCTTAGCGAGGAATCGAAGGTTTTCCCCTATTCTCGAGTCCTGGCTAAAAACCTAACTAGCGTAGAACTCTCCTTTGCACTTTCGATGCTCGGGCGCTCAATTTTCCATGGAAAAAGCTGGGAAAAGGGGGAGCTGGTCATGACCCTTTTCCACTTCTCTTTCTCCCTCAAGTTAAGTTCCCACTTATGCAATGTTCGTGCTCTTTTGTTGCCCAGGCACTGAGATATGTTGTAGGGCGACTAAAAAATAAAATAAAGTCGCATTTTCGTTAGGTTACAACTGTTTAGGTCTCAAAGTCCAGAACCCCAGAACGAAGAGCCCAAGTGTCAAGTACTTGGTACAATACAAAGTGGTTAGCTTCTAAAGGGGACCTAGAGCCATGCACACACACCAAATGAGTACTACGGGTCAGTTGGCAAAGGTTTTATCTTTCTTTTCTTATTTTCCCCTCCTTATATCTTGACCCACCTCGGACCGTCTTTAGATTTAAAATCCCCCTTTTCCTTATGCTTTCCTCATCGTCAGCTTCTTGCACTTCTTTTGGAGGATGAAGGCCTTGGGCAAAGCCTCTCCTTCAAGACTCTCGGACCTTCTCAAGAAAAGCGCCTTGATGCTGTGAGACTGTAGTCCTCGTAAAACCGGCAGTCTGCTACACACTTCGTAGTAATCAACTCGAAGCGTGGCTGTACAGATTTGTTCGGAGTTCCGAACCGCTACGCACTACGTGGTATACACCTGTAACTAGCTTGGGGTTTAGATTGTTTATCCGCTTCGCCGTTACTTTTACTACAACGAGATAATCAGTGAAACGTTTCGTGGGAATTTATAGTGCCTCTGTAGTATCTTTTGAACGCAAGATAAACAGACAGATGTGCATTTTTAATCGTTGATAGCGGGAAACAAAACAGTCACAGTGTAGCCTTTTCTTGTAGTGCTCCACCATAGGATACTTTCATTGTTGGGAGATTCAAACTTGCATAGGAGAAGTACCAGAGGCGCAAGTGTATCAAGTGAAGCTTATCAGTTTCTAAACCAAATCAGTTTTTTGTACTGTTTGTATTACTTTTACTACGAGGTCGGCGGGATGCGCTAAACCATAACGTAAGTTTATGTGGACTTTGCATTTTTACACAGAATGTTGTTTTAGATGGGTTTTGCGTTTACGGTTTAGTTCCCAAATAAAGAGGTTAAGGAAGGTTCTACGTAAAGTGTAGCAGTACAGCAACAGCGCACAAGTGTCTGGTGCTCTATCTTCATTGCGTTGCCTGGTGTGTTATGTTAAAGCCCAAACCAAAAAGCCCGAACTGTTGGAGTGGTTCCGTCGTTCCATCATAGATCAAACTTCCATATCGAGTCACCGCTATCTGGACGAAGCGTTATATAGCCACAACCCAAAAGCGAAGGGCCTTTTAAATTAAAGAAGGCCTTGCACTTGACTTGTTTTGCTTTAGACTCTTTAACGTCTTACGAATCTTCCAAGTCGAATCTTTCGATCATGTTTTCCAAAGGTTGTTCCCGATTCATAGCAGCGTAAGAAAATTAAAGTCGGAAACAGAAACAGTTTCTCGCCTTCAGGCTTTTCCAAGCCTCTCTCTCTTTTTGGGGCTAGATTTCCATTTGAATTTAACCCTCTGCCCCCAAAAGGGGCTTGTGAAAAGGTCGTGTCGTAGTCTATCCACTTTATTAAGAAACTTTCAAGCTCAATCTAAAGCTAATTCTAAAAACTAAAGCCCACAAACAAGGGCAGTATAAAATAGACAAAAGATTAGAAACAAAATTTGTAGCGAGAGGCACTGCTGGGCAACACAACTTGAGTAGTTTCTGACAAGTCCACTTTTTTTCTAAATTTTTTTATTTTTTATTCTCTCATCTTTCAGCGTCGTTTCCCTTGCACCATCAAGGCCAGCTATAAATGCAAATGATTCCCTCCTTAAGAGTCTCCGGCGATAAGCCGTTGCTCATTTCCATACAACTTAAGGTTTCTGTATTCCCCGTGCCTTTATATGGTGATGCCCATATAGGTTAAAAATCTCCGCATGGTCAAAACTTTTTTAAAGGTTAATTCTGGAGGGGAACGGCATCCCGAGATGTTTCCTCTCTCTATGTCTTTCTGTCTTCGATTTTTTCTTTTTTTTTAAGTCGCATCTGCATCAGCATCAACGTGAAACCCGACAAAACTCCCGTCATTTGCAGAATCGCCTGGTGTGCGAATAATTTGACGAGTGTGCTAAAAACGGGACAAAAGGGAACAATGAGAACTTGAGAGCAAGCAAGAGAGTTAATAAAAAAAGAGTTTAGTTTGACTTTTTGGGATGTTTTGAAATTCGGGTGTCGCTTTTGATCCCAAGAAAAGGCTTTAAAAGAGGGATTCCCGTGGAGCCAAGCTTTCAAATGACATTGCAGGGCATTTATAGAGCTGAAAAGAACGTAAAAATTCTTCACGTGGGGCCCACCCATGGCACAAGCCGTACGGGAGTGACAACAGCAGCGTGCCGAGCGCTGACTTGAGCATACAGAGCCTCGTATTCTATATAAACTTAACCCCCAACTGACCAAAACAAAAAGGTTTGGCAGACCCCCATGATTGTCTTTGGGAGTCTGCATATATCTGTGTAAAAGGAATATGCAGTTTCTTTAGTTTCGAGCCCCAGGCACAAGGTTCTTTGGGTTTTTAATTTAATTCTTGAGGGAAATGAGAAATTGTCAAATCAAGTCCAAATTCAATCGTTGAAAACGGTCGAAAATGAAAATGAAAACCCTCAAGGGGATTCTAGTGATGGTAAAGTGGAGGGTTTAGGTCAAATCTGCATGACTTTAGGAAGATTGAAAGGATAGTAATGATTTCCAATTGTTTTGGGTCGAATCAGAGACATTTTGAATGGCTTTGAGTGATTTCAGACGAATTTTTAAAGCGTTTGGGTGGAATAATCCGAATAAATCATTCTCGTTATCAGTCAATTCAATTTGCATCGAAAGAGGTTTTGATTGTCAGCGAGTTTGGGTTTCCTGTTTAGGGGAAATAAGTTTCATGAAATTTGCAATTTTAGTTTGTTAATTTTCAAAGAAGAAAATCGAACAGAAGGAAAAGTAATTTTTTGTTTGTTTCAGTTTTTTCTTTGAAATTCAACAAACTAAAATTGCAAGTTTCGCCAAAAGAAACTCAAATAGGAAATTGAATGGCTTCTGACCGAGTTTGTTCACTTGTATTTGCATTGCTTCATGTTTTCTTTCGCAAGTTGGCAGTCGCTCAACTACACGCCAAAACAAAAATAAAACGAATCCCAATCGAATGAAAGAAGAGAAATAACTAGGTACGCCTCCTCGATAATTGAGCAACTACAAAGTATACAGAAGGTTACACAGTTGCAGCCATAAACGATTGAGGCCATGTCAGGTTTAGTTATAGAAACTAGTAGTACGGCGTAATAGCCACCAAAATCACTTGTCGGGGTTTTTGATGGATCTGATGGATTGGTGGTTTCTTGAAACTTGGAATCTTCGAAGAACGACGAATTTATTATGATTTTTCTCAGCAGCCGTTCGCGTGTTATTGCCATCCAGACTTTGGATCGTGACGTCACAGAGGTGCTATGGCGTGTCGTAAGAACACTCGCTATCATAGTTTTACTATTGATTTACATGGCTCATAGTTGAAGAGTCAACAAGCTCCCGAATACTACGTGACCCAATTCTTTCTTCCATAGCTTAATTATCTTAATTTAAATTCTTTTAAATAATTTCGTTATTATTTCGCGTATTATGAAAAGAAATCATTGGAAACATTAGAAAATAATGCGATGTTCTGGTCTTTTTTTTAGCATTTAGGAAGGTTTTTTGGGGGCAAATATTGGACTTTAAGTTTGACAAGTATTGGACTTTGAACCTAAGATTTATTCCCTAAAAAAATTAAGTGAAAAATAGTTTAGACGATACACGGAAAGAGGGTTTCAAACCTCGCTTCTGTCTAATCTGGGAGGAAATAAAAAATGATTTACACAACACAGGGGGCATCTGTGACATGCGGGCGTTAGTTAGTTAGTCAGTAGCATATTTATAAATTTCCCTTACACGTCCCGAGACAAGCGTTTATTTTCATTAGCGACATTGGAGCAGATCACGTTTTCCCCTTGTAGCTACGCGGAACTTGTCGACGAAAACCCGTTGAGCGATAGGCACCGAACGAAACGCGAAGAGGGCGTACCTGCCTTGTTGCACGCTAGCCGAATTAACCTTTTGCCATGCGTTTTGCCTTTTGCTCTTTGCAGTGGTGTTCGAACCGAACCTCGAACCACAAAACTATTAGCTTTTCGGACTATTGAGTTGCCTTGTTTTGCTCTTTAGGTCGCCTTTAATGATTGTATCTCTTCTTATATTTGCAGGTAAAAGTCGTTCCAACAATCTAATCAGTTAAGGCAGCCAAGACCCTAAGCCCTCGCTTCCAGGGATATACTCCGATATCTTGGAACTGTGTTCCTGATCTGTAGCACAATTTGCAGTGGTCCAACGCAAGAGATACGCACTTCTTATGACAAACGGAGACGAAAACGAAAACCTCGTGATTCATCTACAACTTCAGTAGCCAAAAGCGAACGTTTTGAAACATGCATCGGTGAACAACTTTCCAGAAATCCAAGTGGAATTTCGTTATAATGACATCGTTAAAATGCATGTTGGTACTTGCGGGATTGCTTGTAATACTAGCATTCGCTCAGTCAAGCCGAAGCTTGGAGGAAGACGTGGCCGTCGTCAAACTCAAAGGTAAGCATGCAAAAAAAAAAAAAATTAGATTTATGTTGAAACTCTAAACTCGTTGGATTAGTTCTAACTCGTTCTACTGCGAGAAGGAAAATTGAAATTTTTTGCTCTTTTAACTCACCAATAAGTAATGTCAACGCTCCTGGCTACTTGTGGAGATGGGAGAAACCCAATATTTCATCAAGTTGACTGTTTTTTATTTTTTTTAATCTTCATTTTCATTTTGTTCTTTTTTATTGACTGATTTCGTTCTTGCTTTATGGTCTTCGAGGCGTTTCAAGTCGCTCCTAGGGCTCCAAGGTGCTCAAGTCTGTTTTTTGTATTCTTTTCGCAGGCTATCTTTAAGCTCTTAACCTCTCCTTATACCTTTTGGATGCTCATAAGGCTCGCAGGCGACTTAGTCAACGTCTTTAAAGGTGCTTGGCACACTGCGTTCCTGAGTTAATCATCGCGCGATATGTATATGACTTTAAAGATCGGGCCGGAACATTGGAGCCCATGTGTCGACGGTTTTCTTGAGTGGAAAATTCCATCGGGCTGTTTTCCTATGCAAAAAAGGTGCCGGAGAATGTTGGAAGCGAAGGAGAAACCTACTTGGTAAGCAGGCAACATCGTCGGACACGTAACAAGTTGGACTTTTGGGTGCCTGCAAAAGTTCCCCGGGAACCCTTAGGAATCTCCTTAGCACCATATCCCTTCCCGTCCCCCCTCCCCCCCTTTGGGTGAAAGGCTCTGGACGGATACCTCGATGACACCAACAGCTGCCCACTAAAACGCTTGAAATCACCTGAAATTCGTCCCGTTTCTCTTGGAAACCATTCCTAGCAGATATATCTCGGTGCAAATGAGGAGCAGGTGCAAAAACGAGGTTCCTAATTGCTACGGTACGCTAATGAGAAGGTATTGTTGTGGCAGGCCGGGTTCTTGGGCGATATGGCTGTTTTGGAACGGATCACTCCCATGCTTTAACATGTGGTGCTGTGCTGTACCCAATGAATGCAGAAGAAAGTCTTTTTCTACCTGAGGCGTCACGTCAGCAAAAAATTAAAAAAAACTTTTGGAAAAAATATGGGAAAAAATCTTCCCCTGCAGTGGTCATAGGGCTCGGACAAACAGCAACAAGTCAGACCTCACCTTTCACTTGTATACTTGTATATAGCCCGAGATAATGCATTCGTCGAAACAATGCTGTGACTTGAGCACCCATCCTAACGAAATACGACCGTCTGGTGGGCTGAAAAGCAAAAAGAAAAGTTAATAATCATAAAAAAATCCCGTGGAAAAGTATACTCGATGTTTTTTAATGATTTTTTATTTATTTATTAGGAGAGGAAAGGTTTCAGGATTAGAGAAACGGAAGCTGAGATGGTTTGATTGCAGGTTAATTATGAGAACGGCTCGAAATACAGCACTGGCAGTTATTTTTGGTCTGCTGCTCATCCCAATAAAAGTTGGCCATAAACTTCCCCCCCCCGAGTTTCCCCCCGACCGCAAGTTCTGTTGTGGTATGCGTAAGGTGTTATATGGTCGACAGGTACGAAGGACTAGGAAATTTAAAAGGGGGGATGATCTAAGGTGCTGAGTTTGTGTTGGTTCTACACTTCTCTACGGTTGTATACACCTCAAGAGGTTTTATTCCCAGGTAAAAACCACAAAGTAATCATCACCCTGAAACCTCGAAAACCTTCTTTGCAGCATAAATCTCCCTAAGAAAAATCCCGAGTTGGAGCGTTATAGTGTATATAGACTTTCCATCCTCTTGGTTTTTACTGGTGTACTGCACCAAAGTGACGGTAGTTGAGTTATGGCTCTTCTGCCATACCTGATGGCAGCAGCTCAGAAGGAATCTATAAAGAATGGGGTATAGACGAGAGTTGAAAAGCTATATAGTAAAATACCTTTCCACCTAAGCGAACCCAATTAGGAAACTCGTAATGATGGTGGGCACGAGGAGTTTAAAGTATAATAGCCTTAGCTTCTTATCGTCTTATAAAAAAGGGCCCCTTTTCGGAGTGGGGCCCCCTCTTTCCTTAATTCCCAAATGAGGTGTCTGGAAGCAAACTGTTCGATTTTTTTTATTTACCTTATCGGCTATAGGAACACGTTTTGGGCAACAAGGGCTTCATCCGGATGTCAACTTGTTTAGATAAATATTTTTTTCGTGTAGGTGCATGGCAATCAAGGGGGTGACAGAATCTCATTTGTCTGGAATACGTGATGGATTCGGTTCCAACACGATTTGAATAAATCCGATTAGAATTGGCGTGTAATCCGATTCCTGTGCTCATTAAAAATTCCTGTGAATTTAAATGCATTAGTTGGGTTTAAAAAGCGAGAATAAGGAGTGTCGTTTAGCCTACCGAACGCGGATTAGACTTCAATGGCTCGCATTCCTGAGGCTTTGAACCCAGGCGCTCGGCCCTGTTCTTGTAATTGTTTATTAATGCGAACATTTAAAACAAAATAGAAAGCGTTAAACAATCATTCATCTTGTGTCAGAAATGACAAATGTTTAATGATTGTTTACAGAAGGCCTATACTTCGAAATCATGGAAGCCGAACTGTCAGCACGCGTTATTTACAACACCAGTTCTTTTCACCGCCACAAGATGGCGTTCCATTTTTGCTTACGGCCCGCGTTACGTTATAACTTACCTCGTTTGCAAACATTTATTCCGAATGGCGCTATTATATTGCGATTATTGCGAAGCTTTAGTATCGCAATTATATTCCGCTTATTGCCTTCGCAGTTGACCATAGTACATTACTATTCTAGAGCTACGCTATACGAGGGCCATAATCGTAAGCGAAACTAACCATGAAAACTACGTTACCTAAAGCTTTCACGGGTTTCTAAAGAACGCTATTATTTACCTTTTGCTAAATCATCGCATAAAGAGCCTTTCTTAACTACTTTGTTAAAGTTGAGTACTAACATATTGACTGGCGTAAATCTTTTATGGAGGGCTGTAATTTAAATACCAATACCTAAACACTTCACTTGGAAGTCTTGGTAGCAATCTTGGAAGCAAGCTTGGAAGTGATTCTTTACAGCTGATTATACAAGAAAATGCTCAATTTGTATTGAATATCCGGTTTCTCTTGTGTTTCAGATATTCAAGTTGGATGGAACCAATTCAGCTTCAGCAATACGACTTCCTACACTCGCCTCCTCTTCGACGCGTCTCGCAATCAGCTCATCGTAGGTGCCAGGTATGTGTCTAACGGTCCCTTACGCATGCATTATGCAAATTCCCCAACTTTTATACCAACTGGGGACTATAAAGTCCCAAAGTCCAGCTTTCTTATGGTCTTGTTATTCACTTAATTTTTTCTCTTCTGTATAAACTTTATTTATTTATATATTTATTTTCTTTATTTTTATTTTACATTTTTATATTCTTATTTAACAGGAATTACTTGTTTCGACTGGGCCTGGAGAGTCTCGCCGTCCTCGAAACAGCCTCATGGCCAGCTGTGTCAGAAACCATCGACCGATGCCACCAAAAGGGCCAATCTGAATCCGATTGCCATAACCATATTCGCGTGCTGCTGGCGCACCAAGAAAAACTCCTAGTCTGTGGAACGAATGCGTTTTCGCCCAAATGCACTTGGCGGGGCGTAAGTTCTCTCCTTTTCTATTCTAAAAAATAAAATAAAAAATGACAATCCTTTTTTTCCGGGGATTACGTTTCTTTTTTCTCTGGCGAAAAAGGATTGGCAATCTTGAGAATGTGAAAAGTTTTTGTCCTGCTCGTTACTTTTAAGTCGGCGGGGAAAGAGACACCGACTAGACAACACGGGTAGTCTGGTCAATGTGGTGTTTCTAACGAAGAAAATGTGTCCACACCCAAGATTTGCATAATGTGAAAGGTGTCACGTCACATTTGCATATTGACAGCCTTATTCTAGAGTTTCTCCTTTTTATTTCCTTGCCTCAGGTTTGCCTCAAGTTGCCTCAAGTTCGTCCCTAGTAATCTCAACTCTTGTTGTACACTGTCTCTTTTTTTTATAGGAAAAAAACAAAACGAAGCAAAGATTTACCTTGGTAAGATTGTAATTAACGCTTGTACTGCCCAAAAACTTTCACTCTAGTGCTAGAAAAACTTGAGACAAACAAAGGAAAACAAAACTTGTTGTCAAAACGGTTGAAATTTCAGTCGTGTGATGTGTTTTGGGAACGTTTTTGAAGTTTAGAATTTTTAGTATGAATTATGGTCTATTTGATGTGTGCTTTTTCTGTTTGTTGTAGATTGAAGCAATTAGCGACGTTCAGGAAACGATTAATGGCATCGCCCGGAGTCCCTACAGCCCTCATGCTAATATCACCGCTTTACTGTCGAGCAATGGTGATTATTATATCGGGTCGCCGGTGGACTTTTCGGGCCAAGATCCGGCTATATATCGCATGTCGCAACAGACGCAGCAGTCCCGCCCCCTGCGCACCGTGCAATACAATATGAAGTGGCTGAGCGAGCCAGACTTTGTGGGATCGTTTGAAACCGAGTCGTTTGTCTATTTTTTCTTCCGCGAAGTAGCTGTCGAGCATATGAATTGCGGCAAGGTAAAGACGCCAAACTTGATGAATCTTGACACGAAGATTTGCTCAGTTTTCCCCCCGCTTAATTAGGGTTGCTTATTAAAAGCTCTTTTCAACACTTTCCTCGTTTGACCTGTATTTTTAACCTTCTACCAACAGGTTGTGTTCTCAAGAGTAGCCCGTGTCTGTAAGAATGATGCTGGAGGTCAAATTGTACTCAAAGAGATGTGGACCACTTTCATGAAAGCCCGTTTGAATTGCTCCCTGCCAGGCGAATTTCCCTTTTACTTTAACGAAATCCAAAGTATTTCCTATCTGGAGGAGCAACAAATGGTCTACGCTACTTTCTCCACTGGCGAGTAAGTTGTTTGTTATAAGTTTGTGCCTAGTAACAAAGTTTAACTGCAATAGCCACCGTGATTGATTCGTTTAGTTCCTTGTATTTAAAAGTCGATCAATTTTGTTGCCATTTTTTCTGAACAGCCGTTCTCGAGCTATTGGCGTTGGAACTTTTGCTCATGACGTCACGAAGATACTATGGCGTGACTTAACGCTCGTTACCATGGTTACTATTTCTTTCCAATGCGCAAAACGTAAACAAGCTTCGGGGTACCGTGGATATTACGCCAATGTTATTCAAAAGCCATTTGTTTCTTTTTTTAGTAAATATTTTACTGTTAATAGCTTAATTACTACTTCGCGCACGATGTAAAGAAACAGATTTACTAGAGAATTTTCTGCTCTAGTTATTATAACAAATTTGAGTTTTTTGGTGGCTATAGTGCACTTTAATTGCAGCGGTTTGCGTTGATAAAATATTCTTGTATTGTTTTCATGCTGTGGTTTGGGTTTTGAACGTTTATGTACTTTTGTTTTTGCAGCAACGCCATCGGGGGGTCGGCGGTGTGCGCTTTTACCTTGGATGCAATTCAGACGGCGTTTGGCGGACCTTTCAAGTTTCAACCCAACCCGAATTCGCTTTGGGAAACGCATCATTCTTCGCATATTCACTTCCATTGTCAGGGTTCAGATAACGGACTGAATCTGCTGGAATCGGAGAAGTTTCAGCTCATGGATCAAGCCGTCCAACCTACGCAGTTGCAGCCACTTGTTGTGAACCAGTTACAAAGGTTCACCTTCATCGCCGTGGACGTGACGGAGACCAAGCTCCATAAGAATGTGCATGTCATTTTCGTAGCGACGCTTGAAGGACTCGTCAAGAAGTATAGCGTCTTGCCACGAACGCAGGAAACGTGCCTTGTTGAGGTTTTGCAACCATTGCAGCAACATGACGCCATCCGAGCCATGGGATTCCTCAAACGAACGGTAATACTACAAGTTTTTATGGGGTTTTCTTCTCCGTCTTCTTTAGACACGCTTGATTAAACCGGATTAAGCTATGACAGGTTGGGCGTAACTGGAAAATTATAATAGGGTGAAAAAATCCAATAAAGGATGCAATTGTAGCTAATCTCGTCTCCTTTTAGGCTACCGCAGAATTTTTGGTATTTTTTTTTATGAAAACTGGCGCACTCTTAGTTTAGAAAGTAACTTTGCGTTTAAATATAATAAGCTTTTAAGTATACTATTTTTAAGTAAACTACGCATACTACTTGTAAGTAAAACTTTTAAAAAGCGAGTTTAGGAAACCAAACACGTTCCAGAAAATTGGTGACATCTATGGTACGCATGCATAACTCATGAAAGTAAACAAAGCCGGATGAGATTTATCTAAAACCCAGGTTCGTGCTAATTAGTGCTCATAAAATTGTTTTGAAACACAAGGCTTAGGTGTTGCGTTGTATTGTTTAGTATTCAGAGTGAGTGTTCGCAGAATTGATTGTTGGGTAGCTTACCAACTATTACGCCTGATGTGTTGAGTGTTTCTCGAAAGTTTTCAAAACGTCGGGAATACGAGCTAATGAAGTCTATTATTACGGCAACAGGCTAATTATGTAAATTCAATTTCTCTTTCTGTAATTAAGGCATTTGTTTTTATTAGCCTTTTGTTCTAGCATTTAAACCTAATTGCTTAATGGAGGTATGCAATTGAGTTGTATTGCGGTTTGGGGTTTTGGCAAAGAACTGTGAACCGCAATAGTTTGAAAAACAAACAAATGGAAGAGTTAAAAAGAGTTAAAAATTGATCGTTTCTTAGAATTCGTTGTATGTGGGAACGGAGCAAGGTGTTTTTCGGATTCCAGCGGGTCGTTGTCACCGTTTCGAGACCAAACAAGACTGCAACAACGCGATGGATCCGTACTGCGGCTGGAATTCTAACATCGAGCGCTGCGTGCCTCCTCCCAATCGTAATCCGTTGACATCCACGTGGGAACAGGCCCTAACCTCCTGTCCAATACGAGATACGCCAGGTAAAGGTCCTTTCTACCTTTCCCTATCTTTACATTCCATTATAGAACGTCTATAATGGGGTTTTAACATGCTAGCACTTTCCTAATGAAGACTCTTCACTTTCCATTTATTGTATTTTTTTGTTCGTGCTAAAACGCCTTGTTTTGTCTTTACACCCTTCGATAGTTAATGGTGCATGGGCTGAGTGGTCAGATTGGGCGCCGTGTGGCTATCAAGGCGATAAGCCGTCTGCTGCTTTGTCATTATTCTCAACCGACAAGTGCCAATGTCGCTCCCGCCTGTGCACTGATCCCGTTCCCGCTCACGGCGGTCAGTACTGCAAAGGTCACGCCACTGAAGTTACCAATTGCACTCGTCACGGGCAATGGACTGACTGGTCGGCGTGGTCTGCCTGCTCCCAGACCTGCGGCTTGGCGGTCAAAACACGGCGAAGAACGTGTAGCAACCCTGAGCCGGCTTATGGCGGCCGTTTGTGTATCGGATTGGACCGTGAAGATTTATACTGCACGACTTTACCTCCGTGTCCAAGTAAGAAACTCCTCGAATTACGGAATAGTTTAAGGTCTTTTAAATACCCGGTAGTACTGCTACTTCTTTTACCGCTTTTATTGGTTTCCACTTTAAAAAAATAAAAATAATAAAAAATAAAATACTTAAGCAAAGAAAGTGGCGCTATTAACAGTTTTTTCAAGACAGTTTTTTGAGAAGTGAGGATAATTAAGCGGACAATGAGAGTGAAATAGAGTTGAAACCTTCAAGGTCAATCCTGACAAATGATACTAAAAGATATTCCCTTTTCTTGCGGAAATTTAGTTCCTTCGCCTCCGGCCATCGACGGACAGTGGTCCGATTGGGGACCTTGGGATGAATGCACAGCGTCTTGTGGAGGCGGTTGGCGGATTCGTCGACGTCACTGCAACAATCCTGCGCCCGAGAATGGAGGAATGGAGTGTATCGGTTGCAACATGGAATACGGGTTGTGCAATAACGTCCCGTGCGGCGTTACCAAGAAGATTACTCCCTGGACGCCTTGGTTGGATGCCAATGAAACCATTCATGGTATTGTGCAGAGGCGGTTTCGCTTCACCTGCAAAGCGCCAGTAGATCGTTTGTTATTGACTGTGGAACCCATGCGCCATGAAGAGCGTATCTGCCAAGATAACGCCTGTACCCGACTAGGTATGTGTACCCATACCCTCTTTTTTTTCTTTTCTTTTTTTTTGGCACGAGGTGGGGGGTTGTCCTTTATTGACCATAATGCGTTGAAAAAGAAGTGAAGTAGAAATACAAAATATTGCTTTATTTGGCAGAATCCGTGGACGGAGGGTGGACGGAATGGACTGACTGGAGCGATTGTTCCTCGGCGTGTGGTGGGGGAAAGCAATACCGTGTACGGTCGTGCGAAGGACGAGTTTCGGAGTGCGAGGGACCCACACGATTGGAACGGGTTTGCAATTTACATCCTTGTAAAGGTAATGTTACAGAAAGCGATCTAATCTTGTGCATAGGATGAGTTATTAACTGAGGGATTTTTTAAATTTTTGTATGACTTGTAGGTGAATGGAGTTGCTGGTCGGATTGGTCGCCGTGCTCGGTGAAATGTGGACAAGGGATTAAAAGAAGAACGCGGACCTGCCAAGTGCAAGACAATGCCGGCAGCATGTATGGAGCCGAAACGTGCGTAGGCGTGCCAGAAGAGGAGGAGGTTTGCACCCAACCGAGTTGCGAACGTAAGTGGCAGTCTTTTTTAACTTATTTGCTCCTTTCTCTTGTCAAGCTAATGAGCGTTGGCAATTAAGAAAGGTATTTTATCTTCGTCAGTACCCTTTTGTAATGAATTTGTTTTGTGTAGCAACGGAAGGCTGGGATGACTGGACGGTTTGGTCCTTGTGTGACCGCGAAGGAATGCAGTATAGACAAAGACAGTGTCTGACGGAGAATCCGTTACCGGGTCTTTGCCAGGGTAAAAATAGAGAGCAAAGACTTTGTGT
Organism: Lepidurus apus apus; assembly: GCA_022832285.1. Lineage (NCBI taxonomy): Eukaryota > Metazoa > Arthropoda > Branchiopoda > Notostraca > Triopsidae > Lepidurus > Lepidurus apus. The sequence continues at coordinate 379,049 of JAGJRO010000123.1, read as the reverse complement.
AGAACAAGATGAGAGTCTTAGTGGTAAGTTTTACGTTCCTTGAAAAAGATTAAAATTATTTATGTTCATTTAATCTAATTTAATGTAAATCTTTGATTTTGTTTATATTCGTCATTGTTTATATTATTTGTTTATATTTATTACTTATGGATATTTTTGGATTTGTTTCTAATCATTTACTTGCGTATACTTTATATTAATTGATTTATTTTTTATTTTTAGTCGCTTTAGCTGGTAGTTCTGTTTCAACCGGGGCAGTATTAGGAGCCTGTATTGGAGGCTTTTGTTTGGGTGTTTTAGTAGCAGCAGTGGGCATTTATTATTACATTAAGAGGAGAAGACCGAGGATCCCTAGCAGTCCGCATTACTTGTCGGCCAAACAGCAGAACCATTACGTGTCAGTGGGTTCCTTGGATTGGAGGAAGAATGGGAGTGTCAACAACAGTGTTTTGAATCTCAAACCGCCTCCCCCGGGGAAGCTTACCAATAATGTAAACGGGGAATACCCCACTGCGACCATCAAGCGCAATAGCCATGTGCATGCCAATGGACACATACGAGCCAACATGGACTCTGACCAATCTTTTAACTGACAAACATGCTGACCTGCCCTTGAAGGCAGAGCAGGCAGGGGAACATATAAGATGAAGTTTTGACAAGAAAAACTCTTTTTGTGAGTGCCAAACCCAACGGGATGGGATGTATGAAAGGAATGACTTATGATACGCAAGGAAGGAAAACGGTGTTACTTTTGCTCAAAAGTTGATGACCTGTGCCAATCGTGAAGAGTTTGACGAAACCCGACAGCTTGTAAAAAGCATCAGCGGCGGATACTTTAACTTTATAATCCCATTGACCACCTTTTTTGCGACTCCACGTGATATTTTTAAAAAAGCTGAGGAAGTAAACTTTTTAATACTTTGGGGTTCGAGGTCGGCAAGACCTTAAGCTGCAATTGTTTTAAAAGAAATCTACGCACAATTCCTCAGATTTTGTATATTTCTTTTATAATATGGTGCTTATAGCAACGAGAGTATTATATGAAAAGGGTGCGATAATCTGCGGTAAATGAAACACGATGCTTGCTTATTAATACGTCAGTTTTATTCAAACTTCAATCCAATTTTTCAGAGTTTTTTCACCTTTCTTGATAAGAAACTCGATTCAGATTACATGTTCCTCGAACGTATATAATCGCACAGATATGCAATCGTAAGCCGAAACGTAAAGGTACAAAGCTCCATTCATTGCGATACAACATGATAATATCATATATTTAAATTTAGAGCATGAGAAACATGGTCTAATTATAATGCGCAGTGAATTTTGGGTTTATCCTCATTTTATTTTCCAAAAAGGTTACAATGGGATATAGGTTTACCAGATGAAACTTGTATGCCATGAAACAGGTGCTTTGTTCTCCAAGCTCGCTGTTCTAGAAGTTCGCGGTTCCTATTTTACCAGCGTCATATATCCGCCCCCTCTTACAACTCTGCTGTATATGCGAGTACGCGGTGGCAGTGACAGGTAAACAATATAATGTCGTGCAAAAAAACGTCGTAATGGCAAACCTGCTATCCACACCATGTCTTTCTGTCTCGAGTGTGATTAAGTTTATTCTCGTCTGTTCAATTTGGGCAGCATGTAGTACCCCCGCCAACTGCCTTCACTTGCAAGGCACTTTCCGAACTACTGAGTTTTTTCAGATTCTGACCAAGTTTGGTTTCCAGAAAACCAACGTGAAAAATCTTCAAGATTCCCAAGGGTATATTTATGGCAACGTGACCACCACGAAAAATTTCACCCATCCAGTCACTTTCGCTGTCCTCGATCGTGGTTATTTCCTGGAGTATTACGGCAACTCGACCGTAGTTAGCCGCGACAAAGCTTGTGCTTTGATGTTCAATAAAGTCGCCACTGTAGCTTACGACGCAGCGTGCTACGATGACGGCCAAGAAGATTTCCTTAGAAAAGTTCCCTGCGAAGCAGGGAAACTCTGTCCTGATGAAGACAGGCCCGACAGCATTGTCCAAGGTCATCAGTTTACTTACGCCATTCAAGACTTAAATCAAGCCAGGTCCCCATCCTCTCTTATTAAAAAACAATAATAAAAAAATAACCAAAATGTATTTGATTAGGTTCTGGTACATCTCGCTAGTAGCGTGCTACAGAGACCGATCTACTAATTGCACGTGGAAACCTGTATTGGAAGACTATGAAGTCAACTACGATGTTTGGCTAGTCAATGGCAACCCTTATGCTAAAAACCAAAATCCGTTGGAGTACCAATTTTCGTTTGATAAACAGGCAATTTTGCACATTTAATCGAATTTTTTGTCTATTAAAATTTATTATTTATTAATTATTTAATTCTTATTTATTTCTTATTCCTTTATTACTTATTTACTCATTGTTTATTTACTATTTATTTTATTTCAAATTTTTTTTTTTTGCAGGACACGGTCGAGGTTTACATGGTTTTCTTCATCGCTTACTTATTCCTTGTGCCGTTCCAAGTTTTCGCGGTTTCGCGCCAAAAACACACCTTACCACGTCTTTTTACCTGCAGTGTTATCTTGATGGCATTGGGCGCCTTTCTAAATATGGTCGACTCCCTCAAGTTTGCCTTTGATGGCGAAGGCGTGGCTACTGTTGCCATTGTTGGAGATATTTTTGATATTCTCGCACAGGTATGACAATAATCACCTTCCTTACAAGGCTCTTTTAATTACATACCTTCTTTATATGAAATCTCGTCTGCAATGAAATTAGACGTTATTTATGCTGCTTTTGTTGGTGTTAGCCAAGGGCTGGGCTATTACCAAAAACGAGTTAACCTGGAAGCCAGTGGTTTTCTCGGTTTGGGCCTTGTATGGGGTCGTGCACGTAATCTTATATGTGTGGGATCGGGTAAGAATTAATCTAGCTTTAGTTTTAGTTACAATGAGCGTGTGGTTTTACTAAGAAAACCTATTTTTAGACGGAAGTGGATGTTATTGAGGACATCGACGTGTACCAGACCTGGCCGGGTTGGCTTATTCTTATTTTACGTACACTTATTATGGCGTGGTTCTTGCTTTGTCTGCGCAACACAATGGAGTACGAGCACAACAGGAACAAGCTCGATTTTTTCCTGCACTTTGGGGCTTCTTCACTGGTTTGGTTTATTTACCTCCCCATTGTGGCCCTCATAGCGCTTCAGGTTTCGGCGCTTTGGCGGAAGAAGCTTTTGTTAGGTACAGAAAAGAGAAGAATGTAGAAATGAGTTGATGAGCGAATATTACGATGTTGTATCTTCGTAGGTATTACTTCGTCGGTCAATTTTTTAGCGAGTGCCGTCATGGCACACTTGTTATGGCCCACGAGAGCACAGCAGTATTTCTTGCTGGCACACGAAGCTGACGTTACAGAAGAGCTGGAGGAGTTTAACGAAGCCCCTCATGTGCTGCACAGCGAAACGACGACCGTCCCAGCATTCGTTCCGAGAAAAACAGGGCCGCCCTCCGTCTACCAATTATTGACCGATGGGGTCGTATAAATAGAAAGCATGATGGCATACTAAAAGAAGAAAAAAAACGTTCGGCAAGAACTTTCCTTATATGTTGTGATTATTGAATTCATAACACATTGATTGCGTTTGAGTGATAAGATTTACTGAAAGGTAAAATAGTGAGTTGGTAAAAATAATTGTTTGAAAACAAACTTTGGGCCCCGGGAAAAGGGAGGAGGATTGGGAGTTGTTTCCGTAAAGCTCAAGTCGATGCTGAATTCTGTGTCCATGCACGGTGCCAAGAAACAGGATATTGTTATGTAATGGCTTTTTTTATACAAGTTTAGCATCGAATCTTCTCATTCTCCTATATTTTAAACATCGTATAGATTCAATTGTTTGATACATTGTCGATAGTTTGCTCGAATTATTGATTTGACATGGAATGCGCCTTGCTCATTGCTTAGATCATATATATTGTAGTCTATATGTAGTGTATATGATTATATATACATCATATAGTGCACATAGATCATAAAATGTGTATGATTCATTGTTGATAGTTTTCAAAAAAAGCTAACGGTGGCAGCACCAGCGTTTTCAAAAGGGAGAAGTAATGATCGGTATCCCGTCGTCTCCTTGGGGGAAGGCTTACAACTGTCCTACGTTAGTAATGATGGCGTCTGTGTGAGTTGAAAAGACGTGATAAAAGCATTTGGTCGTAAAACAAGGGCTAGTACAGGATAGAATACTGGTATTTGCTCAAGCTCTTATGATTTATTAGGCTTTTTGTTCTAATTCATTGATCTATAGGTTTATTATCAATATATACTAAGTTTGGAGAGCAAATAGAAAAGCAGCTTGCCGCTTGCCTTGCAAAACATGGCAGAGTATTTAGCTTCCATTTTCGGCACCGAAAAGGACAAGTATGTGTTGAATTTTCTATCTTTAAACAGTACAGATTTGGCCTTTTAAACAATACCTATCTGCATTAGTTGGCTATCCTCGTTTTGTTTTAACGGTAACGTCAACTTAACTAATATTCTTTTTTATTTTTTAGGGTAAATTGTTCCTTTTATTTCAAAATCGGAGCCTGTCGACATGGCGATCGATGTTCGCGTATTCACAACAAGCCCACGTTTAGCCAAACTGTAGTTTTACAAAACTTTTACGTGAATCCTCAAAATACGGCCAAATCCGCGGATGGATCACACAGTAACAGTAAGGTAGCGCAATCCTCAAGTATGACTAACAGTTTTCGTTCTCCTTTAGTGACGGGCGTCATGCAGTCCATGAGCGACGAAGAAATGCAAGAACATTACGACAATTTCTTCGAGGACGTTTTCGTAGAATGTGAAGACAAGGTACTAAACAACCCTTCATTTTATAGCATTTTGTAGCATCTTAAGATCCGTTTCTTCCGTTTTAGTATGGCGAAATCGAAGAGATGAATGTCTGTGACAATCTGGGTGACCACTTGGTCGGCAACGTATATATCAAATTCCGGCGCGAAGAAGACGCTGAAAAGGCAGTAAAAGACCTCAACAACCGCTGGTTTGGCGGTCGTCCAGTGTACGCCGAACTGAGCCCAGTAACTGATTTCCGCGAAGCTTGTTGTCGCCAATACGAAATGGGGTACGTGTGAACATGTCTGGTATATTCCAAATTATTTTGCATGAAATTGAGTTAAAAGCAAAAAATTCGTGTCCATCTCCAGCCCAGCAGCACCCACTGAGAGAGCACAAGTTAAGCTCCCTCATGTGCAGCCTCTCCAACCCGAAGAGACGTGCCCTCTGCGTCTTTTCATCCACAAAACTATTTTTTTAATTTTTTCACAGCTTCCGTGGTTCACTCCTTCCCTTTGACTGACCCATAGCAGCTTTTGTTTTGACCGAAACTCAAAAAAACGCTAAAAAGATTCTTAATTTTTGTATTAGCAGCTTTGAGTGTCTTGATACTGCAAGTTCTTCATTTTCTTGGCAGAGAAAATGAACGTTATGGTAAAACATGATAACGTTGATTAATGACAACTCTAGCTCAGCACTTGTTTTCGGATTCTTGACTAATGGACTTGGAATTTTGAATTTTGGCGGAAATTCGACCCAAAAACTCTAATGAAGAATTTAGCTTGCTGTTGCAGACCACACGCTACCCCTTCTTTGGTTTCTTTTCAAGCCACAACACGTTTCCCATTATTTTCCATTTATTTCCCATTTATTTGTGTTTATCCCATCATTTTTTGTGTGGGGAGATTTTACTCAGTGTGTGCTGTTGGTGTTTCAGCCTGAGGGCCAAGATGGAGGCCATGGGCTTGGAGTTTGGAGGACGGGCGGGAACCAGGAAGGCTTTTGTCGCGCAACCAGGAGAACCCAGGTTAAATTTTATCGTTTCCATTTTACAAAACCTTATAATTTTCATCGGAGCCATCTCCTTTTCCCTCTCTTGCTCCATTTTCCGTTTCGTTTCCCAAGACCAAGCTCATTTTCATTCCGTTTTTATTGTAGTGAGTGCACCCGAAGTGGGTTCTGCAACTTTATGCATCTCAAACCGATCTCCCGCGAACTCCGTCGTGAGTTGTACGGTCGCAGACGAAGAAGGTAATTGATTCCTGATAGTTAACCTATTTTTGCTTTAAAAAAAAAAAAATATTATTCGTATTTTTTTTTTTACCTGGAATAGCCATTCCCGCGACCGAGGAGCTGGAGCAGGAGCTGGAGCTGAACGAGCGGATCGTCCAGCTCGCCGCCGTTCACGTTCCAAGGAGCGTCGCCGCTCTCGATCTCGTGATCGCCGTGATGGACGTTCTGGACGGTTTTAACAACAAAAATAGTGTAGCATTTGTGTTTTTCCCCACAAAAAATCGTCAAAGTTTTTTTCAAGACTGTCATTATTTCGGAAAATATCTTATATGTGCTACGTGGGGCAAAGGACTTTGTTATAAATGACAAGTTTGTTATAATGACAAGTCGTTGAGACCTCTTTATTTCCAATAAAATCCCTTCCACCCTATCCGACACGCATACCACACACCAGAAATGGAAAACTTGGTCAGCTTTACTTAACAATCACTATTTGTTAATTAAATAAGCCTGCAGTAAAGCTGAAATTGTCAGATGATTCTTTTTTGCGATCACCGAGAGCTAAGAAAACTCCCGTCAGTCATACTTTTTTATCTTAAGTCTTCTGGCGGAATGTTAGTACTGTCTAACAACACAACGCAAACTACCGCTGCTGTTGCGCCAGAGGAGCGGGAGCTACGGCTGCTCCTTGTTGCGCTTGGATGAACTCGGGATAGTCAATAAAACCGTCCTTATTCTTGTCGTCTTGGTCCAAAATGGGATCAATCATCTGATTTAACTCGGCGTCTGTGAAGATTTTCGGTTCGGGAATATTGGTCCCAGCCCGAGGATCATGATTGGCGGAATCTTTAAACGAAAAAACGATAAACTTTTAAGTTAAGATTTAAGATCGATTGAAAGTCTACCATGCCAATGAATGAGCGATTTGACCAACTCGCAGCCGTCCAACTTGTTATTATTATCAGCGTCGTGCATTTTAAAGTAATGGAACTGTAATTCCTGCTCGGACATGTTGGAAGTATCAATGGGAACCGCCATATGCTCTTTCATGTGCCTGTTGAGCAACCAAAATCAATATTGCTGATTAAAAATAGTCCTAGAACGTAGGAGATAAACTTACTCTCTTTCTTGCGCGCTGTGATGAGCTCCCAAAAGCTGCTGGCCTCCTTGGTGACCTTGACCAGGGGGCGGTGCCTGGAATGCCGGCTGCTGGTGAGGAATTTGATGATGTGGCACTTGCTGCTGTGGTATTTGCTGATGTAGTTGTTGCGGCACTTGCTGATGTCCTAATTGTTGGACTTGGCCCTTGATAGAAAGATGTTTAATGAACGTTCCCATGATAATTAACTATTAAGAATTAGAATTTACTTGTGGGGGTATGCCCATTTGACCTTGGCCTTGCTGCTGCATGGCCATTTGCTGCTGGTGCATTTGCTGCTGCTGCAGCTTGGCCTGTTGCTGCTGCATAGCCATTTGTTGTTGCTGCATCTGTGCTTGATTGACCTATAAAAAGAGGCGTTACTTTTAGTTATTTAGGCTCGTAACAATGCATAAAATGAAAAAAGAATACTTGTTGCTGCTGGTATTGTTGCGGTGGCACCCCGGGGGGTAATCTATTCTGAGCTAGGACCCCCATAAGACTTAATACTAACACAAATAAAATTCTATAAAACATTCTGATAAAAATTGATATTCAAATCCTCTAAATACAAATGTTATAATAAAACTAAGGTCCTAGATACAATCCTTCTAAACGAACAACACTTCTACTGATGTCAACGCCACCTATACTCGAAATTTAAACTAGAAAGCTTGGGTAAGGAAAAATCCTTTCTTTGTGACATTTCGACATCAAATCCCCAATTAGTGACCTCTGGTAAGTATATTTATATGGTTAATCCCTTGAAATTATTGTGTAGAAAATTCGAAGGAGTTTTATAGGCAAAAGATGCATTGTTTGGTTTGATTGTAGTGTTTGGAGAAGCCGTTAAGCAGATTCGGCGGTACTGTGCAATTATGGCTGCCGTTCCGCCATTGTCCATGATGGCGACAAGCGACGTGTTTGCGGAGGTTGAAATTGAGTCTGATTTTCAAGAAGTGGAAATCGAGTCAATTCCCGTTGAAATGCCGGTGGAAACTATAGTAGAGACGACCATTGATTCGGAAGACAGTCATTCTTTGGTGGGACTTCATGTTGAACCGGATCTACAAACCCAAGAAGAAGTTGTTGGGGATGTTGATCATTTAGACTACGAGGATACCATTCCCGTTCCCTCAGACCCTAGTATTTATTTAGATGTCAGTCCGGGCACGTCCAGAAAGGCGGTTAGAAAAGCCGGGAACAAGAAGCAAACCGCCAGTCGAACGCGAGGAACGGATTTATTTGCCTCGGATTACCAGTTAGCCATGGCAGACACCAAGCATCGAAAATGGGAACAAAAACAGGTTCAAATCAAAACATTAGAAGGGGAATTTTCCGTTACCATGTGGGCCTCGGGAGCTGACGATGACGGTGAGTTGTCACTCTTTATTTATTGCGTTTGAATCAATGAATGAGTTTCATAATGCCTTTTTTCGGATTTTAGAGGATCGAAAGGACCTTACTGGCGATGAAGGAAGTAACCCAGAGCTGGACGCCGATTACGCGGATTACATGATGGGAAGACGGGTGTCCACGTCAACTTTAACGGGTGTCGACCTCAGCGATCCTAAACAGTTAGCTGAATTTGCTAAGTATTTTTCAATCGTTTTCGAATCAAACGATAATAAACGGTCGCGCTTCGTTTCTTTCTTTCTCGTCCTCTTCCTCAGAATGAAACCTAAGAAAGACAACCGGTTGGATGACATCGTCCGCACGATTGCGTGCCCACACAAAGGCTGTACCAAAATGTTCAGGGATAATTCTGCCATGCGAAAACATCTGCATACCCATGGCCCTCGGGTCCATGTGTGCGCCGAATGCGGGAAAGCGTTTGTAGAAAGCTCCAAATTGAAAAGACACCAACTTGTTCACACGGGAGAAAAACCTTTCCAAGTACTTAACCATTTGCCAATACGTCTTGTTAACTTTGCTTGCTTTGCTGAACTATGTGTTTGTTTCCTTCCTTTCTAGTGTACTTTCGAAGGCTGTGGAAAGCGATTTTCACTGGATTTCAACCTCCGCACGCATGTCAGAATCCATACGGGCGATCGTCCTTATGTGTGTCCTTTTGATGGCTGTAACAAGAAATTTGCCCAATCTACAAACCTGAAGTCGCATATCCTGACCCATGCTAAGGCCAAGTAAAACAATATAAAAATAGATACAAAAATCTGAAAAAAATTTGAAAAAATTTGAAAATTTTTTAGGAGTAACTTGAATCGCCAGTTGAGTTCATCCATCGATTTCGCGGAGGACGGGGACGCGGAAGAACCTCAGTTTGTGCAAGTGGAAGTGGCCAGCCCTGATGAACAACAGTTTATTGTGTACACGGAGTAGCTTCTTTTTAACGCCAAGAAAGATGGAAAATTATCCCAAATTGTCGGTTTGATAGCCCCAGAAAGCACTGTTGATTCGTCTTGTTGATCACCGTGGTTTTTAGCCCAAAACGACTTTACACAATCGCCGATTGTTTGGGGCAAGCAGAGGAATCATGGGCCTGTGAAGCATAAGATTAAAAGAAACAGACTTAGGCATTGGCATGCTATCTATGGAAAACTATCAAGAAAACGCCCCCCAATAGCGTGAGTGGAACACTACTTGAAAAACCGCAACTACTATCTGTACAAGGGCTTTTGTGATTGTATTGGTATGGTTGTCGTGTGGGAAGCTCTAAGCGTTAGGAGATGCAAATCTTGCGTGTGGAAAAGGCCCGGGTTATGTACATTCGTCACGGGGTTTGATTTATTTGTCTGTCTGAAATGATTTTTTTTTACTATTATTATTTTGGGTGAAGCAAGATGACGCTGTTTAATTTGTGGCTTTAGTATCACATGGTCGCCATACAGCGTCTGGAAATACATTTTTGTAAAATAACCAACTTGTTCCCATTTCTAACTCAATGTATTTTAACTTCATTTATTCTTTAAGTGTATTTAACTATTTTTTATTCTAACTCAATTGTCTTCTTGATCTCTTGTAATCTAATGCTGAAAGTGTTTTACTTATGCTTGAAGAGCTTTAAAGACTCGGGTATTTTATATCGTGTGGATTTGGTTAATTTGGCTTAGAATTTTCATTGTTGCATGTTTGGGATGTGAATTCGGCGCTCAAATCGATTTTTCTGGTCGGCAGGTGTCGGTTTTTGCAGTTTTAAAACGCTGCCACGCGTTCTTGTCACATGATGGCGTCTCAGACGTAAATTCGGGTAAGTAGCCAGCGGCTAAGTTGATTAAACACCATATGTTGAGGAGCTGTGCAATTTTTAAAGAGTGGTTTTAATCAGATTTCTATCATGCTTGATTTCTTTTCTATTTTCACGAAAGGAGGCATAGTTCTCTGGTGCTTTCAAGGTGCTGGGCAGATGCAGAGTTATGCTGCTTCTATTAATGAGCTTATTAAAGCCATAATCCTTCAGGTAAAGTGATCTGATGACATTGACAATATGACATCGTTTGCCTTTCCCTGTGTCACTGTCAGACGTTTTTAAAAATATTAATAAATCGTTTCTGTATAATAGGAAAGGACTGGCACATTGTCGTATGATTGTGGAAATCATACCTTGAAGTATAGGTTGGATAATGAGTTTGATCTGGTTTTTGTGGTTGTTTACCAGAAAATACTGCAATTATCCTACGTGGACAAGTTTCTAAACGATATCCAACTCAAGTTTCGTGACAGTTATAAGAATGAGCTTCAGCTACATGATTTTGCTCAGGTAAAAACAACACTTTAACTTGGGATTTGATTAGAACTGTTTTTATTCGTTTATTATTCGTTTTCTAGGCGTTTGATTTTGCGGAAAAATTCCGTCACGTTTTGAAAAAATCGGAGGAATGGGGTCGTTCGCAAGAACAGCAGCCAAAGCAGATGAAGACTTTCGAAGATTCTCTGAAATCCAAGAAAACCATTGCGTCCATGATTGAGAAGAGAGGAGGCGAGAAGGAAAACAAGAAACCCGCCAAAGAAGGTAAATTACGATAATTAAAATTTAAATTCGTATTTAATGATGTTCTTCTAGTTACTATAACAGAGTACAGTCCTTCTTCATCGCCTACTCCTGACGACGATGACCTTGCTCTCAATAGGCAGAAGATTGCCAGCAAGTTTGCTCCGAAAAAGGCGAAAGTTATCGTCGAAAAAGCGTAATTTAAACTACTTTCTTAAATCATGGTTCATGTTTCTTGCGTTTAGTAAGAGTCCCAAACCGGCTACCAAGAAAGTTAAGGAAGGAACAGTCTGGGAAGATCGCAAATTAACGAAAGATGATGTGGCGAAGTTGGATCGTACCAAGGACTCGCCTGATAGTGCTGGCAGTCCTTTACGAGCTGATTATTTACCGAGTAAAGAAGTAAAAAAACATTTCTCTTCCTTATCAGCAGAAATGTTTACTGTATTTTGTTTTAGAATATTGGGATGTATATTGGAAACGTGAAAAACATGGATGATGAATCTGATGAGGAGCAAGAACAAGCTAGGGACAAGAAAAAGTCTTATGGTGGCATGTTTTCCTTGTTTAAGTAAGATTTAAGTCATTTTTTGTATTTACGTAATCCTAATAATTATCAGTGCGCTATATTATCAATAATTCTCGTATTTTCAGGGGTTTGGTGGGTAGTAAAACTATCGGTGCGGATGATATGGCTCCGTTATTGGAGAAATTGAAGGATAATTTGATCGGTAAGAATGTGGCTGCTGATATTGCTGCTAAACTTTGTCAGTCGATTTCTGTGAAACTGGAAGGCAAAGTAAGGACCTAAAAACTGAATTCTGTAGGAATCAAATCCTTATAATTAATGGTTTTAGGTGTTGGGAACTTTTGATAGCTTGGCTTCTGCTGTTAAAACTACTTTAACAGACTCTCTCGTGCAAGTTCTCACCTCTAAGAGGCGTATAGATATCTTGCGTGATGTATTGGAAGCGAAAAAGGAACAGCGTCCGTATGTGGTTGCTTTCTGTGGTGTAAATGGGGTTGGCAAATCGACTAATCTAGCCAAGGTATGAATATTTCCGTCTTAAAACTCTAATTTACTTCTTAAAACTTTAAAAATCTCCAATTTACTTGTTAAAACTCAAATTTTCTTAACTTTTTGGGTTTCTATAGATCTGCTTTTGGCTCATTGAAAATAATTACCGCGTTTTAATCGCGGCATGCGATACATTCCGTGCTGGTGCTGTCGAACAATTGCGAACTCATATGCGTCATTTGAATGCTTTACACCCTGCTTCGAAACACGAGGGAAGGGAAATGGTGCAACTTTACGAAAAGGGATATGGTAATTCACTTTACATGATTTGAGATTTTCAATACTTCGTGCTGAATTTTTTTTTGTAACTTTTGCAGGAAAGGATGCTGCTGGTATTGCGTTAGAGGCTATTTCATTTGCTCGTGATGGGAAAATGGACGTGGTACTCATTGATACTGCTGGGCGAATGCAAGATAATGAGCCCTTGATGCGATCCTTGGCGAAACTCATTAAAGTCAATAATCCTGACCTGGTTCTATTTGTGGGAGAAGCTTTAGTAGGCAATGAAGCTGTGGATCAACTTGTGAAATTCAATCAAGCGTTAGCTGATCATTCGGATAAGAGCAATCCGCATTTGATTGATGGAATTGTTCTTACCAAATTCGATACTATCGACGACAAAGTAATGACTGAATTTAGCGAGGATTGGTATGTTATTTATTTGCTTTCCTTTAAGGTTGGAGCTGCGATTTCCATGACGTACATCACAGGACAACCTATCGTTTTTGTCGGTACTGGCCAAACGTATACGGATTTGAGGCAGTTGAATGCTAAAGCTGTCGTGTCGGCGTTGATGAAGTAACACTGCAGGGTCCTTAAACGTGTGCCATTGGCTTTGATTCTGAGTTGCGGTGATCCTAAATTGACCCTATTTGTACCTTATGATTTGGAAATACCAAAAAACATGCGGTTTGTGGTGGGAAACATCTTGAGTTGGTTATTCAGCGACTTTTTTAAATTCATTTTTGATTTTCGCTTTTTACTGTGCATCGAAGTCTTCGGCATTGCAAAACTTTTCCCTTTCTTTTTCCTAGCATAGGTGACTTTCTTCCAGTTGAGAAAGTTCAATAAGATGGCGTTAATAGCAGCCGTTGTTTATAAAGAGGATCGTATTGTGAAATGTTATAAAATCCAGAAAATTCGTTTTGTTTTGCATCCAGAAGATTTGCTTGAAACGTTCTCCATAAAACCTACCTTACAAAAAGGCCCTTTTTGTTATATGATTGCAATTTTTGAAATAAAAGCGAAAATTCGGGGAATTTTTGCGAGATTTTTCATAAAATCCGCCAAGAAGTGGGCGTGGCCTTCAAAAAGGACGAATCCTATTGGTGGATTGGCGTGAAAATTGGGCGTGGCTCCTGTTCGATCTGGAAAGGCTTTTTCAGGGCTTTTCTCCATAAGGAATAATGCTGTATCCCTGTTCCCAACTCCCTGCTCGGCTTCCTAACCCCGATATTCGAGCTCGTGATGCCGAAGCTTCACAATTTCGAATATGGGTATAGGAACCTTGCCGGGAAGGCATAAGCTACAGAGAAAGGGAGCCATTTGATATTTCGTTTTTTTGACGTAATAAAGCGCCTCCACCGGGTCTCGAACCCACGACCTCTCGCTTCAAAGGCTTGCGCCCTATCCACTTGGTCTTAAGCTTATATTTAAAGTGTGTTAAAACTCCTATAAATGCAACATATGAACAAAACTGGTGATCGACCAACAAAATGTAACTTCGCGCTTTTTTCTTTTAGTCCAGGCCCTGAAAAGTGAGGGCGCTGGTATCGAAACTGGCTTTTTCAACTTTCCGATAACGTCAGCTCCGTAATTTATCCTCATTCTCCTTGAAATCAGCTGGCTTTCCGGATAGTGTGATCAGTGTTTTTGTTTGCGCGAATCACAGTCAGAAGGTAAAATTAGCATGACTCCTTTTTAGCTAACTAAGGAAATTGAAAACTTTTGATTAATAGGCAAAATGATAGCCCTACAGCGTTCTGTATTGTATCTCACAAAATTGCCCAATTTTTCAAGCAGGTAAAGTTACATAACTAAATTTGAACTTGAATTTCTTCATATTTCTTCGTTTTTCCAGGGCGATCAGATGTCTATCAACGTCTACCAGCAAAGCTGTGGCGGGCGAGACCCATGACGAGCGGAATAAACGCTTGGGCCGTCCTTTGTCCCCACATTTGAGCATTTACAAGCCTCAAATTACAATGATCGCGTCGATTACTCACAGAGCAACTGGTATAGCTTTATCAGGCATGATGACTGGCTTGGCTGCTGGGACTTTGATTCTTCCTGGAAGTTTCCCTTCATACTTGGCTGCAGTATCGTCTTTGGCTATTGGACCAGTCTTAATTTTTGCTGCCAAGTTTTTGTTGGCCTTCCCGTTAACCTACCATACTGCCAACGGTTTGCGACATTTGGTAAAAAAAAATTAAAATCCACTGAACTCTAAATTATAATGATCAATTTAAAAAAAAATTAGGCATGGGATTTGGGAAAGAACTTGACCATTGACAGCGTATACAGAACTGGCTACATGGTCTTTGCCACTGCCATCCTGAGCGCTGCTGCATTGGCCATGATGTGAAATCCGTTCGTCGTTTATGTTTCCCACTGCCATGTTCCAAACAAAAGCCAACATGGCGACTAAACAACCCTTAGCTTGTAAGATATTTACGTTTTAGGTGATTGAATAAAGAAGTGTTATGAAAGAGTTTCATAAAACGTCCTTATGGTTAAGTTACTTTGTTATTATTCCAAAAAAAGCTGCAACTGAGATCACTTGCATATAAAAATACAACAAATTACCATTGTACCATAAATAAAGGGAAAGGAAAACAAAACAACTATTTATACACTGGTTTCGACGCTGAGATTAACACTCGCATCATCTTCTTCACTCATTGCATTCAAATCATTTACACTCAACTTCCCGTTTTTTCTCCTCGCCTGCTGTCGTTTTTCGTTAATTCTCATTGGCGGTTCCTCAATGCCCGGTTCTTCCGCAATAAACTGCAAAGACGCAAAATCCGCCGTCTTTCGCTTCATCTCTTCCAGTTTGTTCATCTCAGACGTCCCCAATTCAACGTGAATGTTCACGTTGTTAATCTTGCTTCTGGAAGAATCCATCGGCAAGAAATTATTCTGTACTACATCCGCATTGTCCGCAGGACCAAAGTTATTCTTCAGCATTTTCTGCTTTTTGAAAAACCGCCGCGCGGCGCCACTTTGCCGCGGATCGTAGAACGCTTGTGCCTGGTCCATCGGGTTCAGCATGAAGTTCCTACTTGTCAAAACCGGCGCGGATCGGACCGAGCGGTTCATCCGCGGACTAATACTACTGTTAAAGCTGCCTAGCGAACGTTTTTCGACCTCCAATTTCGGGCTCTCCCGACCCAAACAAGGACTGTTTATGTCCGTTGCTAAGGACTGGGAGCATTGGTTACTAGTAGAGGGCTGGGAATGGGTAATACTGGTTACTGTGCGGGGTACATTGTTATTAGGCACAGATTCCGTGATGCTCGACTTGGCAGACGTGCTTAGCGCTCCCTGGTACTCGTTATGCACGTCTCCTCGACACATGACAAAAAATACGAACGTAAATACCCCACAGGCACTTGCGCTAATTATATACATGACATTAAAGGTAATTTCTGCGTACGCAAACGAGTTCGACCAGGGTTGATAAACAGCGAGAAACGAGCAAAGCCACACCAATGCGGTTAATATTGCGCTTAAAACTAAACCTTGCAATTGCGTCTGTGGAGAATAAATTCCGTCCTTGTTACTTTCTTCTTCCTCGTCTACTAAATCTACTTGTACGCCCATACGGTGGGTCTCGGTTAAGGGAATTGCACTGGCGGCAGTCGCTTGAGTGATGTCGCCGCTTAGTTGCGTCACTTGCGTGAGACTGGAAACGGAGGTTTTGGAATTGTGCGAGGACTTACGGATCAGGAGGCCAATGTGCACGTAATAGCCTAGCAGCAAGAGTATGAGGATACCGGAGGGTACGCCAATGGTGGCTAAAGCGGGCTCTCCGTCCAGGAAGCAATACGAAGGGTGGGCGTACTGATTAAAGTGCAAAGCACCCGAAATTCCGCATACAATGAGACCCAAACCCCAACCCATTAGGTAAAACCTGATGATGGACTTGGGTAAAGGCGGTTCCTCCATTATGGTTTCTTCTGTGAGTGGCAACGGCGTCTTTACTGTCAAACTTTTAGCCAAAATACTAAAAATAAAATAAAAAATGTTTAGAGTAGCCACCACTAGATGGCGTTGGGATGTGCTGGTCGGGCAGGCAGAAAGTTCTTCGGTTTAAAACCCGGAAGTCAAAAAAGACCCCCACGTGTAATATTGTTGCAAAACGTTCTCCGGAAAAGAATCACAAACTGGTGTTATTCGAGTTGAAAATAAGTTAGGATAGGTTTAGCTTAGGTTAAGTAACGACTCTCATCAAGTTTCGTTGATTCTCATCTTTCGTTGACGAGAATCGTTAAAACTCGTACTTTCTTTCACTTCATAAGCTGAAAAAAGCAAAAATGTACTGTTCAAAGTGACACATTAGTGTCACTTTTTGGCAATAGGCTATTTTACACCTGTTTGTCACTAAATCCGGAGAACGTGTTGCGGGTAGGAGGCGGAGAGAACAATAATAATATAATAAAAAATAATAATGTTATAAAATTAATATGAATAATACCTGGCTGATATTATCATCCACAAAATAATTGAGAGCGTGAAGTAATGCAATATCATGCCAACCGATTGGCAGAGAACTAAATGAGCAGTTTGGCGAATTCCAGCTCTGGAATAAATTAAATTTAAATAAAGATTTTAATAAAGACACCAGTTTTTTTTGCTTTTTTACGTGTAGAAGAAGCAGAGGAAACTGGCTGCAATCCAAGTGTTAACTAAAGCGTGTCGAATGTTACGTCCTAGGCGAAGCTCGCACTTCAGGTAGACAGTAATGCATAGAATATAACAGGAAAACGCCAGCGCAGTTCCTGCATAGACTCCAGGCCAGAGCACTGGATTGGCATAGTAAATTCTAAGATAACATAAAAAATAATTTAATCAGATTTTAATAAGATTTACAAGTAAAAATGAATAGGGCGTTACTGTGTGACCGGAACAACAGGGCTAAGGAGTGCAAAGTAGCCCAAAGTGGGGCAAGAAAACACCATTCGCCCATCTTCTTCCCAAGGTTGCGTTTTGTCCAGCGTACAATTCTGCATAGTCCAATTATCGTTCGCAAAAGTGAAATGAAACGGCATTGCAGTACTATGGAACTGCATCATGATATACACAGGGAACGTAAAGTTTGAATATCCTGAAATGAAACGGAAAAAAACGATTAAATACCTGATTTAAAAAAAAATAAAAGGTCAAAAGGGATTCCTTACTAGCATGGATCCCAAAAATGGAGGACGAAAGCGTATAATTTCCAATATCGAACAAGCTGGCATATTTATCGGTGAATACTGACATAAAAATCTGCTCTTCCAAGCCTGGTATCTGAATTAAGGCTTCGGTGGACTG
Source organism: Lepidurus apus apus (assembly GCA_022832285.1). Classification (NCBI taxonomy): domain Eukaryota; kingdom Metazoa; phylum Arthropoda; class Branchiopoda; order Notostraca; family Triopsidae; genus Lepidurus; species Lepidurus apus. The sequence continues at coordinate 361,277 of JAGJRO010000123.1, read as the reverse complement.
CAAAGGAGAATTATCACAAAAAATTAGGACAATTACATTAATATATGATTATAACTGTTCACTGTATGATTATACCTTATCATTTGGAGTATTGACAGAATGATTGGTTGACTTGCAATCCAAGTCATAGAGAGGCTTTCTTCTCCAAGAACACATGGCTCCAGACGAATAACTATGCAAATCTAACCGTTCTAAAGCGAAATGTTCCTACAAAAACCAAAATGCTTTAATTGTTTAAGTAATTACGCTCAAATTGTACCTCTTCCTGTTGTAAGAGCTTAGAATTCTGAAAAGTTTCCACCACTTTATCAGGCAACTGGTTCATGACAGGATCCAGTACTTTGGCTAATCTAAAAGCTTCCTCTTCCCCCGAAAGGAGGTACGCGGTGACGTTCCATTGAATACTCTAAAAGATTATTTTTTTTTTTAAATCTGAAAATAGTAAAACTTCGAAAAATAGTTGAACAGAGTTCTACCTTAAGCTTCCTAAGCGCTCTAATTAAGTAAATTACGTCCCATTCTCGGCTATAATAGCCTTCGGACACGGCTTCCATCACTTCTTCACTAATTTCATCTTCCGTTATGGTTCCCACTTGGTCTTCTAGGACGGGGCGCAAAATCTCGCCCAATTTGGTCAAGTAAGGGCATTGCTGGAGTATTGCCACTTCCCATGTGCCATTTGAAGTACACTGGCGAGACGCTGTGATCGTATCTCGTGTTGGTACTTGACAAGGCAAGTTAACTTGGATGCCTGGTAAGGTCAAAGGCCATGCATAGCGGCCTTTATCTGACGCCATCACTAAAAATGAGAACGAAACAAATTGAACTTCGATCAAAATCTTATTTAAGAGGTAAATTTTACCTTCAAAGGGACACGAAGGAGTGGATAATGTGATTACGGTAACGTTTAACGTGCGCGTACGATTTGCTATTGGTGAATGACACACATAAAGTCCTTCATCAGCTTTGGTTATAGCTTTGAGTTGCCAGATGCTAAATGCATAAAAAATATAACTCAATTTTTTCATTTTTTTTTTTAACCTTAAAGAAGTTCCATTTTCTAAGTAGGATAAACTGCCCAACATATGAGCAGAATTAGGAGTGGACCACGTTAGGTTTTGAGCAGAGTTAATCTTGCACTTCAGGGTTATGGCATCGCCTTCGAAAACTATTTGGGGCGTGGCTGGAAGAATCTCAAATATCAGGTTATCTGGGCCTAAAATGCATAAAAATGTATAAAAAGTACATGAAATTTAGTTCATATAACTTTGTACTCACTGCAAAGATCTTCCATGGTAAGCTCTCGAATGGGTTTAAACACATCTCCTAGCTGACACGCCCCTACAATTCTCAAATTCCGCAAATGCTGCCATTTAAGCAGAGGCGACAAGTTGCACTCGCAAGGTAATAATGTGGACGACAAACCACTAAAAAGGTAATAAAAGGTTCAATTAATATTCATTAAATGGATATTATAACTATTATAAATGGGATAATTAGCTTACAGTCGTTTAAGGGAAATGAGTCCATCAAAGGTTCCATTTTTGACTCGTTTAATAGGATTTCCGGTTAGGTTTAATCTATCTAAGGTTGGTAAGCCTCTAAACATTGCTGTGCTAATGATCTCCAAGCTGTTTTCAGATAGATCTCTAAAAAATAAATTTTTATTAATTTGAAGCAATTTATAGTAGAGAAACCTACAAAAATTTCAGCTTTGGTAGTCTGTTAAACGCGCCTGATTCAATGGTGGTTATACTGTTGTTCCTGAGTATACTAAAGGAGAAATACATTTATTAAGAATTTTAAGGAGTGTTAATAGAAATCCTAAGCATTGTCTAGGAACTTACAAGGATTTAAGCTGCGGAAAGTTTATATCTTCTGCTTTCAAATTGGTGATCTGATTGTTGGATATATCACTAAAAACGAAACGGAGTTAGGAGAATAATTCGTAAGTCATAGTTTAAGTTCAGAGTTTAAGGTCATAAAAACTTACAGGAAAGTGACGTAAGGGTTATCAGCTAAAGATGATATGGTTTTTAATGAAGTGATGGACTGGTTTTGGCATACTAGCTTCATGCCAATAAGTTCTAGGGCGGTTGAACTGGGAAGTATTACTGGTTTGGTCCTTTCTTGGCCCGGGATACACAGGCAAATAGCTGGACAGATAAATTTGGGGTCCTGATTGGCTGATATGTCTTCCACGGAAACACTCTTGTTGTTTTTCCGTCTCCCTGTGGCTAGATCCACCCACGAACCAAGAAATACTACACAAACGCAAAGCCATACGAAAAGCGTCGCTTCCTTCTTGGGAAGAACCATTCCAGTATCATTACATCGTACTAAAAAACCTACATAAAAGCATTATACTAACATCAGATAAGAAATAAACAAGACTACCTTTTTTAATTCAAGACAAACGACCCAAATTTGGGCAGATACTCCTACGAAAACAAAACTATCAACACCTCTTCGGCTTTGCCCACAAAATGCTACTAACCCGCATTGCACGTAGCCGAAAGTCCTATTTGCCCGCTTGCATGGTGAAGATAGCAGCGTCCCGACTTTGCTCGCTTTGCGGGGAAATAACGCAAAGTATCCCTTAACATGAACGAAGCCAGTTTATCCCATTGGTTCCCGTTGCTCCAACCACCTCCCTCTGTTAAAACGCACCACCTATTGCTTTAATATGGTTGCCAGGGTTACCGGAAAGCAAAACATAGGGTATAGATACAAGAAGAGGCGCAAAAGTTTAAATATTTGGAGCGAAATGGCACAAAACTCCCCGTTTTCGCCTGGAATGAGTCGGCAACAATTCAAAGATGCCTTATACAACTGGTAATTCACTTAAATTGTTCCTATTTGTGTAATATAAGCTTGTTATTTGTTAGGTTTAAGGACCGAGGCTTGTTTCAAGAGCTGGAAATCTTCCTGCGGCAGAAAATGGCGTTGAAATTAATTCAACAGACTTCTACTCCCAGAACTTTTTCCCCTAAAACTCAAGCATTAGATATGTTAATCGCGGAGCATTTATCCGTCTGCAAATACCATTACTCGCTCTCTGTATTCGCTAGCGAATCCAACATTCCCTGGGACCCCAATTCTTCCAAAACCTTCCTAGATTTTCTCCAAAACCAAGAACAAGGCCTAACCAAGCCTGAGACCACTACCGCACCAGAGCCTGTCATTAATTGGCTCACCGCTCATCAAATACTGAAGGCCTTAGACCTTAATTTCACCAAAGAGGACCAGAATAGCGTACTGAGAGATTGGCAAATGGGTCAGCACTCTTTGCTGACTTGCTTGCTAGAACGGGAGTATGAAACGAGCGGCAAAGATCAATCCAATTCGATCGGCAAGACAAACTCGACAGGCAAGGCAAATTTGGGAAATTCGGACAAAACGGAAAAACCGAACAGTGAGCGCTTGGATGATCTGGCGCAACTGAATTATCTCACTACCCAGTTACAGTTACTCAGCCAGCCGGAAACACGTACTGCTTCCTTGCCTAGAATTCACCCGCGAGTAAGTTTAACTACCAGCGCCACCCAAACGGACAACAATAACTGGGCTAAAGATACGGGTCCCGTTGGTTTGCTAAGTAACCATCAAGTCTTGACACTCCAACGGAACCACGCAAGCCAAGGCGATAAAATTAGTCACCTCGAAAAGGTCGTCTCCCAACTCAAACAACAACTCCAGGCCGCGCACGATAGCCTGGCATTAGCCCAAACCCAGCTCAAATTATCACATCAACGAATCGCGGATAACTTTTTGCAAGCCTTGACCCCAACGTGTCCTTCAGTACTTCCAGAGTCCGAAACGTTTGTTCCGACCGAATTGACCCGGGGTATCGAAAATGACTTGGCGGATACCGATACGCAGATTTCGGACCTACGGAAGCAATACCAGTCAGTTAGGTATTCGCAGATTTATGAAAATTCCGTTTCCGCGACGTACACAAAATGGAACCCCACCTTAGGAGATTGAAGCAAGAAAATATGATAAAGACTGTAATAAAACCGTGAATCATTCCTTTTGAAAGTCGTGCCGTGTTCTTTTTTTTGATACAATACATTTTGATTTGTCTGTTTTTTTCGTTTCTTCGTACCGTAAATATAACGGTTAGTGTTACACTCTGCTTGAAGGCGAGTCATTTTGCCTGGATCCCCGCGGAGAAAGATGAGCCAAATAATGTTTAATCTGTCAACAACAAAAAACTTGATGTGTCATCAGCCAACTATGTTATAGATCGTCTGCCGACTGTCTCTACTATCGAGTTGAGTTAAAAAGTATACATAAAACTCACTAGGGAGTTGGGAAGTCTTTTAAAGAAGGTTTATCGCTTGTGGCTTGTGTTTTTTTGCGAAGGAGAGGTCATGACCTTGGCATTGGGGCTTTTGGCAAACCAATTGCATAATTCCAATCCCAGATGAATCAGATGACCCGAAGATACGAGTGTGGGCGGTATTATCAACATCTTTTCTTTGCACCAGACGCCTCGAGACCCAAGTTGCTTGCAAAGATAAACGAGTTTTTTCAGCTATTCATGCATCCCTCGCTGTTGCGTGTAACTAACTTAGCAAGCATGAAACACGAGAGCCGATAAGCCACTCGGAGCGGAGCAACGGGTGAATTGTTCCTTTGTTTGGGTACCATGACCATGACTTTCATGGCTTCTCCTCCTCCTCTTCCCGGTGTGTACGTACGGTCTTAGTGCCAGGTAAAAAGCCGAAGAGCAAGACGGATAGGTGCAAGTTCCCTTATGCTGGCTATGAGGAAACAGGTATTCTCGTTGTATTCTCGGGCCCCCAAAAGGCCAAAAACACTACAGTCGCTCAGTTTCTCGTGCTGGAGGCCAAAAACGGAACACAATCACTGACGCCCTTCTTGTCCTCAGTCGGTATAACGTGGGCAGACAGGTAAGAAGTAAAGTTGTAGACAGCATCCTGCATTTGGCCAACCGCAACATTCGATACCACGCAGGTGAATCGCTCGCTACGTTTCAGAATCCTTCCTGCTCCCTTCAGTGTTTGTGTTATCTGACGTTTGTCGTCCCCATACACGTACTGTACTGACAGATGCATTGCAGATCCTGAATAACTACAGCAGCCGGGTGTTATTAACCCAAAAATTTCCAGTTTCGTGAGTGACTAGTATATCTCGACTAACGCCAAGTTCAGTTCACATCGATCTGTTATGCTCCAATTAAACTGAGTCAATACAAGCCACGTTGGTTATGAAGAGGGGTGAATCTGCGTTAACGTCAGCAATAATCTCGTAGTATGGCGACCCCGGAACTATTAGAGGTAAGCTTGTAGCAATTAAAGTTGTTTACTATATCCCTATATGCCGATTGGATGAAACTACCTTGAACGTATAAGGAAACAGTGTCAAGTGATGTGCGAACACTATACCGTATATGGAATTCCAATGTCAACGGATTTATTCGTTAAGTTAAAACGAAGCTGTCATGATAAAAAATTGCACGCCAAGTTTAGCGAAGAACGACCCTAAAGACTTTCACAGTATGCAGGCATGTCATGTTGTGTTCTTTTTGTGTCGGGGTTGAAGAGAAACGAGAAAAAACAGTCCTTCAGTTCTGGTTTCCCGAGCAGCCACGTCGGTCGTGTATGACTATAGGCAAACCGGAGAAAAACGTTTGATTTGCTCTCTTGGCCCTCCGGTGTACTGTTACACCCAAAGACGACCTGGTCACGCTGAGATAACCTAGCCTAAATTTTTCAAGTGCTCTACATACTTTCTATTTGCCTGAGCTATCGGTTTTAGCGGCTAACCAGTTTCTCAACTGACCTCAATAGGAGACCAAAAGGGCTATTTAGTTCAGAAACGATTTTCCCAGCACGCCACACGAAGTCTCTCAGATAAATCTCCACAACAATCAAAGTCAAAATATGCGCTACGGGAAAAAATACTTTCTCTCTACTTTTCCTGGACGGTGGCAGGAAATGTTTCCGTTTTCCTGTCGCACGCTTAATATTTCAAAACGCTCACTGTATATATACTCATTATATATCTTTCATTGTAAATGTCGCCTGCATAAAATCCAGCATAGATTGACTTATTTATACATTCATTAGAGAAGGCAATTGAAACTTTGTGACATTCTTTCCTATTTCCACAGATCCCAGATAGCCCCAACGGGAATTTCGTACGATTAATGGAGGCCACTGTTATAATCGTGAGCTTGCTACGGATCGGAGTTGTGGGTTCCGTCTTCTGGCTCAATATCGCTGCCTTACGAAGCAAGTCCGCTTACAAATGCACATGTTTACGGGGCTTTGTGTCGGATTCAGTCAAATTGGTTAGCATTGTCTACATATTATCCTGGGTGCCTTTCCTTGTCTATTCGTTATTCAACGGGAAATGGGTATGGATGAATGCCACCGTGTTTTGCATAACGCAAAACTTTGTCACCAACTCCACCTCCATGATCTTGCTAGCTCTTGCAGCGTGCATGGTGATAGAACGCGTTTACATGCAATTCCGCGCCGATGGACGGCACTTGCAGTACCGATACGCAGCGTTGTTTACAATTGTGGCATGGGTGTGGCCTCAATTAGGCTATTACCTATTGGCCGTTCTGTGGCAGAGGGACAGTAACGGCTCGGATGATTGGGGCTTCAACTTTTTCGACGACATTTTCGATAATATAGACAAACCTTGCCCCCAGGGTATTTCCTATAAAATTGGTAAGTCCTATAGTCGTATAATAACGGCCTGAATGCATTCATGTAAACAATAGTCCATTTCCATATGAAACGCTGCTCTGCATTCTAACTGACTCATTATTATGATTTTTTTCCTCCGCTTTGTCTGCAACAGGTTTTACCATTTGCGGACAAAAGTTGTCCGGGTTCGCCTTATCGCAGTACGTTTACCAGTACTCGTTTCTCATTCTTCCCATGGGCCTCATAATTGGCCTGGGGATGTTAACTGTGATGATTAGACAGATGTACCGGGGGAATTATAAACCTTTAAAAACAGTTTCTACACTATCTCTCGGTAATTGCTCCTACACAGATTTTACAGAGCAATAAATGATCTATGTTTTAGACTGCCAGCATTGTCCTATTGCTTGCAGAACAGACAGCCCAGGTTTGATGATCATTTTGGCGACTAACACAATATGGCAGCTGCTAATTAAGCCGCTGGTTATTATAGTATGGTGGCAATCGCCATGGAATCTCAAGGTAATAAATCGAAAAAAAACGCGAAATTAAAACTAATTTTGAAACTTGCTAGGATCACGCATACCTGGATATTGGTAGTCACGTCATGTTAACCATTGTTGCAATATTTGGACCAATCCGACCGTCCCGTTCCTCATTGTCATCTCCATCTAAAAGTATTCTGCCATAATTATGTATATTCATAAATGACGCAGCCCTTTCTTTGGCGGCTAACAACTTTTATATGCAGACCAATTTTATGTTTACTTTAACAAGGGTTTTGAAATAAATTAAGACAGAATCTCGCACTTTCTCTGGAGTTTCTGAAAATACACAAACCTTAACTATGTCTTTAGCGGAAATCCTTATTTTCATATGGACTTTGAAAACTCCCTCCGGAAACTCTCTCTTTGTTGTTACTGACTTGAATTTCTTTTTTTCAGAAACAAAAATTTAAAAAAAAAATGCGCAGAAGGATGTTTGAACAAGGATGACTTTGACGGTTGACTTTTGACTAGCTAGCCACATCACTTCCAAACTTTAATCACCCCATCTCGACTCGAGCTTACAACTAACGTCTGCGACGCTTGCACCAGAGCCACGTCAGTAATAATATCTGCATGACCCGGCGCCGTAGGCTCAGGACCCGGTCGAGGTACTTCATCCGACATCCCTGCACCCGCTGATGACAAGGGGCGTGGCTTAGTCATTACTTCTTGCACTACTTCTAATCCATCGACCAATCTAGACCTTGAAACCATTCAAGAAACCCCAATTTTAACCCTATTTCCCCAATTTCCTGTCATTTTTGTAAAGAAAAACCTACTTATAAGTGGCAGAGATTAGCGTCGTAGGGTCAGACGCGGCGGTAGCAAAGATTTTGGAATTGGCAGGTGCAAACAGGTCCCAAAACCTCAACTTTCGATCCGTGCCTCCGGTTATGAGGAAAGGGCTACTGGGATCTGCTCCCACGGCAATTCCACACACGCTGTGTTGGGAAGTCTGTGAAAACAAAGTATTAAGTACAGAGGAATGTGCCCAGGAAGTACTTTCTAAATGTCGAAATTGCGAAAATCCTTTCAATTTTGCTTCAAAACAATTTATACATTTATTTGTACCTGAGTTTGCGATAAGGGAGGTGCAGGGGAAGCCCAGAGTGCACTGTTTCGATCTTGACTCTCAAGGTTCCAGAACGATACTTCATTGTTCCCTTGAACGGCGGAAATTACACAGGAATTCCGCGTGGGATGACAGGACAGTCTTCGCACCCGCGCTCCGGTGGGATGGTGCAATGTTGTAACGGGTAAACCGAATCGGAGATCCCAACAGACCACAGTCCCTTGACTCGTCCCCACTCCCAACCAGCACAAACCAGGATCCACACACAAAGAAGTAATAACCCCTATTTTTTTTAAATTTTCATTTCATTTTCCCTTTTCCAAGAATTTTATCCCACATAATAGAGATTGCTAAACTCACCCAGCTTTAGATTATGATCTAGCTTAAAGGCATTGCCTGGGCAACGTAAATCCCATCCTACCAACGCTCCCAAGACAGTTCCATACAACAAAACCGACTCATTCCCTAGAAAAAAAACGAAAATTAACAGGAAAACTCCACAAATGAGTCAGCGAAATTCAGAAAAGTCCCTAAATATGAGCAAATTAGCTTTTTTTTCATAAAACGAAGATTCTTACCCGAGTCGTAATGAAACATGTCAACTACAGGACCTTCTTCCTGCAAATCTAATTGTCGGTTGTATAATAACGTCATTTTACTGCTTCCTCCGTCCATCCTAAGTTTAAAAAATAAAATAAAAAAATATTAGGATTCATTGTTCCACAAAAAAAAGTTTAAAAAAAGTTTTAAAAAATTGTTAATCATTAAGATTCATTTACAAATTTGGATTCGTTGTCAAAAAAAATAATAAAAAAAAATATTTGGTAATAATTAGGTTTCATTTACCTCACGATGTGTAAAGCGCCATTTTCGCTCGCCGCAGCCAAACTCGTTGATCCTTGGCAGGATGCGAGGGCCATTACCGGCCCTCCTAGGCGATTATAGAATTGGCGGGATCGGTTCGCAATGTTTCTGCCTTCGAATCGCGACGCATCCCAGATCTTGACGCTGCCATCTGTGGAGCATGAGGCGAACAGACCTCCTTCACCCAATGCCGCGATTCTGCTCACAGGACCTTTGTGCTCCTGGGTATGGGCCACCAAAATGCCTTTTGGACGCCAATTAGGCGGAGGAATGGTTTGACGACCCGCCCAACCTGCTTGAGCGGCGACTCGCTGTAAAGTGGCTTCGGATTCCCGTACTGCCCTCCGGCACAGTAACTCTTGCAGATTCGTCCGGCATAACGGAATACAATCTAATCATAAACGGAAAATTCAGTTTCTTGCTTGAAATTTTCAGTTATTTTTATTTATTATTTATACTTTTATTTATTTATTATTATTAATACGCTTATTGTTAGAATTTAACATAGTTAATTCACCTGGCTCGTAGATAGGGTAACGCCCTCCGCGATCTAAGGTCTCGATTTCCAATGCAGGGATAGCTGCGTCTGTTTCGAGCACGGCTGGGGGCTTATCATCTTGGGTACTATCGCGAATAATTGGAAAAATTGGAAATAAATTCGTTTAATTCAATTTAGGGCGTAAATAGGTGTTAATTTACTCAGGTTCCAGATTCGCCGAGCCAAACATGTGATGCCATTCCTCGTTCATGAGCGGAGACTCAGAAGATAACGGTCTTTTGGGCTTGGGCCTCACTGGACGACGAATTATCACGTCAGACTGGTGGGGAATCAAGTCTTTCAGGTCCGAGACGCGTTTCAACGAATCCCATAGATGGACCTATTCAATTTATATTTCTAACTGAATGAATGTTCTACCCAAAAAAAAAGAAAAAAAGGAAAACAAAGGAAGGTTACCGTGGAGTTGTTATCGACCGGCGATTGTTCCAAGGCTTGTTTATGTCGTTGTAGTTTCAACAGGTTCTCGGACAAGGTCACGAACAGATCTTCCATATCTGCCGTAATTCCCTCGGCGGTCAAGCGACGTAACAACTGTTAGATAATACAATTTATTCATAAAAGAAAAAGAAATTCATTCAAAAAGAGATTATTCTGAAAGAAAAAAAGGAAAGAAACAAGAAAGAAAAGAAAAACAAAAAAGTGTTTTAAAATAAAGAAATAAAAATAAAGCTCACGTTTTTCAAAGGTCCAGAGACTTCGACGACGTTTGGTAAGCTCTCTTTACCTTGGCTTCTCAACTCTTTCCGTTTCTGGAAGGTCGCCAAAAGCAAGGGCAACTCCGTGCATTTTAACACCGTATCGTAAATCGAACGCGGAACAGGTGACTTTAACGCGTCCAGGATTAGAACCTATAGGAGAGAATTCCCATTTTCATTATTTTTCTAACTTTTTTTTTAATAAATAATAATAAAGAACTTTTTTTTTTAAATACTTTCTTTACTTACCTCTTTGTCTAGTTGGAGGACTGTATATTGTAAGTACTCTCGTAAGATATTCGACAACCTGCATTGCACATCCACTGTACTAAGTACGTGAGCCGCACTCCGTATTAACCCCACGCAACTCTAAAAATCAACAAATAACATAAACAAATAAATTTCAAATAAAAATAAACAAGTAAAATTCAAACAAATAAGTAAAATAAATACATAAACATAAATACAAAATATATAATACATAAGTAAATTAAAATAATTTTTTTTTTGAGAAATGAGTACTTAACAATATATCCACAGGTGCAACGTATTACTACTGCCGAATTATACGAAACACGTAAAGTTTACGAGTCACTGAACTCTATAGAACCATGAACATAAAGGAAAAGTACTTCAATCTAATTAGTAATCGCTTAACAAGCCGTATAGGCGTTTACTACTATGGATGTAATTAGTGCTACATGAACGTAAATGTTAAAAAAATTACTTGACGAATCCATCGATTTGGATGACGTAGGAATGGAACGCATTCTAATATCCAATCGTACAAATCAACCTTTTGGACCAAGCCCAACTCAGTCAGGTGCATCATTGCATTAATTGCTTTAACCGTTACCCACTCTTCGGGGTCGCTTAATCCCTAAAAATTCGCAAGACAACCGTTAAAAGGAAACCAATAAAATGAAAATAAAAAAGGTAAAATTCAGAAATTCAATGATTAACAACCTGGAGTAGTAAAGGTTTAATGATAGTAATGCATGGCCAGCCTAGGAACGCTGCCACGCCCACAATACAGTCATAAAACGCTGATCTTAGGTGGCGGTCATATTTGTCGTTCAGGAACGTTATCAAATGCGAAAGTATGACGTCATGAGCTATTAAAATCAAGGAAAAATGTAAGTTTAAGCCAAGAAGAAGAGTCAATTTACCATTCTGACGCCCAAGGAAGACGCAAAGTCTATGAATGCCACGTTCAGCCAAAGTTCGACGCACTGAACTGTCCGCGTCGGTCAACAATGCGGATAAAATGGGTTGGAATGCTTGAACCAAAGCACGGATTTCACCTGAGACACTTAAAACGTCCGTTACTTGTGCTGAAGCCGTCGTAGGCGATGCTGCTGTCTTTAGCCAGCTTTCGTGGGAAACGTAGAGAAACCTGTCATTAATAATAATAATAATAATAATTCTAAAATTTTTAAAAATAATGATAATAATTAAATAAAAAAATTTTAAAAAAATAAAAAAAATTCCTTTACCTTAAAGCATTTTCTGCCACTGCCGCTATTTCTTCAGCCAACGCCATGCGAACCAATACGGACTCATCTTGCGTAAGCTAAAAATTAAATAATAATAAATAAATAAATTAAGAAAAATTTCCGGAATTTTTTACTTGTGTCAACTGAGGAAGCACGTACTCCAAGAAAACGTGCGTATCGGTCCGCGGGACTTGGGTCATGTGACTCAAACACGCGCTGAGAACGTGCAGAGCCGAAGCTCGGACTTGTGGATACTTGTCGCTCAAAAAATGCATCTAAAATTCCGATTAAATTTTCAATTAAACCCTTCACGTCGTAAGAAATAGCAAAAAAATTACGATATAAGGGAGGATTCGATCCAGGACAATGTCATCTGCCAAAGCATTGGTCAATTCCAGTAGCAATTCCAATGCTTTCAGCTTCGAAGAGCAATAATGTAACGTTCTGTCATTTTTTAAAAAGATTTTAAACAAAATCTGAAGGTTTGAAACCAAGAAAACAAGTAAATCACCTTAAACATGACGTAACTATGTTTGTGATTAGTACAATGCCATTGTTTTCAGGATCATTTTCTTTTAAGCACTCTAAGATGTGGCTGATATCCATATGCATCCTAAGAAAGTTATTCTTGAGACATGATTTGCTATTAAAATGAATTAATATACTTATTAATTTTCTCATCTGCTCTCAAGGCAGGTGTGGCTGAAAAAGCTTGCAAGTACGGTCGCAGGAAGGTGTAGAAGTAATCAGGAAACAAAGTATCGCGATATTGAATAAGGAAATCCTCCGCCAATCCTCTTTCGGCCGGATCTTTGCTAAGCATAGTTCGCAGCATTTCCTAAAATCGAGGAAAACTGCGTTAAAACCCTATTTTTACTTAAAAACTTGAGCATACTTGTATTAAATGATTGTCGATTTTCTCCAAAACAGGCTCAGGACTATACTCGCCCGTTCTGTAGGCAGAAAGTTGGGCAAAATCGAAAGGCGGATGCCCTTCAGTGAAAAGCTCGACCAAACAACAACTAAAAATAAAAGAAATGTAATATTTTTGACATTTATTACGAAAATGAGCTCATTTTACCCCGCCGAGAAGACATCCATAACTGGATTAAGCTCTCCAACAATAAACTCTTCGTCTGCGACCAAAGAATGGGACTGTGCGGCAGTTTCCAAGTGCAATGTACTCTTAAATCTGTTTAAGAATAATACAAACGATGAATTAGAAGCTAAAAGCGAACCGTTCAGGATAAGCGAACCGTTCAGGAGCTATGTAACAAGTTCTTCTGCGAGAGGTATCGAAAAAGTAGGCGAAATCTGCAGGATTGTCGTCAGGCAGGCAGGTAGGTTTGTACGAGGCAAAATCAGTGAGTAAAACCCACAACCAACTGGTGAGCATGATATTCTCCAGTTTTATATCACCGTGGCAAATCTAGGACCGAAAAGATTAGTTTTTTTCTTGTACGATTCGAAGTATTAGATTGTTACGCCTCTGGAATGTGATTCGTGTAAAGCTTGCAGAAGTTGAAATGCAATCCATTTCTTTTCCAGCAAGGTTAGGAAAGGTCTCGTGCTTATTCGGTCGTAGCAACTGGATTTCACGTACTGTCGAATCAGCAAAGCTGCTTTATCTGTCAACTAAAGGCAGAAAATACAAAAAATAAACGCAATTAACGCAGGGTCTTGGGAAAGTACGAACGTTTTGGTAATGGTAGAAGTTTACGTACCAACGCTTTTTGGAATGGAAGAATATTATGTGTAGCATTTAACTGCATGCGGATATTCTCCAGACAATCCTTGTGTTTCGACAAAGGTAGGGTTGGATCATGGATAACAAAGACTTTAACCACAGCCAATCCTTGCTTTGAATGCACTCGGGCTACTTTGAAGAATCGTGTACTGCCCAAACTAAAAAAACGAAAAATAAAACGAAAATTTAGTTAAAATAAATAAACAAATATTCAACTCTTTGAGAACGACTTTACTCTTTACCTCGTATCATAGTTTATGTCAGCAAAATCTTCAATGTAGTGTTCAACAGGGAAAATCTGTGAAGGAGCTGTGCCTGCGAGTTGATTTCCCATTTTGCTTTTTTGTTAGGCCAACAATGAACATATATGGATGTGAAAGACGCAGAGTTTGACTATTGTAATTTGGCGTGTCTTGAATAATAGTATATAATAAATATCGTAAATGTAACTAAAAATTGGCTTCTTTCTAATGAATGAGGTAGCAAAAAGGGATCACGTAAGAGTGTTGTTGTTGTTTGTGGTTCTTCTGTTTCCACATACGAACATATGCTGTCATTTCGTTTCTTTTACTTCTCCGCATTCTGAAAGAGAAGTAAGGGTTCCCGTTCCAGAACGCTAAAATCCGAACGAAAAGCTACATTATAACAGGGCCCTCTAGCCGTCTAGCGGTCCCTCTTCCCAAGCAGCAAGCAAACTCGAGCCAGCCGACCCTCCTCAATCATGCTAACGGGCGGCAAAGTGCCTCTCCTCTTAAAAACCCCATACGGTTCCACAAAAATTTATAATGAGATGATTTAAGAGTTTGTCAAAACAAAAAAGATTCCCCTTTCCATAAAAACTGAGTTTTACGACTCAAAGGTGTACTCAAGTTCATTCCTGCTTGCTATTCCTGTGATTCAGAAATGCGATATTTTTTTAACATACACTGGATGCTTCTTCGTTTCTTCCAGTTGTTATCACAGTTAGTCATATTAAAAAAGATTATCATAACTACATTTAATAAACGAAATTGTTCATTGACATTGCAAACATGGCAGTTTCTGAAATTGACAATAGTACGATATATTGCTTTTGAAGAGTACTTTGGGAGAAAGTGTAAGCGATTAAGATCACTTGAAGACCCCTATACATGAAGGTTTCAGATATCTTAAGCTCCATAACTAAGGTCCAAATTAGACGTACTTGACACCCCCCTCTTCGGGTTGATCTAGCTCTCTAATCTGATGCCAACCACATGCAAGTTAATTTGGAAACGACTTGACGTCATCTGTTCCCTTTCTTTCAAGGATCTTCTTTTGCTTCCCCCAGCGTCCATTTTCGGGATGTTCTTTTTTTGCCTTTGTCGAACCCCCCCTAAAGCCGTTCCAAAAACTCGATGAGCCCACTATAGTCGCGAGCCAAAGCCGTCCGCGGCCACACCGTCCTTTTTTCATACCGTTAATTACTTTGGTGGTGCATCGACAAAACGGCAAGAAGCTTCGTTTCCTCATTTCCTCTTTACGGAATTTTCGGTGAGTGGTTTCTTTCAGTTCCTCACGATATTGCGTTAAAGTGAAACTTGTGGCTGCTACCAAATAGAAATAGAAACGATCCCTAGTCGATGACAAGTCTTCACAATATTTTGAGAAACTTAATCCATCTTCCCCTTGTTCGTGAGTATGTCGCAAAAAGCCCCTATATGACAAGTCCAAGGTTTATGGTGCTTTATTTTTACTATGCTCCTAATGCGAGCACTCTCTTTGGATATTAGAACTTGAAAAGATCATTAACATGTGGCCGGCTGACGTCACGCGGCCTCACCAGAACTTATATTTAGAACAGACATGCATCATTCCATCATCTTTCAAGTTTCCAAAGTTTAAAAATTTTCTTGTTATACTAACGAACATTTGTTTGTTATATTTGCTCAATGCTCTAAGCGGTTCCAAGCGTCAGTCCCGCCCTTTTTTAAAATTAAAAACGGTCAGAGGAGTTAATTATAGTGGTTATTTATTTGCAATCAGCAGAAGGTGGGCGCGTGCCGGAAGTGTAACTTTTGCTAAATATAACGCGCCAGATCCTGCACTGTTTTCACACACGTTAGGAACGAAAGGTGTCCGGAAAAAAATTTAGCTCGTCTCGCGCTGCAGTTATATATTCAAACTAGAACAAAAAAAGGACAGGGATCATGGAAAAAGAATAGAGGATTCATGGGACGGCAGCTGCCCCTTTTTGCTCGCCATAAGAAGAGAAGTTAGAGCACCCCGAAATGCTTTAAGCACCTTGTGCTTCACAACGTGGAGCTCAGTCGATGTAGAGCTGGCTGTTTGCACAGTCTCGGGGAATTTTAGACGCTGTTTATAACGAACCATCCTTGTATACGTTTGTGTATACCTTGAGTGGCGTCGGCAATGTTCGGCTTTTTCCGTAACAAAGCCAAGAAAGAGGAGAAGACGTCCAAAAAGGAGCCCGACAAGAAGAAAAACAGGAATAGCAAATCCGACAAAACTGTGGTTAATGACGAGGAGAGTTCTACTTCAGAATCGTTGACTAATACCAGTGTTTCGGAACCCACGCCACCACTATTATCAACACCAGTACCTGCTCCCATCGCTGCGGTACCAGTTGTTGAAGTTGTAAACGCCGAGAAAGCGAATAACTCCACCGAAGCATGCGGAATCCCACCAGAATCTTCAACTTCGCATTCAAGCTTGACCAATGGGGAAACACGCATTGGATCTGACTCACCATCGAGTACGAGTAATTCTCGACGAGGCAATCATCCTGAGAAAGTTGAGGTTTCGGAAGGCAATAACGAAGAGAAAAAGCCCCCGGATACGAAAAATGTTAACAAGGGAGTAACAAACATTGTGGAAACGAATGTGCCCAGCTCTACATCGAACTCGACCATCATTCCAGCCATCAGTGTCACTAGTTACGAGCCTGCTGGGAGCGCTCCGGCTACGCAAACCTTGTTGGATACTCAGACTGACGTTGCAATTACTGCAGTGCTTTCCAAATCACCTTCGCCCATCAAAAGCGCTCATGTCGTTTCAACGGCCAATCATAACCACGTGGTAAATACCACAGTCACCACTACCGCCATTACAAATGCAATTAAACCTACACTCATTGCTAATCCTTTGCCCAACGTGCCACGCTCCGAAAAGCTTCCACCTTGCGGTCCGCCACCAGTGGTTTGCACCACTCGTAGCCCGAGCGCGTCGAAAACCATTTCGCACACCCCGTACATGGGCGTCAAAGTGCGGGGCATTCTCAAACCCAAGTCGGTGACTTTCGACCTGGACACAGTTGCGAGGTTTTCCACAAATTTTGTTCTTCCCTTTAAACTAGCTACACAAAAAATAACACCTGAAGGACTTAATAACTGTAGTTCATAAAAATGAAAAGCTTACAAAGTTTATTAATAAAATATCATTAAAATGTATCGTTTCCTTTGTTTCTTAGTCCCTCCGCGTCCGTCACCAACTCCGCCGATGACTCATTAGCAACTGCATCTGGTGGCCCAACAAAGGCGACAGGAGCCCCTTCAGTCAACTTCGGTAAGCAAAGCTGTAAAAATATCCGTAAAAAAGCAACAAAAGAAGAGTTCCACATACGAACGCATTTATTTTGTGAAGAGCTCCTCGGAACTCGATTAACAATTCATGTATGCAACTATTCTACTACTTCCCCTTCCCCCATCCCTTCCCCTTGGAATAAAAATAATGACCGAAAAACAACTAAAAATAAATCCTTTCTATAGTGACATTATCTTACAAGCATTATAAAAAGGGAAGAGAACTTTTCACTTTTTTTTTACTCTGGGCGGGAGTGGGAGGGGCTTGGGATCCAAATCTTTCCTCCGAAGTAGTTTTCTTCTGTCAAGTTTTTTTCCTTGTCGAGACTATCAATCACTAAATTCTGTTCTTGTTTTCTTAACGTATGACCAGGCTTTTATTTTACTTTCATTTTTTGTTTACATTCCTTGAGGGGGCGGGGCAGTGTGCCGTATTTTAAACCAATGAATGTTTGGTAGCATGTTTTTTTTAGGGGGGATTGGGGCGAGGACATATTAGAGAAAAATATGACATTTATCTACAATTTCTATTTGTACAGGCTTAGTACGTCCCGTTCCGTCTTTGTTTCGTCCGTCTTTGGGGTTAGGGTTGGAGAAGGAAAATCCTAGTTGGCAATGTTCCCCGTCTTTCCCTCTCGAATTGCGCCAAGCTAAGATTAGCCCCGTCGCTGTAAGTGCAGCGCAAGCACAGCCAGGTTTACTGCAGCCTTTGCCTCAGCCACCAGCACCCAATAACCCAGGTAAATGTCGGGAGTAGTTTTCTAGCACAAGGAAGAAATATGTAAGAGTTTCCGTGGGAGTTGTTAAAGCTTACGTCCTTGTCAGTGTCAGTGCGTGAAATGTGCCGTGCGTAAGAAGATATAAGTCGTCTCGCCTCCTGGACTGGACTTTATCCCTGGCTTTTCCCGAAATAGAGTAACAGTAAAAGAAGATGAGTAGAGAGAGAGAGGCTTAACGATGGCGAGGCCTGCGAACTGGCATTTATTTCGCACTGTTATTGCGTAAACACGACGAGTGCTGAAACGTTAAATCGCCTCTCGAGTTTGACTAACAACGAGTTTATTTTCCGATCAACTCTTGTAGGGATTGAGTTGGCAATGGCTCCGCCCACTACGGAGGTCGCAGAGCTGCAGAACCGCTTGAGGCAACTTGAAGAGCTGCTAAGCGAGAAGAACGAACGACTGCAACAACTTGAGGAAGTTATCTCGCAAGATGAAGAAAGATTACAGCGACAGGAAGACATGGAACGTCTAGAAAACGAATTGGCTGAACGAGATGCGATAGACGCTGAACGCGAGGAAGAACTCCGGATATTAACCGAGGTGAAGACAGGCAATACTTTCTGTTTTCGAAATTTTTAGTAAAATTTGGGAATTTTAGGCACTGGAGGAGGCGTTGGAAGAGAAGGCTGAGATAGAACAGAAAATGTCCCAGGACTCAGGGCGAGAGACACAATTACTGGAAGATTTCGAGTGGAAATTGCGCGAAATTGAACGCGAATACAAAGCCAAGCTTAGTGAAGCTGAAGCAGCAGCTGCAGAAGCGGTTCGGCAAGAATTGCTACAAGACAGAGCTGCCTTGATCGATGAAAAGAAACGAGTAGAAGACCAAATCAAACAAGTACAAATATAAGGAAATTTGAATTTCTGGATAAAATCATATTTGACACGTTTTTTGCAGGTGGCTCACCTCAAGTCATATGAAGTCGAAGCCATTCAATTGCGTGGTCTAGTGAATGAACAGCAACGAGCGTTACGAGTAGCAGCTCGACAGATTGATAACCTTAAATTGAGTGAGAAAAACCTGCAAGACGAGCTGAAAGCGAAAGGAGGGCCCAATACCAACAGTTTACCGCGTAAGCCCGTCTTGGATGAAGAAACGCTCAACAAGAAACTGGAGCAAGAAAGGAAAGCAGTGAATACTCACGTAAGCCTTGTTTACGTAATGCCAAGGCATTTCGGGACGCTTATTTATGCTAATCCAACATTCTTTGCAGTGGGAGGAAAAGACGAAATTAGAGCTACAGACATTACGCTCCCAGCTGGAGAATTGTCATCTTGAAGAGAAACGTATGGCCCTTGAAGCACTACGGCTTGAAAAGGACACGGAATTGCAAAACGTCCGCAAAACCTTAGAAGCTAAACAAAGAGAGCTAGTAGCTGAAGTACGTCATTTACCCTTACGAAATATTCATAACTATATTCATTATTGACAACGAAGTCTTCGCTGCAAGATGGAGTGACTATGTAGTGGTCAATAATGAAAAAATAATCAAAACAGCAATGAAAATAATGAAAATATTTGTGTAGTTGTCAGCCATGAAGGACAGTTTGACCCAGAAAGAAGTTCTGCACTCGCGAAGGATCGAAGAACAAAAAGCTTTGGCAGAACGGGACATTTCTGAAATGCGAAGGCAACTTTCGAAGCTCCAAGACAGCCATTTTGACGAATTAGAGCGTTTAAAACAAAAGCAGGAAGAAGAGCGACGTAAGTTTTCATTGTTAGTTAGTTTTTACGCAAGTATTTCACTGTTGCTGTTGTATCCTTATGGGCGCAGAGCAATTCCAGGAAAAGGTAGAGGGTTTGTCCGGGGAAGCGAAGGAAGAGGCGAAGAAAGAATTTCAAGAGACAACAGAACTCTTGCAGAAGCAACACCAAGCTCAGATTGAAGCCTTGCATGAGCACTACGAAGAAGAAAAACAACAAGCGTATTCCCTCTTAGAAACACATTACCGAGCACAAGTCGAGGCTGTGCAGGAACAAAATGCCTTTTTGCAGAAGCAAATAGAACATTTTGAAATTCAGGTAAAATCTTTTCAAACTTTACAGAAATTAACATTGACGTTTTAACATTGACATTAACTATACGTTTTGGGTTCTAGAATTCCGAATTGCAACGCATAGCAGAAACTTTGCAGTCGAAAGAAGAGGAACTGAAGTTCTTACGCGAAGAAGTTCTCGTTCTGCAAACTTCCTCGAAAGCAGAAATAGCTGCTGATGTCCGTAGTCCGCCTTTAGGGTAAGGTTTATCTCATTCCCTTTTATTTTACATTTATTTTTGGCCTACGGCGGTTTGCTTACTTAGTCCTGCTTGGACGATCTGTTTTTCCAGTTCTTTTGATCTTTTTTTTTTGTATGTTTTGTATATTCCCGGCATAGTTGGCTTGTCGTCTTCTTATTTTGCTTCTGGAAAGTAGTTGGGGCTCCTTTCCTTTGCCTCTTGGCAGGGGTAGCAATTGGTTGGCTAGCAACCATCGTTATACTTCACAATCCATCTTCCCCTTCCTTTAATAACCCTTGAGACACTTGTTTTTTCTAAGTTGGAACACCTTCTTCCGCGCACTTTATCTTTTCTTTGCACTCGCAGTAATACTTTCTTTTTTTATTCACCCCGGTTTTCTAATGAAAAACAAACCTTTGTTATCCTTTTTATGTTTTCTTGAATTCCCATTTTGCCGCCGAGTAGAGGGCGGAGCTAAAAAGGACTCCGTCACAAAACATCCTCGGAAACATTGGGGTACGTGGTCCCCTAACGATCTGTGTAAGTCCCTGCTAATTATCTTTCGTCATCAACTAAATTCAAGCAAAGAACTTTTTGATTGAAAGCGACCTACAGAAATTGCTACTCCTGATAACCCCATTGCGCATAAACACCTAATATTAAATTAACATTAACAAGTTGCAGATTCTAAATCGTGGCTTAAAGCTTGCTCATTATACACTTCGCCATTTAAAATGTATTAACGCCATTTAATATCCGATTTTTTGAAAAAATTTCGTAGGCGCGGCACAGGCGATGGATGCTCACCTTCTCCCTCTCACGGCTACCACTCGTACTCGGAGCGTCCTCAACTTGAGTACGAGTACGACTCAGAGCCTCCCCATGCTCCCTGGCAGCGTTTATGCTGCGATCCTGATCATTTAGAAGCGCAACAATTCGTCCTCGAGCTCCAGCAAGTGCTCGCGGATCGTGATGCGGAACTCCAGCGTTTGACGGAAGAAAAGCGGTTCTACCAGCTCGAGCTGATCCATTGGGAACGTAACCTGTTTAACGTGCGACCCGGACCCCCTCTCACGCTCAAACCCGAAACCGAGGTCGAAGAAAGAGGCTATTCCGCCCCTCCTGTGACCAAACCCCGTCTCTGGAACCTCAAACCGGATTATGAATCATCTATGTATGCTAGTAGCAGCGATGATAGCTGTATCAGTTATTATTCTTCCCCTTCCAATGATATGCTTGCGTTTCCGGATACAGCCATTGTTGAACCGTACGCTCACACCAGCTCAGACTTGAATCTTTCTCCCGTCAAAAGCGAAAAGGCTCCAGAAGAGGTCGTGGCCATTCAATGGGCTCGACAATCGCCACCAATAGGGTGGATAGGTCCTGACGGATGGATGGACGCGAAAGAAAAGGAAGATTTTGACCTCAAGCGACAGAAACACGAACACAGCGCGATCGCTTCACCGAATACACACCGCAAATTCGAACGGATAGTCCAAGGTTGTTGGTTACCTACCACACGCGATATTATTGCTGCAGGTTATGATAACGAGACTTCAAATATCAAAGAAAATGAAGAAAGTGCTGGGTTTTCAACCCCTGTCCAGGATCGAACGTTTTTCTAAAAACATGGCGTCCAAGATGGCGTCATGGCCGCCATCTTTTTTTCCTTTCTTTTGGTCCATAAACAAAGAGCGTTGGCCTTATTAAAGTATGACTGCAAATTCAGTTCACAAAGTTGAAAGAATATATAAAAGAAGCGTTACAAATCTATTCGTACGATGTATATTAACAAATAAACTGTACAAAGCCGACCTTTTTTGTTATGGATAATACTTTCCCTTCAAAGGTTTCAGCTTTCTTCGCTCATTTTGTCCTTTTTAGTTAAATTTTCTATACTTTAGTTTGGACAGAGTGCACAGCTGGGTTGAAAGAGAGATCCTAAGAAAGGACAAATGCTAGTAGCGTTGTTATGAACGCGGCTGAGGAGGTTTGTCAGCAGGGAAAGTCGCAGTGCTCTTGAGACCTTTGACGACAGTCATAGTCCGGTCGGGATTGAGTGTGGTCTTTTCTTGTTCTTCCATCTGGACTTGCTTGCCTTCTCCGTCGTTTTTGAAGGTAATGGTCGTGTTAGTTTCCAGGCTGTGGTTTTCTGGGTCAGTTGTTAAGGTGCGCTCAATCACGCGATCTGGTTTATGGATAGTTTCCGAGAAAGTGGTCTTCTTATGAATCAAATCTTCCTCCGCTCGCTTCTCAAGCGCTTTCCCAATCTTTTCCTGAATCTCCAACACCTCTTCCTTATCCAGCATCTCGATAATCTCAGATACTTGCGTGGGGGAGAGTTTCACTTCCTCTTTCCCCAACAATTCAATCACCTAACCATAAAGCGAAAGTTTTGAACACATTTTCTTACCTGAACAGCAGTAACAACCCTAAAAATCTAGAAAATCCGTGATTTACCTTAAGTACATCCTCAACTTTAACCACACCATCTTGATCAGCATCTATTCGGCCCAAAACATGGGCAATTTGCTGCAATTTGCTCGTATCTTTCACTTTCTGCAACTTGCGAATGGCGCTGATCAATTCCTCCACAGAAACCAGCTCCTCCCTATCGCAAAACACGTTAAACTCTCAAAAACTGTCACATAATTCCTATCACAAGTCTTACATCGCTTCTGGGGGAGGGGCCACTGGCACTACTTCCTTGCCACCGCCTTCGATTCGCTTTTTCAGCTTATTTTGCTCCTTTTGAAGGTCTAATACCACCTTATCCATGTTGGAAATGATGCTATTAACACTACGGAACAAACGACGAGCGCCTTTAGATTCTCGCAGTTCCTTTCCAGTGCCTTCTTGGCTCGTAGCTTTCAAGAAAAGCCTCAAATCATCCACATCCTAGCAAACAATAGAAATCAGAATCTACACCTAATAAATCTTAACTTACTTCTTGGTATTCCGCCATTTCTTCTTTGAGTTCATCCAACGCTTCCTTTTCAATCAACAGCTTCTTGCGTTTCATCCCAATATTCTCCAAGGCGTCTTCTAAGGCGGCCACATCTTCGGATGTCAGCTCCTGTGTACCAAAACAAGCGTTAAGGATGAAAGTAAAAGGGTTTTAAGCTATCAGTTGCACCGTTACTTCTTTCATAGAGAAAAGCTCGGCGGCTTTGTCTCGCAGAATTGGCGCTTTGTCAACTAAAACCTCGCGGTCTCCAACAGCCAAGACAGGTTTCGCACCTTGCACTGCCAACTCAAAGGCAGCAGGAGCAGGTTTAAGCTTGGCTTCCTCTTTAGCCTTTTTCTTTTCTTCACGTTCCTCTTTAATCTTCTTCTCTTCAGCTTTAATAGCCGCAATACGAGCTTTGTTGTCAATCTTGCCTTCACGCTCTCCAATAGCGTCTTGTGTTTGTGCCACCTAAAAAAAATAAGTAATTAAATTAAAGTTTTCTGGTTAATCGGGGCATAAGTTGTACATACCACAGAATCTGGAAGCATAGAGATCGTAGCTTTCAATTGATCCGTTGTTGGCACAGTTTCGGGCAGGAAAAGCGTTCTGGAAAGCAAAAGTAACGAAGGAGGCACTTTTTCGTTCAAACTTAGCACCAGCCATTGTTGCAACTGAGAACGTAAACGCCTCTCGGAAAGTCCTAGCGCCCTCATGCCTCGGGCTCTGCAAGCAGCTTGCAGTTCGGCAATACTGAGCGAGTCCATTCCTTCTTTCTGGATCATCTAAACCCCCCCAAAAACCATTAGTTTTTCTTAAAATAAATTATTTTCTGACTAAAAACAAGCAAAATTTACTTTGTCATCAGCTGCCAAGCTTCGCAGTCTCATGCGAAGTTGAAAGCGTAGGAAGTTATTAGTTCCTATGGGCTGAATCTCCAAAACTCGACACAAGGCCAGCAATTGCGGACGGGATAAGGAATCTAAGGTGATTTCGTCTTCGAACAACTTGGAAAATCGCATAATATCCTCAGCGCTCGCTTGCTCGCCTGACGTACGTGTCTGGAGTATGAATTTGTCATTATTATTTATGTATTTTTTTCAAAAAAAGAAAGCTGGTTACCTTTTTAAAGAATTCTACAAACTCTTTCGCTTTTTCGGAATGATGACCTTGGCCTTTTAATGCCATTTCATCTAAAGTTTCTTGCAAAAACTTCGCCGTTTCGAGCTTGACTTTCAACGAAGCTTTCAACTTAGCTTCCTAAAAAAAAAAAAAAAAAAAGAGTATTTAAGAATGTCTTGGGAGGAAATTAGGAGGAAAAGCGTCTACTTTTTCGTTAGCGGTCTGAAACGTCGATGGCAGCATACCAGGGAAAAATTTGAGGAAAACTGGCAATAGGAACTCCATGAAAGGGACAATGATGAAGACAGAGAAGGGTACTAAACGAAAGAGATCGGATGTGGTGCGAACTAGCTGTTTGTGCTCTCGGCGACTCAGGGATTCTCCATTTAGAACTCTCAACAAAAGTTGGAAGGATATCCGGGCTTCTATAAAGAGCAGACGAAAGCCATGGTAGTAATGTTTGAGCTCATCCATGATGCGTTTGCCCAAAGACGGTTTTGCGGGTGCAACAGCTTTCCCTGTCGATTCCTCCTTAGCCTCCTTAGCTTTGATATCTTCTTTCAGCGCTAAGACAGACTCCTCTACTTTGGAAGAAGGTTTCAGCGGCTCTTTGTCGAAGAGCACATGATTCGAGTGGAAATTTCTATGCGATGAGGTCAGATAGAGGGAAGTTTTCGGGTTCCATATTTCCGGCCACATAAACTGGCTAAAATGGCTATTTAGCGGCGTTACAGCCCGCGGAAAATTGGTTCTGCAAGTAAGGGTAGACGTCACCAACGGCCGCGCTACTTTCCATGATGATCTCCACATTTTTTACCTACGAACAGACGATATAGTGAGCGTTTTCTGACTTATCTTTGTGTTTGTAAGAACAAAGTCAAAGACACGACACTCAATAGTGACAAGTGCTTAAGCCAGCATGATACTGATATGATATGTTGGTCATGCTGATAATAGAAAGAAATATTATACTAACAAATTGAAATTGACATATCATTCTTACCGGTTATTTTACTTATTTATTTTATTAAAACTGCGTATCACAGTTAGAGTTAACTGAACCTTCACCAGTTTAGCCGAATCATTAGAACAGTTGAATTTATTGAACTTATTGGGTAATTTTAGGCCTGAGTTAAATATCGCACAATTGGGCTGACTCAATTATTCATTTGATAAACATCATCCGAGACGACATCTAGGGAGTACCGGAGAAAACATGAGCAAGAAGGGCAATGAACTGGCTCGTCATCCCACATTGCATTCTTTCACTAAGGGCTTACATTGGCTGGGGCCAATATAAAGGTGGAGCGAAGAGGTCTATGCTAGCCATTAAGCACTTCGGCGCAGAGACTCGTTTAGGGTATATAGCCTCAAAGTTTTCAGAGAAAACAGGTGCATTTTGCTGGAAATACTCAGGTAAAACAGCATCTCAAGTGGAGTAGCTTATACGGAAGTTAATCCGCTTACTTTGTTTTACAGAATGGCATTGCAGGTACCGACTGTCAAGCTTAATTCCGGTTATGATTGCCCTATTTTTGGCCTGGGCACATGGAAGGTAAAGAACGGCATTTTAATGATTTAGTTTTAATTTATAAATTCTGTTGTTGTTACGTTACGACTTACGTAAAACTTTTCTTCGTTAAAATTTAGAGTTTTAAGTTGAAATTTCTGATATTGTCCGTTTTATCCTTATAAAATGCTAGACATTTCAGGGGAAAGCTATAGTTTTCGGCTTAAAAATGCTTATCAGTGTGTATAAGCACGCGTTTTCTTATCAATCAGACTTGCATTAATCCGTGCGTTATTCGAAGCCATCGTCCAAGAGTAGTTTCAGACGCCCGTAACGAATGATAGCGCATAAAGTCACTTTTAAAAACTCGTTTTTCCCGTTCTATTTGTATAGTCGAAGCCTGGCGAGGTTACCCAGGCCGTGAAAGATGCTATTGATGCCGGTTATCGTCATATCGACTGCGCGCTCGTGTATGGTAATGAGCCCGAGGTCGGAGAAGCCATTAAGGCTAAAGTCGACGACGGGACTGTAAAACGCAGCGATCTTTTCATCGTCAGCAAGGTATTATATTACACGCTGTACTAATTAGGTTCTGTATAATTAAAATTTTGATTTTTCTAGTTATGGAACACTTTCCACCGCCCCGATTTGGTCATTCCATCGCTCAAACAGACGCTAACGAATTTGGGCTTAGAGTACCTTGACTTGTACTTGATTCACTGGCCAATGGCGTACAAGGTAGTAATGCTATAATGAGTTTTGGATTTTTTCCATGCTAAGTTACAATTTTTGTGTTTTCTTGTAGGAAGATGCTGAGATGTTTCCCAAGAACGCTGATGGCAAGACGTTGTATAGTGACGTAGATTACGTCGATACGTGGAAAGAGATGGAAAAAGCAGCGAAGGAAGGTTTGACTCGGTCTATTGGCGTTTCGAACTTCAATAGCCAACAAATCCAGCGCGTTTTGGACAATTGCACCGTTATTCCTGTCACTAATCAAGTAATACCCGCATGTCGTGTTTGAAAAGCGAATTTTAATTGCGGTATGGATATTTTAAAGGTTGAATCCCATCCGTACTTGAATCAGAGCAAGCTCTTGGAGTTCTGCAAATCGAAGAACATTACTCTTACAGCTTACAGTCCGTTGGGCTCGCCTGATCGTCCTTGGGCTAAGCCCGACGATCCTGCGTTGTTAGAAGAACCCAAATTGAAAACTATTGGTGAAAAGTACGCCAAGAGCGTAGCTCAGGTGTTGCTAAGGTTCCAAGTAAGTTTTCTGTAAAAACGGGGTTTTCAGGATTTAAGCTACGTTTGTGGTCTACTTAGGTCCAACGCGGAGTGATAGCGATTCCCAAATCAGTAACCAAGAGCCGCATTATTGATAATATCAAGATATTCGACTTTGAATTATCTGAAGATGATATGAAAGTCCTTGAAAGTATAGAGTGTAATGGTCGTCTCTGTCACATGGCATGGTATGCTGATGTTAAACGTTTTATATCGTTGTTTAATCTCGCGTTTTGTGTAGGAGCGTTGTTGACCATAAGGAATGGCCATTTAATGCTGAATTTTGAACAGCGCGAATTCTACCTTGAATACTTTTAAGATATTTAAGTCACACAGCTGAATGTATTGTAAACTGTAAAAAGTACAATACTGGATATTAATTCATTGAATTAACTCATTGATATTAACGCATTAAAAAAGCTACTTTCGAGTTTATCCGATCCGGCATTCGATTAAAATTCGACAAGAAAGATTCGATTCAGCTCATTGTTCTTATATTTTCTATTCGAATTATGTTTATATATTAGATGGTAAATTAAGATATTAATGCTTTTTGAATATAGTATTCATTATATATGCGGTTTTAATCAATTTCGAGAGTCTCGGTTTTGAGTTTACCCGACATTGATTTTAATTCGACAAAAGAGATTCTATTCAGTTCATTGTTCTTATAGTAGCTGCTTTGGTGCTTAAACAATGTTTTTAAATTATGTAGTAAATTAAGATGTGAATGCTTTGTAAATAGTATTAATTATTTATGTGTTTTATTCAATTTCGAGCCTTTCGGTAGTTGAGGAACTACGGGGTTCTGTCGATGGCAGTTCGTGATTAGTTTTCCTGCGAATCATGGTTCACAATTCGAAAAGCCTTTCATTCCATTTTCCAGCGTGGTCGTTCTCATTCTAGTGTGCGAAAAATGGGCTTAACTGCGAAAGAAAAGCGAGAACAGCAAAAGAAGCAAGATGCAAAAATAGCAGGCTATCAGCAGCTTGTAACCAAAGCGTTCAATCAGGTATACATTAAATTTTATTGTTCATTTCATGCTATGCTATAAATGCGTGATAGTAACGAGCATTTGCAAATTTTTTGGCTATCGTCAGTAATTCGAGCGAAATGTAACTGTAAGCTCCAGGAAAAAGATAACATTCATTAGGTCTGAGCATATTTTCCAGGTAGACCCATTATCTGAGTTATCAGCTTTTAAAACGTTTAACAAGAATGACCTCAAAGCAAGCGTTGTTTGCAACCGCGTGACACACATGGCAGCAAATTTAGTTGACTGGGCAGTAGATTTACTTCAACGGAATATGCTAACCATGTAAATATAACCTTTCTTTAAAATTTAAACTCAGAAAAATAAAAAATCGACGAATTTTCTTCTCAGGTACGAGCAAAGTAAATGGGGCTGGGATTTAAGGAAAAAGCGAAAGGAAATGACAGAAGAGGAGGCGTGGTATCTCGTTCTGAGCACCTCAGTTGACAATAAACCAATAGCTTTCTCGCATTTCCGGTTCGATTTGGATTACGAAAGGCCTGTTTTATACTGGTAGGGTTTCCTTGTAAATTTTGGAGATATATTGATGTCTTATCATTTGAAGCTACGAAGTTCAAGTAGAGCCCGAATTTCTGCGAAAAGGACTAGGCAAGTTCATTATGCAGTTGCTAGCCCTAATTGCCTTTAAAAACCGGTTGCATAAAGTCGTGTTAACCGTTTTCCGCCATAATTCTGCTGCTTGCACCTTTTTTCGATCGCTTGGGTAAATTTGGCGTTAATATTCGAAACAATGTTGAGAGAAACGTTCTTTATAGCTATTCCACGGATGACACAAGTCCGGAAGAAGATGAAGAAGACTACGAGATTTTGAGCAGGGTTAATCCACATCTAGTAGAAGACGCCGAGCAGCTATGAAAGTGGATAGGGCTTGAGATTATCAGCGATTCAGTATTGATGATAGCAAACGTTTCCGGAACGAAAGTCAGTGAAGACTATCTGTTGGCAAAAAGATTAAGATTTTGCTAATTCGCTAGCAGCTTCTAATAAAAAGCGGTGCATTCTCATGCAAGTAGCATTACTGCCCCTTGCAAATCATAAGCAGCTGTGTTTAAGGACAAAATGTAATGAATACACAACATTCTTGTCTTTGAACACAACTCATCTGTGACCTGCATTGTCTCTGCTTTGTAGAAATACAGTTTCTGTTTTTAAGAATGTGATTACTGGTGAAGCTTGAAAGTTAAAGTGAATACATTCCATGCAGTGCCACGCAGTTCTACTCTTCAGTGATTGAAAACTTCGAATTTTAAAGCTAAATTTACTTGAGTTTATGCATGGTTTGAGATTAATAAACGCTAATTTTTGGAGTCGTGTTTATTAGTCTCAGACCTA
This sequence comes from Lepidurus apus apus, assembly GCA_022832285.1. Taxonomy (NCBI): domain Eukaryota; kingdom Metazoa; phylum Arthropoda; class Branchiopoda; order Notostraca; family Triopsidae; genus Lepidurus; species Lepidurus apus. The sequence goes on along the minus strand of JAGJRO010000123.1, from coordinate 331,794 downwards.
GCGCTATTCAAAGTATCAGACATTGAATTGTCCTTCGTTGTTCTTGTTAGCCAGTAAAATCCGAAGAATTGAAGTTTACATCGACACTGGGAATAAAACTGACTAAAACTATTATAAATAAGTGTTAAATTGTATTAAATTTTTAGTTTTGTGTCAATAATTTCGTTTTTTACATTTTGAAGGTATTGAAATAGTTAACATTGTCGAGTTGCAACGCATATGTGGATTAAGTTTGCTCCGAAGCGAAGTAATTTCGATGACATTATGGATGAAGTAAAAGTGATTTTCTTCACATTCTCAACAAATTTCCTTCGAGTATAATGAGGTAAGTTAAGCTATGAAAAGTCTTGTTTCGTAATATTATGATGAAAGAACTTATCACTAGAAAACAATGCGTGGTTTACTCTAATTTGTTCCCTGACCATTTATTCTCGAAAATATTTGATTCGTTGGTCCGTTAACACGCGCTAATCTGTTTTCTGTGTGTCTTGTCAGGAAATTACGGCACCTTTTCGTCGGTTTGTCAAATAACGCAAAAGCTGGAGCTGAATGACAACTGACACAGCACGTAAGTAATTTTTTGTTATTCTTTTCCTGACGATAAAAATGTGATGAAAATTTCTACGACGACATTACGCTGAGTGATTTCTAATTTGTTCCCTGACCACAAACATGACGTTATTTATTATTTTGATTTTTCAAGACGAATGTGTAATTTTTGTTTGTGTTTTTGTAGCATTGGATTGAACCCAACCGGATGCCATGAGAAATATTGTACTTCCGTTATATTCATTTGTAAACAAACAAATACCATGGACTGTACTAGATCAGTGTGTTTACTGTTTGAACGTTTAGATCGAAAATACATAACAAGAAACTTTATTATCGATGGTCGTCAGCTTTGTTTACTCCATCTGTTTTCGCGAACTCGCCCACAAACTTATTACAGTTTGTGGGCGAGTTCGTGAAATAAGTAAGGGTTCAAAGAGTTTATTGATGCATTGTTAAGAATTATGATAAAAGCGATGACCTTTTGGAAGGGTTATAGAAAACAAAACGCGGTTGTTAGGTACAAAATGGTAGCCTTGGGACCTAACCCTGACCCACACTGTATGAAACGAACATTCTGTAGGGTTCAGGGTTAGGAATTTATGTAAGAGTAAAATATTGTTGTGAAACCGTAAGGACATGATAACACCATGACCCTCAGATTAAAGGTCAACCTGCGTAAGACGAGTACAAGTTCTAAAACTTCTGCAGCTATTTGTCCCTTATTCGATTTCAAAAGGTTACAGGAGTAGGCGTGTAATAGTGACATTCCGTAAATTTCTGCGATAAAATACTATTGACAGCGGCCTATTTGACAATTGTTTGTGGCTTGGCTCATGTCTACAGATGTTGGGTTTCCGCATCGTAAAATGACGTACATATTCTCCACCTGTAGGCCTACTCCACTTTCCTTGCCTATATAAAACGCTGGTTATGTTCTACATTCTAGTAATCCACAGTACCAAGTTCTTAGGGTAAGACCTCTGAAGGTAGTACTCGCCATAAGATGCTTTCTCGTAACGCAATTTGGGTTTTTCTAATGTTCGTTTCAAGCATGTCTTCAGCGCCTTTGGAATACGACTCTCAGTTAGAAGGACGTATTGTTGGTGGAAGCCAAGTTCAACCAGGTAAAAACTTTGTGTGCTACTTTGTACGAACAAACACATATTTCAAGGGTTTTCTGACTTTGTAAATAGGGCAATATCCTTGGCAAGTTTCCTTACAAATTACCTCGCCACAACCACGAACAAGCGTTCGGACTCATTTCTGTAGTGGTGTACTAATTCATCCACGTTTTGTATTGACAGCCGCACATTGTATTTACTTACATTCAGCGTGAGTAGTTTTTCCAGTAATTTATCCCCGCTGCGCAGTTTATGGTCGTTGTTCAAGAAGTACGGAATTTTATTGTTCAGGCGGACATCTTTCTTCCAAACATCCACTTTGCGAATTATGATGGGTACTTTAGATCGAGTTGATAGCGATGCTAAAGATTTCGGCATCGCAAAGGTTATCTCACACAAATTCAACAGGTAGTCCCTACTAATCTCAAAAGTCAAATTTGTTTTTGTGCAGCGCTTAACATTTACTGAAGATTTACCATGGAAAACGACATTGCCTTATTGATGCTGGAAGAGAGCGCGGATTCCATAGAAAACCTGAAAGGACGAGTGGGATATGCCCAATTACCACCTGCCAACTTCGTACCGCAAGGTATTAATTTCAGCTGTTTTTATTTCTTATATACCAAGAAATGCGAATGATTGTAGGAAATTGCACTGTGTCGGGCTGGGGTCATACCAACCGTACGGATGGCGTTATGTCGAAGACATTGATGGCCGCCAATGTGCCTTACGTGCCCTTTCAAAATTGCAAAAAGTCGTATAGAGGACTTGGGTTTATTCTAGATGGTATGTTGTGTGCTGGAGACACTACTGCGGATGCTTGCCAGGTTGACTGAACTAAATTCTAATAACGAAGTAAACTTACAGCGAAATATTTATGAATAGTTCGATTCTGGTGGTCCCTTAATGTGCTCTGGGACCCCAATTGAATCCGCGACTAACAAGAAAACAGAGCCAGTAACTGGGATTCATGATTCTGATAACATGGACAGCGATATGTGTTTGACTGGCATTGTAAGTTGGGGAAATGGGTGTGCGAATCCAGGCTACCCGGGTATTTACGCTGATGTTTCCAGATACGTGCCGTGGATTAAGGAAAACATTGTTAATAATTTAGCTCCAGTCAACAGCACTCTAATCAATGCCCTGGCTAAGACGAAGTTCTAATCGAGACAAATACGAATTCAAATTCCTTTTTTTATAGTAGCCTTTGTAATGCGTTTATTATGATACTTCGAAATCCAATCCTCTTAAAAGATCGTCTATTTTTATAGTTTATCTTATTCTCCATTTCATTTTTCTTGTTAATTGTTCTCCATATTGTTTTCTTTTGATATCATATTTATTCGGAGAATACAGCAGTTATAGCGCTTTCCTATGTTGCATATTTCTAGTTAGAAGCGAAAGTGACGTCATGAAACCGGATCCGGTAAGGATCAGGTTCTAACATTCCATTCCAGCATTCCCTGAGGTCTGTCATTCCGCTTTGCTGACGAGATCCATTCGAACATAAGCACAACACGAAAGCGTGGCCCTCTTTCATTCTTGTGTTGTGTTTCTCGTCATTTGGGCTTCGAAAGGAGGTGAGTTCGTTTATTTTTCTTGGACATATAGTCGCATTATTTTAGTTTTATTTCCTCAATATTAAGTTTATTTTCTATTACAACTCAAACTCAACTGTAAGTTTTTCTGTGCCAGTATAATGTCAAAGTCAAACCTCAAAGCATTTTTAACTTATTTAAAGAGTTGTTTGTTTTTTGGCTTTTTTTTAGGCTTTGCCTTGCTTGACAACGCTAGAAGTATAATTAACAAGATTAAAGATGCCTCCTAAGAAGAACAAGCAGCAGCCAAAGAATGCATTTTACTTTTTTATGCTCGATATGAAGCCCAAATTTGAGTCCCAAGGAAGAAAATTTCCTGGTGGCTTAAAGGATGTCGCGGACGCTTGTACTCCACTATGGAATGTAAACTGTTAAACAATTTCAGCATAACGTTTTATACTGTATCTGTTAATCTCTTTCAGAATCTGACCGCCCCGCAAAGAGCAGCATTTGATCAAAGAGCCAAGGCGGCCAAAGAAGAAGTCAAAGATATTTTGGAGCTGAAGTTCGATTCCCATGGCATTCCACTTTCCCACCGCGTGAATTACGCTCAGAGCATTGTCGAGCAAAAAGCATCCATGTATGCAACTATTTCAAGCCAAATCGCCCAGCTGAAAGAATTAAACAGTAATTTAACCCCAGTTTAACCAGAATAAGGAAAATTAAATAGCAATTTTCTCCAGTGTTGGTGGATCACAACTTTTACATTGGCCACTTTAATTATATTTGCGTAACTGACGATAAAGATTATATTCCTGGCGAAATCGCGGTTGTACGGTTCAACTTACGTCATGGAATTCAAAAGATTTATCAAGAATTCATTGAACCAGGTATTAGACCCCCTTCCCCAAAAAAATAAAGACAAAAAAGGAGCGAAAATTCCAGAAACTATTCAAAAATAGTCTTTTTTGTGTGTTTTTTAGGTCCGCTGCCTTTAGGTTACAGCTTTACAGCCATGGAACGATCCAAATCGACTCACAAGATCCCCGTCAAGAATTTCGGCTACGCCAACTCCAATTATCTGGAAATCCTGAGTCGAGTCGACGAGTTTGTGTCCAATGATTCAGCCAGTTCACAATTAGAGCCCATTTATTTCATCCGAGAAGACTTGGAAGGGGCCAGAAAGGCATTTGAATGGCTCTATATCCGAGCTGGTAGACTAAACTAGCTTAATTGTGTCCAAAACTGTCTAAATCTCAACAAACTTTCTTAGGGTCAGATGAAGATAGCAAAGAAGAGTGCTTTGAGCTTAACAAACTCTTTTGCGAGTTGCGTTTTCACAGTACTGGTGACGGCGTTAACGCATTTCCCTCCGAAGAATACGCTGGAGAGAAACTTAAGCAAGAAACTTTTGACTACTCTCCTGAAATGGCCTGCGAAGTACGCCAAAACCCACTTCCCTTCCAAAATTGCACACTTATTTAAATAATTTCCAACTTTTTAAGTGGCACGACTGTAATGATGAGCCTAAACATTGCTCGCGAGCGTACGCCAAACGCTTCTGCTATCTAATCACTGACTATTGTTGCGGGTTGTACGGAATACCCATGAGACCAGGAAAGCATTGTCCCAAGTCCTTCGTAGAAATCGCAGAAACGGATGACGCGTGGGACGTTGAAGTAAACCTCAATTTCGTCCCATAAATCCGATAATTTCATTCATTAATCTAATTTAATCTATTTTCAGACTGTTGAGCCTATAATAAAACCAGCTCCTCAGAATACTTGGGCATCCGATGCGCCTTCAGCTTATCCCTGGAAAGTTGTACCATCGAGAGGCTTTCCCCCAGAACCTAGTGTAATTAAAATAATTTCTCTAACTTTGCACAATTTAAACTAATTTTCTGGGGAACGTTTTAGGCTGTGCCACCGTTCACTTTTCGACCTAACGTCGCTATGGCTAGCGCGAATGCAAATTCTGACGATTTTCCATCTCTTGGAGGAGCAGATTTTGTAACTGACCGTAGTCGTCCATTGCCTGTTCAGGCAGAAGCTGTGGCTCCGGTTGCTGCTACCCGCAAACCTGGCTTCCGAGCACCTCATTCCAAGCCGCTCGCTCCCTTAACTTCAACGGCTCCAATCCCTAAGCCTGTGGTGGGCATTGGACGTGGCTCTGGGGTTGGGGGCATTGGAAGGGGGCGTATTTAATCCTGACATTTTTTTATGGGATTTTTTTCGTGCGAGTTATGAAGTAATGACAACCCCTTCGAGATAATTTCAGTTGAGAAGTTCCTTGTTGAGAATTTGAGAAGTTGAGAATTGGGACACGTTCTTGTGTTTTTTTCGAAAAAAGGTAACAGGACTGTTTATGTTAAAAATAAATACAACCTAGTTTTCATAAAAAATCGAAGTAGATCTATGTTTTTAATAAGTAACTATGGCGAAATGAAAAAAGGCATGTAAGAGGGGAGTGTAAAGGACGGATTATAAAGCTGGTAAGAGCTTCGCTTTTTTCTTTTTTTTTTCTTTATCAATCAATATCGATTGGTTTTTTTGCAATGGCTGGATAAGTTTGGGCGCCAAATTAAATCAACCGCGACCGCGTAAGATAGTGGAGCAAAACCGCGTACACTAGTTTATACTGGGCAAGGGTTTGGACCATGAGCATTCGCTGGTGTCTTAAATGTGTTAGCAGGCGACACACATCCACTTCCTACAATAAAAGAAGAAACTATAATTCGATACCAGGACCTAATAAATCGATACATAACATAAAATAATTAGTCAATAAAATTCAATAACTAATTTAATATAATAAAACAATGTAAAATCGAATTGTTAATGTAAAATCAAATGACCAATAAATACAAGCAAAAGGCTGTTGCCTACGCCGGTTATATAAAAATCAAATAAAAAATCATAAAAAATTAAATTAAAAACAAATGTATAAAATAAAAAAATAAACGAAACAGAGAAATGAATTAACAGAAATTATTACGGTGTTGGAATCCAGAGCGTGAAGTAATACGTCACATAGGATCGTGACACCTGTTCGCCCCACTCCGCTTCCGCAATGCACCAATAAGGGCGTATTTCGGTTCTTTCCAACTGGAATATCTGCAGTTGCATGTCGTCTTACGCTAGCTAACTCTTCCATGAAATCTAGTAACACAATTTCGCTTAATTAACCTGAATTAGCTTATTAAAACGAGTACAGACAAAACGAGATAAGACACAACGTACTAAGATAGGCTTGGACGTCTGGCTGGGAATTCTGGTCTGGCCAATCTACGTATTCCATGTGCCAAATAGCTCTGCACTCGTTCAAATTAGTGTTAAACACTTGCAACTTCGAGGTTCGGTGCGATCCACTTTGGGAACTGAGTTCTTTGCATATCAAAAACTGCAAAGAATATCAAAAAATGGTTAAAAATTCTTAAAAATGGGTCCAATTGTGTTAAGATAAGCTTTTACTTCGCCAACTTCTATCCTGGAAGTGCTATCAATGGGCCAATACTGAGCAGAATGTTCGCCGTCCCAGGCAATTCCAGTCCTATGGCTTTGGCTTACGTGGCTAGGACTGGGTTGAGCAGAAGCTGGGACGTCCGGAAGCATAACCACCAAATGAACGTCGCATTCCCATATTAGTTGCCAAAAATCACGGAGTGTATTGTACGTGGGACTTTGAGCTGCCACGTAAAAACGTTGGGTGGAGCCCAAACTGGCCTTTAAAAAAAAAAAAAAAGTTGCAAATCTTCCAGACGAATCTTCCAACGCTAAAAAATCTTACCGAAATGTGTGAAGCGTTGATATAACCAAGGCGATTGTCCTTAGTTGGGGTTAACTTGACGCGATTCTCCTCGTATGGCAAGATATCCTGGTACCTATTAAGAAATTGGACCAAAATGTTGTCACAAAGCTAAAAAAATTGGGTTTTACCTGTTGCGTAGGCTGTTATCCGGATGCGCAGCGGTTGCGAAATCCGCTCCTGGCTTCCGTTTGGGAACCAACTCGAATTCCAACGCTAGCTGCGCAGTCTGGCACCGTGCCTCTAAACCTTGGCGCTAAAATGAATTTGAAATTAGTTCTGCACCCAAAAATAGAGTAATTTTTTCCTTTACCAACGCGTCTTTGCCATTTCCTATAGATAGTTCTTCTCCTTGAAGGCTCCCATTGCAATTTCTCGCCTTGGTTGCTAACAAATTCTGGTAAATAGGTTCTTGCAGCCTGCAATCTTCAATAGGAATCGTTTGCAGCTGCGTTTTGCTCCCGTACGGCGAGTTTTCTTGTTCTGCTATAGGATTTAATGACTAAAAAACGTGAAAAATTAATAGTTAATAAATAATAAATTAGTAAATATTAATAATATTAATAAATTATAATAGAATTATAATAATAATAAAAGAAGTATAAATTTGTGTAGTTTGGATTATAGACAGCAAGATTATTTACTCGAGATAAAGGAGTTGAAGCTAGTGTTTGCACACTTCCTGATTCTGGTCCTTTTCCGTAAGGATACGGCGGAGGCGGCTTGAATAGTTGTAACATTTGCATTTGCTGCACCAATTCCTCTCCATTAGGTGTAGAATGACTAACGAATAAAATTAATTAACGAATTAACGTTTTTATAAGGAAAATACGGGTTTGTTTTACCCGTTTTCTACGCTGTATATCTGTGGGGTTTTAGGAACATAGTTATGGGACTCGGACTCGACTTGCTGCTGAACAGGAACGAACGGCATGCTGGGGTGAAGTATAGCGTGCGCCATAGGACCATATTTGTTCTTGACGGCCGTTTCATAGTCCGGAGCGAGTCGATATGAGGGAAGCAACGCCCTAATGCATGGGAACATTAGATTTTATCCCTTAAAAAGTGGTTAATACCGTAGTCTTTGAATATCTGGGGCGGGATGTGGCATGCCGGAGGCTCCTTCGGAAGAAGATGGAAGGTTGGTTGAAATTGTGTGCTGGTTTTCGCTTTCGTAGCTTATTTGCGAGTCCAGTTCTGGTTTTTCGTTCAACGCATTCTCAGTTTCGCCTTCTAACTTCTCTTGCGATGCCACTGCGCTATTCTGTAGCGTTTCTTTAAAGAAAGTATGCTAGAAAATGAAATAATAGCTAATTTTTTACGTTTTTTTAAATTAAAAAGACTTTTACCTGTAAGGCGCACAGTTTCCAGACATAACGCGCAGCTTCTGAATCTTCAAAGTAGAAGCTGACATTATCCTCACTTTGCTGGCATTCAACGCCAAACATTCGCTTATGATTAACTAGATTCGTAATATCTTCCCACCTAAAAAATTAAAGTTTATTAAAATTCGTTAATTCCTTGAATATTTTAAAACAAATTTTACCTGTAGAAAATAACTTTATCCGTATTACTCCGTCTAACCATAATCCCTTGAAGCGAGGCTGCTACCAACGCCTCTCCAAGATTATCCTCCTATAAAATTCCGTAATAAAATTATTTATTTAAATTTGGAAAAAAAAATCGAATTACTTTGGCTAAAAAACATTCTTGACCATAGCCGTCTAATTGTTGGGCTTCTAAAATATAATAATACTCTGCCACAGGCTGTGCAACTGTTTGCAACTGTCTGTGCTGATCGCAAACAGCCTCTAATATAAATTTCAATTGTGCCTCGCCAGTTACCAAGTGCTAAAAAATACATAAAAATAAATTGAATTAGTGCTTTATTAAAATGAAAAAAAATCGGTTAACTATACTTTGGGAATTAATAGAAAGTCCTGCAGATACTCTATAGTATGGCGTTCTGGGTCACAGTCTCCAAACTCGGCTAAACGGTAAAAATTTTTTATTAGGTATTGTTCGCTGTAATTGTGTGAAATTACCTTGCAGACTGTATCCAGCAAGGGCGATGGCCTCTTGAATGGAGCATCTTAGTCGTCCTTCCATAACGTCTGATTTTAGCTGCAAGAAGTAGTGGTACCTAACAATGGAAACAAAATAAATAAAAATCATAAAAATATAACGAAAATTATTAAGCATACGAGGAAATTTTTGTTTAAATTACCTTGTCATTTCGTCGTGGAGGACAGAAACGTCATTAACATAATACATGACTCTGAGATACAAGTACGCCTCTTGGGCGTATCGATCCAGCTGCTTCTTGAGAGGTTTTTCGAGGTCAATCCAACGAACTCGGGGATAAGTTTTGTGCGAAACATAGCGTAAACCGAAGAATTCCTGCTGGTGAAGCCCTAATCTTTGGCACACATTGTCCAGACAATCATAGCCTGAGCTATCTGCCGATAAAGTACATTCCACAATACTGTTGTCCAGTAATTCCACACAAATCACGAAAACGTTCTTGGTAACCACTTTGTACTGTTTCTTCTTTAGCCGGAATTTAAACGGCATCATGATCTAAATTCTAGAACGCAGGCTCAAACGCCTGTGCTGTGTAAACTCAAAAGTCGCAGGAATTCCAGTGAGTCACATACCAACACAGAGAACCCGCCTTTGTTGTACTATTTACCAATAACTGGTCACCATGGAAACTTTACCGTCATGGCATTCTTCAAGTAGTTGTTTTCTTGACAGAAGATGGCAATAATGTCATAAGTCTTTATCGGGAAACATAATCTGAACGCTAAGTGTCGCCATCAAGCGGAGGTGATAAAACGGACCAATTTTGGTAGCTTGGGCTCTTTTTTCTTGGTTGGTATTTTGTAAAAGTGAGAGTCCCACGTACCAGAAAATGAGGTTTTTGCCCAAAATTAAGCACGTTATAGCAGGATTAGGTGCCGCTGGTGGTGTAGTGGCGGCTTACGTCACCGTCAACGCCTTGGAAACCGAAAAGAAACCGAGAAAGCATGATTTTTGTCACTACCCCTTTTCCGAGTCTCCAATTTCTCAATTTGAGACAAGGCCAAATATTAAATGGGACCATAACTGGGATAAGTATGTACACGTACAGTATACACCTTCCTATTTTTTTAAAAACGAAGTCTTCAACAAATGGAATATTTTATTCATAAATTGAGCGATACAAAATTACAGAAAAAAGGATTTGAAGATTGCTTTAAACAACTGTCAAAATTACGACACAGTAAAACGAAAATAATTTAGAATTACGTATCTGTACGCCAGTCTCCGGAAGCTGCCAATAAATCTGTCTCAATTGAATTTCAGTCCCAATCCAAATTTACCTCAATTTCGACCAGCTTTTCCTGCAAGTTCGTTAAAGGATGTTAAAATTTTCCGAAGAATTAATTATTTACGTCATTTTTAAGCGTTTTACTTATTGGCACGCTGTCAATAAAAACGGTTTTTCCTAGTCAAACGAGAATAACTGGAAGCTTTTAATTTGTTAACCGCAGTAGTGAACGCTAGATCTTTCACCAGCGCAATAATAGACACCTCAGCATGACTTTTTTCTTGTGTTGAAGGAGGAATCCTGCCCACCTGCAAAAACCCAAGTCTGCCCAAGCGGATGTGAACCAAGAAATCGACAAAAACGAGAAAGTGAAAGCGACCGCGACCAGAAATTTAATCCTGATCCGACATGGCCAGTATAACTTAAACGGCCCCAAAGACGAAGATCGCTACCTTACTACATTAGGTACAATATTTTAAATCAAACGTTTAAAAAAAATTACAAAAAAAAATTACACATTGATTAAATTTTTGTATAATATCAAGGTATTGAGCAAGCGAACCTGACCGGAAAACGGTTGAAAGAACTGGGTCTGCCGTTCACTGCCTTAATCCAATCATCTATGACGAGAGCTCGCGAGACCGCTAAAGTTATTTCGGGTCATCTCCCCGATCTTCCTGTCCATACGTGCGATTTGTTGAGAGAAGGTGCTCCTTATCCTCCTGAGCCGCCTATTTCACGCTGGCGCCCCGAACACCATGTAAGTTTTCGAAGTTCTTTATACTTTCGCCGTCCTTGTTTGTAGCTCTTTGTAAAAGTACCCATGGTTTTTTATTAGCAGTTTTACGAAGACGGAGCTCGTATAGAAGCCGCTTACCGAAAGTACTTCCACCGAGCTGAAATAGCACAAGAGAAAGACAGCTACGAAGTCGTCGTCTGTCACGCCAATGTTATACGATACTTCGTCTGCAGGTAAATTTCCTTCTTAACTACATAAACTCATCCGAGACCTTAAATTTAACCTATTTTCTTTTCTTTCGTATTTCTTTCAATTCAACTTTTGTTCTCGTGGACCAAATTAGAGCATTGCAACTTCCCCCGGAGGCGTGGCTTCGCATGTCGTTATACAACGGGAGTATTACCGTTGTAGCCATAAGACCTAGTGGGCGTGTCGTTCTCCGAACTTTAGGCGACGCTGGGCATATGCCAGCCGATAAATTGACCACCACTTGACCCCAAAAAAGTTTTCTGGAAAACTTTGGAAGAGAAGTAAACCGGCCTGCAAAAAAGCGCCCATTTCACCTGGAGAATGAAGATGTTTCATGATCTTGCTTGTATATGTTGTGCCGTGTGGGGTCGGATCGAGCGCGAAATAAACTTGTCATGTTTGAGAAATGTGTTTACGAGAACTTCAGACGTTTGTGGAAATCTTAAATAACGTTTAAGCACTACTTTAACGCGCTTTTAAGTTGACTGCGGGGATGGCTTGGACATGTTTTGATAAGGGAAGTGAGGAACTACAAAGGGACAGAATGTCACAAAAGCTTATTAATTTAGTTAACGGGATTGCCAAATGAGGGAGGAAAGGCGTTGCTGGTGCCAAGACGGTAAATTGTCTGTAGCGCCCATTTTTTATAGGCGCTGTGAGGATGAATGCGACAGCTTAGTATTCCGCACGATTTACTTCAGACTGGTAGCTTTGAACCTGTTTACGGAAAATCTAGTTATAATTAGAGCGCTGAGAGGAGGTAGGGCTCTCCCCGGCATAATAACACATCTGTTGGCTGTCCAACCCATCCCTTTTAGCAGCTTGCCGTTGATTAACCCCAACCCCAGGCCTCCTTTTGCACTTTTCCAGAGTTCTCCAGGTTATGTATACTGTAACGCAATTTGAACGTCTGAATGGGGAGAGTTAAAAAAACAATTCCTTTAAAGAATCTTAAATGTACTAAAGGGAGAAGGATAAAGTTAAGGGTTAAGATTCCTGTTTTATAGCGTTTTAAGAATGAAGTGCATGTAAAGCATGTAGCCAGCAGTTGGTATGAGATTTGAGCCAAAGAGCCAGATAAACCGCAAAGCATGTGGGAAACCACTATACATTGTGTACGCGCTTAAAGATAGACTAGACGGGGATACGGGGATTGGAGCATTTTGCAGTGTCCTAGCAAGGATTGCGTATAAACAGAGATGCTCGGAAGCAAAACCCTTGTCTTGCTAGGCGTTTTAGATCCACCGGATTGTACAACGTGCGAGTTGCTTTTCCGAAGTTGAACCCCCAATCGAGCACCGAGGAGGAAGCTGGGAGCAGCAAACCCTAAAAATAAATTCGGGCTTTCCCGGAAGATGTGAAAGGAACAGGAACGTCGGCTAAAGTAACTTCTGGGATAGACATCGTCTTCAGTCTTGCAGTTCTCTGGGAACCTTGCCTTGAAGTGATTGTTGGACTGAAAGTCAGATCGTTTCCTTTTTCGACCAACAGCCATGCCTTCCAGCGCAACAATTGACGACCTGGACAAGGAGCAAGTCCTAAGTAAGATACATCTTAACGTTTCCATCAGTTTCATTGGGATTAACACTATAATGGCCAAAATTTCTGTATTTTTCTCATTAAGTGCTCCGGAAAGTCTTCGACACGTTCGATCGTGAGAAGTCGGGCAGCATTTCCACCGGCATGGTGCAAACCATCTTCACCATGTTGGGTCACAAAGTAGACAACGCTTTGTTGGAGGAAATCATCAATGAAGTCGATGCCGATGGTATATACATTTTTAATGCGATGAAAGAGAAGAGGAGTCTTAATGGAAGGTTAATTAGGTTCGGGTGAATTGGAGTTTACTGAATTCGTAACCTTGGCTGCTCGGTTCTTGATTGAGGAAGATGCGGAAGAAATGCAGAATGAGCTGAAGGAAGCTTTCCGTCTGTACGACAAAGAAGGCAACGGTTACATTACCACTGCTACCTTGAGGGAAATCTTGCACGAGTTGGACGACAAACTAACTCCTGATGACCTTGATGGTATCATTGCTGAAATTGACGAGGACGGTTCTGGCACCATCGATTTTGACGGTAAGCGCATAAGCATTCAGTTAGTGTTTCCGATTTCCGGCGCGAAGAGGGCGAACGCATGATTTAAACGCTGTTTGTGTGTTTTGTATTTTTCTTTTTTAGAATTCATGGAAATGATGACCGGATAAGTCACCTGGAGCAGAATTCCTGCCTTTTTGAACCAGCCTTTTATTGTGCCTCACGTTTCTCTTTTCATCCTTGTGATTTTGTTCATCTGCCCTAAAAATCAATGGAGTGCAATTGGTTTCACCTGGTTTTAACCATAGTGTGATGTGAGTTTAACCATATCAACCAATCAAATTTCCTTTAATATTTTCTCCGATCTCAAATAAAGAAAACGCTATTTCAATGTGTAAAGCTTCCACTCATGTTATTATGTGAGGAAATACGAGCCACTTTTAGCGATTTGGAAATGAATGCAATTATACATGATGGTGTATTGTTGTATAAATAAGGTCTTTTGTCCCGGAAAACGGCTACATAACAGCTGGTTTCGTTACTACAATTTCTGTAATGTGCCGTACTTGACGTAGAGCAGTAAGGGAGGGCTATATACTTTAAGGATAAGAATCTCTTTCATGTGTCAGTATGAGGAGATGCAGTATATATAGTACAAGTGTTTGTTTAGGATATGACCAACTTTCCTTAGGCATTACTCTATAAAGACCCGGACTATGACCCGGTCCGTATTCTTCACACAGGTTATATAATCCCCGTGTCATTGTCATTCCTTTCAGAGAAGAAGTTGGATGGTAAGGTAAGCGAACTAACACTTCATATATCGTTCACTATTTTTATTGAGTTCTAACTTGGGGGTTTTGGCCGCTTGTTTTAATGCGATAGCCCGGCACACATTCACTCCTTCACTTCACCTTATTTCTCTTTCACTTTGACCTGAGAACCGTTTTTTTGCTTTTCTCTTTCGGGCACTTATAGTCGGAAGCCTTAGTATTCGGGTACCAGTTTCCGCTAGGTTCCCACAAACTGCTATACTCCGGTCAAATTGTCGTTATTTATGTTTAGACGGTTAAATTTAGACTTGTGAAGCTGTGGAATGGGAATTTATGAAGGCGATTTTTAGCAGACCATGAGAGCGAAAGGAAAGGTGCGAAGAACCTTCAATTCCTCAAGGTTTAGTTTTTCCTCACCGCAATTTTCGTCATTGTTCACGTTTTAAAGGACTTTTCGCATGAAACTAGCCTTGACCTTGCCAACTCGCGAACGCAGGTGAAGTTAATCCGTTGGTTCGTGGCTTTTGGGTAACTTGTGCCTCTCCCACTCAATTTTATTTGAAACGGAAAGTTATAACGGGTATTAGTTTCTGCTTACCTGCGTTCGTCTTTCTGGATCAAATCAACCAGGTCACGGTCGCCTTTCGCTTTATAGAGCAGTGCGTTTCTGGTCGTTTCAAATCCATCCGACTTCGCGGCTTCTCTGCTGCTGCCAAAGAAACGAGTCAACGTTTGCTAATGTGTGTTTTGTTTGCCTAAACAGGAAACTGCAGTGACACTTTGCGGCTGTGAAAGTGCGCGCTCTTGGGATACGCAAGCAAACGGACAAAGAAAGTGGAAGTATAGTCAAAGAAGAAAAAAAGGAAGACGCAACATGATTATCAAGCAACGGAGCAGCTGTGGGTTTGTTTGGACCATTTTGTTATTGTGTGCCTCTTTGTTCAAGTTCTCATCCACGTCCAGGACTTCCGCCTCTCAGCCTAATTCCATACTTTATACTGATCACGGCAATAAGCGTGCGGTTTATTTAACAGCCAACGGAAGCGAACCTTGCCGAGTTTACGGGCATTCCGAAACCATCCAGTTGCTCAGAAAAGTAGCAACCGTTGTCCGACAACTAGATGACAGTGCGCTACAAATCTTGATCGAAGATTGCCACGGACACCTGGTATCCCGAGCAAAACGTGAGAGTGCTGGTAGTCGACTAGACTTCATTTATCCAGGTAAGAAGCTTCAGGAACTTTGAAACCTTTTTCCCCACCCAACGATTTCATTTCCCCTTCCACCGAGTGCACTCTAGTGCGCCAAGTCCCAAACTGGGTCAGAGGTCAATGGAAAGCTAATGCGAATCCCAAAACGTCCCTTTTGTTCCCTTATTTATCACATTTTTTCCCCATTCAAGTTTAATTGCACCAGTGCGCACTCGGTGCGAGTGAGACTGTCAGTGGAATACGGAGCGAGCACTGAATTGCAATAAAATTGCTGCTTCTTTCTGTTTGAATGGTTAAACATGAGGTTTCTTTGTCTTAGGCACGAAATGGTGCGGACCGGGCAATGTTGCAACCAATTATGATGATTTGGGCCTCTACGCAGATACTGATCAGTGTTGTCGCGAGCACGATCTCTGCCCCGACTTCATATTAGCTGGCGAGTGCAAACACGGGCTTTGCAATACCTCGCCTTTCACCAGGTGAGTTAAAGACAGAAAAAGAGCGAAAGAGAGAGAGAGGGTGAGTTAGAGAGAAAGAGAGCTTTCTATTCGACTCGGCACCTTCTTCTGGCCAAAGATTTAATCGCATAACTCGGGCTTTCTTTCTTCAATCTATTTGGCAGATCGCACTGTAACTGCGACGAGAATTTCCGCCAGTGTTTATCTGTAATTGACAATACAGTCAGCAACGCGGTAGGCGTGGCCTTCTTCAACGTGGGTAACATTGTATGTTTCCGCAATGACTACCCGATAATTGGCTGCCTGAACTTCGCGGGGTAAGTAAGCGTGCCTCTTGGTTCGGTTCGTGTCCGCTAAAACATTCGCTTTGCTTTTGTGGGGAATGTTTTGGGTATAGCAAACGGAGAAGGCGTCAAGTACAATGTAACCCTCAGGCACAGCTTTGGCGCTTTGTGTCCCCAGCTCAATATCGGGCGCCAGGGAGACTCGCAGGACGATCCATGGGCCGGGGCGATAGTTTTGCTGCCCCGTCACGACCCACGGGCGTTATTTCTTCCTTGCACAACTTGATGGACACAGTGGGTGATGTAAGCACCGTCGTTCGTTCAGTGGCACGTGCTGCTTACGACGCTTACCGGAGAGAACCACGAATCGCTTAAAGGAGCAAAGCTGGCTGTGATACGTCAGATTTATGATCAAAATAATGGGATTTTTTTTGCTCATTTTCGCAGGATTTTCGGAACCTGTTCCGAATATAAGTTGAATGTGACGCAACCTACCAAGTGGCAATATTTTCACAATGTTTACTCGAGGAAGCACTCGTTAACTGTACCAAAAGTTGCAGGGAAACTTTCCGGTGGCAGTAATAGGAACTACTTGTCGGGTTAACGAAATCGAGTTGTATTCACAATAATAAAGGCAAGGCCCCCGAACACTTTTTTCAAACACTGACACAACTCGTACATTTTATTTTTCAAAAACTATATAAAAGTCTTTTCAAAACTAAGCTCTGCTGTTTCTTTTCCAAAAATATAAATGCCAACAACAAAATTTAAGGGGCTTAACCAGAGAAACCGGAAAACGTTTCGGAGCGACCTCTAGACTTTTTTCTGCGAAGCCGCGGGATTGGAATCGATATAGATTTGGCGAACAAAGACTCGGCGGGCGAAGAAGGCTGGGTGACGGAAACTTGGGAGAAATCGCCACTTTCCACCAACGAATACTCGAAACGCGCGCTGTCCAACGGAGCGGCTGCTTCCGAGGCCAGAGACGCGGCCAATTCAGGATGGGTTTTAAGATCTTCATCCTCGACTCGGTTCTTGCGGAAACGTTTGACAATCACGTATATGATAGCTATGAAGGCCTACAAAAATTTCAAAATATAATACTAGCTTTGTTTAAAGGTATATAAAATATAAACCACTCTTACCACTACGATCTGCAGAATGAAGACTATAAGTGCGGTTAATTGGAAACCGATGTAATCCACCAGGATACCCGTACCAGCTCGAGATATAAAACGTCCAGCGCCGGATAAAGACGACCAGAGTCCAGCGATCAGTCCGTGTGTACCAGGATCATCAGGGTACCCCGCGTGTCTGATAAACAGACCATAATTTCGAATGTTTAGTTAGTGAACAAGCATTAAAAATAGTCCAATGTAATACATACACAGCTTCACGCAAGGCATCCACCACTCCAGCTACTTGTTGCCCGCCAAAAGCTACTCCGCTGATACCCAAGGCAATACCCACCAATACTAAGTTATCGGGGATGGGGACGTACGGGAAAGGACCCAGCAGGAATAAGGAGACGGCTCCCAGTAACGTCGAGGAAATTATGTATGGCTTCACGGAGCCTTTCCTGTCGCATAAAATGCCCCATATAGGTGACGCTATGCTGTTGGTGCCATCTTTGAGTCCGAAAAACAACCCTACGTACAGCGGTGTTAAGTCGAACTAGAAAATCCAAAAAAATATTAAATACAAAATTATAAAATTAGATATTAAAGCTTGTTTCAGATTAAAGAAGCTAATTTACTCTGCGGAGAACTTTCGGCTCCAAATTGATGGACAGGAAGCCGTTGGAGATCGTTGAAACTATGAAGGTGAAGAACGAAATCCAGATGGCGGGTACGCACATGATTCGCAGAACAGACTTGGACTTTTTGTTAGGATTCTCCTTATCGTATTGAGAAACTACGGACAAGTAAATATTATTCAGTGTTACAAGGTTTTAGAATAAGGTTACCATCGTAATCTGGAAGGAAAGGGTAGCTAATGAAGGCCATCGCAGTTTGAATGCATCCCATAACAATAAAAGGCGTTTTAAAACCACCCCATTCGTACAAAGCTCCGCCCACAATGGGTCCAGCTAACTGGGCAACGTTCATCATGGTGCGCGTTAAAGACTGCGAACAAACCACGCGAAAGTTGGTACATTTTTCAATTAATAAATTTGTGTTTGGGTACTTACGAAAATCTTAGCTACGGAATCTGGAAACTCGACGGCGGTGTAGGTAAAAGTGGACGTAACTGTACCAGCATTACCAGCAGCATGGATCATACGAATGGCAATGGAAACTCCGATAAATGCCATACCCGGAGGAAAGTACTCTAAAAACCTAAAAGCACTCCGATGTACTTGATGATCTAACGAATATTGCGAAATTTACCCCGACAAGATGGTACACACACCCCCAATAAAAACGCCCGAAACGAAAGCGAATCGAACCCCAATAACTTTGAGCTAATTCGCAAAGAAACAAAAAATTCTTAAGGCATGTTTCACCAAGTCACGTTCAAAATACGCACATTTTTTCCAACAATAGGTGTGACCAGAAAGGAAACCAGACAATTAGTACCAATAACAAACCCGTAGATGGAGGCTGTTGCTCCTTTCTCTTCTGCCTGTTTAGGAACAAGGATCAAGATTTGACACGAAACTTACTTAATGGGTATCTGATTTGGGACTTACGATTCTTGGATAAAAAGGTGGGAAAAGACATATCGCGAAAGAACACGTTAACGTAGCCACCGACAACACCGATAGTAAAACCCACTGCCTTGCCGTGAAACGATTTTTATTTGATGGTTCGGAATCAGAGTCATTGGGAGACGTATGGATTTTATCCGATTCCGTCCCTTCGTCCAGCCGATCATACACAGTAGCTTTGTTACTGCTAAACATGGCATTGGATTCTGGCTCTCGTTCTGAATCTTTTCGCAAGGCAGTCCGATCCCAAATGGTTTCATTTGTTTGCCACGAAGAATCCTGTACCATGGACTCGGTGGCACTGCGCAATTCCCCATCTTGACCTAAAACACCAATGCATGAAGGACTTGCTTTGCTCATATGTGCCTAGGAACCTATCACAAACGTTTCGGCGACGACCTTCACCCTATTTTTCTTAGAACAGTTACAAGGGCCACCTCTCTTAGGCGCTTGCAGGCAGGATTGTTTACAGATAATTTTACTATATGGGTAGAAAGGTCAAACTCACACCTTACCGCCAAATGCTTACTTTGTGATGTGCCCAATAGATATACATGACTAACATTCAAAGTCTATGAGCAGAGATATGAGAATTAGACCTTTTCCTGTCAATAATTGGTTAAACAAACAATCTACCCTTTTAATAAACTGCTTGTGGATAGCATGGTTCAGTAGCTTTTGAATTTAAATGTGGCCTTGAAATTTGCACGAAACTACTTTACTCGTTTCTAAGAGACTGGAGGCCGATCCCGTAGTTGTCGAAGGGCAGAGAGGTTTTTGCATAGGAGTTGTAGAAGTGGAGGTGGCAAGAATGATAGCATCTTTTGGCATTCCGGGTTCTGAGCTAAAAAGGTTGCCCTTTGTAGTACAGAAATGTCAACTAAAACTTCGGGGTCTTCCACACACAACACAATAACAGCGTAGAACTTTTATCCCCCGGAATGTTAAACAAAGCTGAAGGGGTGAGAAGGGTTTACTTGTTTAGGTATCGGTGCTAATAAGGTTTTTAAAATAAATACATCACGATAAGGAGGATAAAAGGACGGAACTCCGCGAATTTCTCACTTTTACTGGCCTAACTGCGGAAGTTTCAACTACCCAAGCGTTTACACAACGTCACCAGACAAGGGGAGAAACCGCATAAAAAGAAAAAGAGGGTTAAGCGATGTGCAAAAACTTGTGGCCTGGAGTCTTTTTCGATATTCGGACACAAGCGGTTTCGCTTGTTTCGTCACGTGCACTCCAGCATATACTGCTTTGCAATACGTATACAATACAATACATACAATACGTATAGTAGAATAAAGTATTTTAGTAATTAAATTGGAAGGAAACTATTAGTTTTTAAAGCGCAGTAATTGCTTATTTTAAGTAATCATCTTAGTAATGTGAAATCAACCGTCCTGGGGTTGCCGTGTAAAGTAAGTTACCAAGTTTTAAAATTTGTCGGGTTGAAAGGAATCGATTATTCTTGTATCGATCATTCGTATATCCTAGAAATTGGTAAATAGACAAAATTCACCACGTGGGTGAAAATAAAATGCGCAGTTGAATTTGTAAAAATCTTTTCGTTATAAAATGACGCGATTAATAGTGAAAAACCTGCCAGAATCGGTAGATCTTTCATTTATATATTATAAAAGTATGAAATGGTAAAACTCATGATCTGTTTCATTTCAACAGGCAACCAGAGACAAATTGTTTCAGACATTCAGTGAGAAAGGTCTGGTGACAGATTTGCAGCTAAAATTCACTAAAGAAGGAAAGTTTCGACATTTTGCCTTTCTGGGTTACAAAACAGAAGACGAAGCCGAAACTGCTTTGAAATATTTCCACAACACCTACGTTGGTTCCTGCAAAATAAGCGTGGAAAGATGTGTCAGACTAGGTACAGACCATTACAGTGAAACGTAACAATTCCTGTTCTAATAACCTTCATTTTAGGTGAAAATATCAGTGTAAAGGCTGCAAAGAAGAAAAATGCCCAGCCAGCGGAGACCAAAACCAAAAAACCAGGCTCGGAAGAAGTCCAGGACAGTAAACTAACCGAATTTCTGGAAGTTCATGGGCAAAAGAAAACCGGGACCTTATGGAGCAACGATACTCTCGCCCCTCCCCAAGTCACCGCTGATAAATCAACCGAAAAAAGCAAAGAAACAACGTCCAATCCCGAAGAAAACAATGAAGAAGAAGGCGAAGTTGATCCAGACGCTCCTGCCAACGCTGCCATATCCGATATGGAGGTAAACCTCGAACTACCTAACCTAAAAACATGATTTAAACGTACCTCGTTATCGTATCTTCTCAGTACCTCAAGAAGAAGGTGGTAGAATCAGATGCTAAGGCGGCGAAAGCTCCCAAGGCTAAAAAAGTCTTTCAAACCGTTAGAATCAGCGGTTTGCCCAATAAAGCGCGTAAAAAGGAAGTGAAGCAACTCCTAAACCCTCTGAAACCCAAATCCATTCGCGTACCTCAGCGCGTTCCGGGGATTGCCTATGTTGGTTTCGCAACCCTAAAAGAACGCAATATTGCGCTTAACAAAGATCGCACGTTCTTCGAAGGCAAACGAATCAGCGTACGACCCTATGAGAAGAAGGTAAAGGAGACCGTTGGCGAAGGAGAAGAGTTACCAACCTCGTGGCGTCAGCAAGCCGAAAACTCCAAAAATCTCGAAGCCATCCCCGAAACGGGGCGCATTTTTGTGCGCAACTTACCCTATGACGTCAGCGAAGACGAATTACAAAAGAACTTTGAGCAATTTGGTAACAAAAAACCTATTTATGATTTCAGTCTGATTTTTTAACAAATAATTTAATTTTTAACAGGTCCTGTGACGGAAGTGATCGTCCCAGTTGACAAATTCACTCGAAAAGGCAAAGGTTTTGCCCTTGTTACCTTCATGCTGCCCGAACATGCTGCTGCAGCCTATGCTGCACTAGATGGAAGCGTTTTCCAAGGCCGTATGTTGCACTTACTGCCCGCTAAGGAGAAACCTGAACCAAAGGAAGTGACCGAAGAAGGTTTGTAATCCAAAATGGACTAAAAAAGATCCAGAATGGACTAAAGTTGGACTAAAAAGGGAAAATAAGAGTTAACAATGAATTATTTGATGCTTTTCAGGCTCGAGTTTCAAGAAAAAGAAAGCGCAAGACCAGAAAGCTGCAGCGGGCGTGACTCTAAGTTGGAACACGCTTTTCTTGGGAGCCAATGCGGTAGCAGACGTGGTAGCCGAGACGTACGGCACAACCAAAGCAGCCGTGTTAACAGAAGGCCAAAGCCAGACCAGTTTGGCTGTACGCATGGCGTTGGGCGAAACGCAAGTCGTGGGGCAAACTCGTTCCTTTTTGGAAGACAATGGGGTCGATTTGAAGGCGTTTACGAACCCGGACATAAACAAAATCGAACGATCCAAGACGGTTTTGTTAATCAAGAATCTACCGGCTAGTACCAGCCCTACGGAATTACGCACGCTCTTTGAAGAACATGGAGTCCTCGGAAGAGTGTTGCTACCTCCTTCGGGCATCACTGCAATCATCGAATTCTTAGAGCCTGCCGAAGCGCGGATGGCGTTTCGAAGTTTAGCGTACACGAAGTTCCGGAATGTACCCTTGTACTTGGAATGGGCGCCGGTGAATGCTTTGATAGGTCCAGCGAAAGCCAATAGAGCGGTTGGGAATCGTAATCAGCCCTCGAATGCAAAGCCAGAAGATGTTAAGGAGGTTAAGGAGGTTAATGACGAGGAATTGTTGAGCGAGGAAAACGCCACGCTGTTTGTTAAAAACCTTAACTGGTCGACCACCGATGAAGATTTGCGAAAGGTACTACATTATTTGGTTGTAGAACGAATTTATTACGTTTTTTTGTGTGATTTGTGTCTTTTGCAGCTCTTTGCCAAATGTGGGCCATTGCTACAGGCCACCGTGTCGAGGAAACTGAAAGATAAAGAGCTTTTGTCGTTGGGATACGGGTTTGTGCAGTACCAGCGGAAGAAGGATGCTTTAGAAGCATTGAAAACTTTGCAGTTAGTGGAGTTGGATGGTCATAAGCTTGAATTGAAGGCTTCAAACCGACAGCGAAAGTAAATTTCACTTATCGTAGTTTATATGATTTGAATACTAATTGTGATGTTTGGAATTCAGGGAGAATGAAACTGTGAGAAAACCGTCAGCCAGTGCGCCGATTTCGAGTAAACTTTGTGTGCGGAACGTCCCTTTCCAAGCTTCGCATAAGGAAGTGCTTGATCTCTTCAAGTATGGATGAAATCTAGTTAAATTAAAGCGTTTATGGATGCTAATTATGTGCTTTTAGAACATTTGGAGAGCTTAAAAGTGTTCGACTGCCTAAGAAAGTGGGCGGAACTGGTTCTCACCGAGGTTTTGCGTTCGTTGAATTTGTTACGAAAGAAGATGCTAAGGTAAAGCTAGTTGTGATTGTCTAGACGAGGTTTGATTGTTTTTTTCTTTTTTTCGCGTATTTAGAGAGCGTTTGATGCGCTAAGTGCAAGCACCCATTTGTACGGCCGCCGTTTAGTACTTGAATGGGCAGCGGCCGAAGAAAGCGTGGAGGATATTAGGAAGAGAACAGCTATGAACTTCTTCGAAGGTAAATAATTGTTTTCCTATTTTTGCCTGCTGATTGATTAATTGCGTTTGTGTAGGTTCTAGTGCCAAGAAGAAGAAGACTGACATTTTTGGGGAAGGGAATGAAGATGAAAGCTAGAGTAGATGTTAACATGATGGTCATGTATTACATTTTTTCTGAACACTAGTTTTTACAACGTTTTGCTCCATTCACTGGTTTTAGCTTTTACTGATCTCCGTATTTGTGTTTGATGTCCTTCCATTGTTTCTAAAGGAAAGCAAAGCACAGCAACGTATAATTGATTACGTAATTGTTTGAACGGATTGCTTACGCCTTGGTTAATGGTGTCATAAAGGTACTCAGTACTCATATCAAACGCTCTTTCAAAGAAGAAGGCTGAAGTGACAATCGCAATAGCATAAGTGGAGGAGCGTTTGAAAATGCCGTTGTAAATTTTCGCGACGATTCCGGACATTCTTTATTGACAAAGGATTATTAACTATATTATATATAATAATCTGTATCCTTACTTGCTGTATATACTTGTATTTTCTATGCAAAAATTGAGAACTGCAAGCAACAAAATTCCGTCCACAAGAGGAAGGAAGATAGAAACGAGGAGGTGAAAGGAATTTTTCTCTGGCAAAATTTGCTGTGTCGAAGCTCCTACTACTGGAGAGACACTAGTGTGGACCAAGAGAAACTTGCGGTTTAATTTTTTTTGTTTAGCGCCAAGTTCTATGATATAATTTTAAGTTCCATTATTATATTATAGGTAGAACATTTTTAAAATTTGTATTAAGATTTACGGGTTCATTTCGTCTAACCTTATACTTAAGATTAAATTAATTATGAAATATTTTGAAGGCGTTTTCAGCCATCTAGTGGCAACTGTTACTTAAATCATTTAACGCAATCCCATGAACCATGAAGTAAACGGGTAGGGGACGAACGGGCCCAGTTCCAAACGGGCCCACGTAGGCCAAACGGGCCCAGTTCCAAACGGGCCCACGTAGGCCAAACGGGCCCAGTTCCAAAGGGGCCCAGTCAACAGACCAAACCGGCCCACTATTTTGAAACTTTGTAAACACCCTGTTTTCCGGACTCAGGGAACAACACACGTTATGGGTAAGACACGACATGTATATATTTTCAAACATATCTATTAGCATATTTTATTTAGTTTTTTAGATTTTTAACAATTTGTGCAATTAAATGTAAGTAATACTTCTTCGCAGTAGCAGCAATACTTCAGAAGTAACAATACTCTTTGTACGAGTTTTGACATCGACCTGTATTTACCATCGTTCTTTGTATTGTTTTCCCCGTAGAATGGTCGAGACAAAATCCAACTCGAAGAGGAAGTCTTGCCTAACTATGTCAAAATGTAATGCGACAGTAATACGACAGCAATGACTATGTAATGCGACAGTAGCTGGTTTGGGATTTTTTGCCATGCTAGACCGTGGAGTACTTCCGTATTCTTCATTTACTCTATGCCATGGAGTACTTCCGTATTTTTCACTTTCCTCATGGCGATCTTTAGTGATGTCTGTTTTACTCTTGCTATAATGTAAAATGTTTCACGTTTGCACTTCTATTCTACACTAATCTGTAACAGGAAGAATAAACTATTTAATGAAAAAGCCTTTGCTCTTTTTCGCGTGTTTCAAGTAGGGTTTACCGTTTTCCCTGAAAACAAAGTTTCAAAATAGTGGGCCGGTTTGGTCTGTTGATTGGGCCCCTTTGGAACTGGGCCCGTTTGGCCTACGTGGGCCCGTTTGGAACTGGGCCCGTTCGTCCCCTACCCAAGTAAACAGGCGTGTATTTGTGTTCAGTACCAAAATGAGTTCACAAAAAAGTACAAAAGAAGTTTTGCTGAGCCTAGTCCAAGATGTGGAGATTATTTGCCGGTGAGTATTTCCTATTTTATTTGTTGTCTAACTGTCATTTCTAACATACCGCACTCTTTTCTTTCGCAGGGAGTTGTTGGAAAACTTGAGTTGCCAGAAACATCAGAAGTTACCTAGCGTGGAGCACTTTCAGCTTGTAGATATGCTTTTGCAGAAACACGTGAATATCAAAGGCACCTTAGAGGTAATTTGCATTATTTATAGTGTAAATATCCAATAACATATAATCTTTTGTCTTTCTTTGCGCGTCTTTTTGTTTTAAACAGACAGCAGCCCAGCAAGCTGTAGTACAACAAAAGATGGCAGCTCTCCAAAACGAAGTCGACCGCCAAGACCAAGAAATTCGCAACTTACAAAAGCAACTCAAAGAAGCGGAGCAGATTTTGGTATAAAAAACCTATGGCAAATCTCCATGAGCTTCTAATTCCTTTTGTTTTCATTGTTGCAGGCCACAGCAGTCTATCAAGCGAAACAAAAACTCCAGTCCATAAACCGTGCCAACAAACGGCCCGTATCTTCTGAAGATCTCATTCGTTTTGCACATCGTATCAGTGCATCCAACGCTGTTTGCGCTCCTCTCACTTGGCAGCAAGGCGACGTACGGCGTCCTTACCCAACAGGTAAATCCTTCAACCTTCAAATTGATACTAAAATGAAAACATGTTTTTCCTTGTTCAGATCTCGAGATGCGATTAGGATTCATTTCTCGTCTGGGAGAACTGCCCAGTGGCGCTCTGTCAACTGGAGGCATTTCGGATATGTTACACCGAGCAGGCAACCACCCAGGTATTTACATAAATGAAGATTACAAAAGAGTTTCTCGAAACGTTCGAAAATCCCCGATAGAAATGGCTAACTCGCAAGCTGGAACATATAGCTGGTACACGGCAGGTGAAATGCATTTGCCTTTGTCAAGCCAAGCCGCAGCAGCAGCCGCTGGCTTCCCCATGGACGTTAAGCACAAAAAGGAAGCAGAAGACGTTGATGTCATGTCATCGGACTCAAGTAGTAGCTCGTCCAGTGACTCGCAATAAGAAAAGAACCCATCTCATATATTAGAAGTTTCGGTAACCGTGTTGGAATACTAAAAGAAAAATTTTGGAAAACTATCTTGCGTACTTTATAATGTATTTTAACCATATTCCTTGCATTTTTTATATAAGAGCATTGGAAATAAATGTTTTTTTCTAGAAAAGAAGTAAAATAGGGCTTCAGCTAAACCGAATCAGTATCCATTGGGACGGAATACCTCAATCTGCGGCAGTTTTGTAAAGACATCTTATAAAGATATCTTATACCTACGACCTCACTGCATTTACAAGCACCTTTAACTGTTTTAATTCGCGTGATGTCTAACATGAAGGCGTTTCTTGGTATGTTGGTTCCTGAGTTAGCTGTAATAAGTGGCTATTTCCTCCATGAGAAAGCCCTCCGTGCTCTCGTTGATCTCCACGAATGTTTTTCGCTGCTTACTAAAGTAGTAAATGTCACCCGTGTAAATGTCAAACCACAGCGCATGCAAATGGACTTGGCCAGTTTGCAGTAGATCTTTCATGAAGCCATAGCTCGCAATATTAGCCAATTGCTGCAAGGTGTTAACCTAAAGAAGAAAATTGTCCTTGTTAAAGAAGAATTTACAGGAAAAAAAACGATAATTGTAGAATGTAAATCACTTGAGAGAGCTTGTCCTGGACGTTGAACTTGTTCTCGGGGTCAATGTATGCCACAAACTTCTTCAAAGGTTGCTCGGTGGGGAAGACCAAAGGCTGATCAAAACCAAGCGTTTCTAATTTCTCGAAAACAGTCAAAGAGGAAGAGGCGTGCCGATGCAGCCAGGCTTTTAAAGGCGAAAGACGAAGGGTGTCCAGTATGGGAGGGCCTTGCCCACCATCCTTCATGGAATAAAGCAGATTCATTGCCTGGAAAATGAAAATAATTTTAAAAAAAGATTTTTTAGATTTTTTCGTTTTTCGTAGTTAAATGAGGTTACCTTGCAGTCTGAATGGCCGCAGACTACTACATGTTTGATTTTGTTCATCACGCAGCCCAATTCTAATGCAGCTGGCTCGGTGGTAGTGTTTTCAAGGCCGTAAAGTTTGGAATGTGGAACCAAGTTTCCAGCATTTCGGACGATAAACATATCTCCTACGTTAGTTTGCGTAAATCGTGTAGGAAGCATACGGGAATCCATACAGGTAAAAAATACTGCTTTGGGCTACAGTAAAAAAAAAGAAAGTTAAAAAATATCTAAAAAAAAATACACATCAATGATTTGGATTTTTTTTTAGATTTACCTCTGGATTATCACGAACTTGTTGGAACTCTTTTACCATTGTTGGTCTACAAGTGTGTCTATAAGCTAAAATACCCCGTAATAATTTATCGAGACCCATGTTTACTGGCCGATTTTTGTCATTCACTTATGGGTCACGTGCTAAGATTGCACGTGTAAAGAATACAATGGATTGTACACCTCCCAATCCGTTTCCTCTGGTTCCACCCTTTTCTCTGTTGGGTGGCGTCCTCAGTCGGCGTTTGTATAAACTAAATCCTAGGAGCAAGGATAAATCCCTGAGAGACGCTGTTGGCTTGTCACTGTGACTGTGTTTAATCTTTGCTTTGATGGCCGCCGTCGTGTTTTGTGTGTGGGCAGGTAATCATGCCGCGTTAGGCCAAAATGGGCTCCAAATTATACCCACATCTGGCAAATACATCAGCTGCGTTAAGTAACTAACGTTTGGAGAGCATAAGGACAAATTAAATTCTTAGTCGACTCTATTTGCGTGGATCGTGTTACATGTTCTTAGTGCCTAATTGGGTATGGTGTTGATTATACAGTGATTAGAATTTAATGTGTGACAAGTGTTTAGCGACCAAATCTTTACATGATACAGATTAGTAATCTTGAACTTGGCAGTAATTTTGACAACTTGAGAGAAATTGTGAACGTTTGATCTTCCATTTGAAATGTCGGTCCATAAATACTCTAGCAAAAGCCATGGGCGCCGTGGTGGTGGTGGCATTGCCGTAGCTAGCATTCAGTTCGATAAACTGCTGTCCGAAGCCAGTAATCGACCAACAGCTGCCAAATCAGCTGGTGTCCTTGGCAAATGGGGCATAACATCGTTTACATCATTACGAAGTAGTCAGCTCAGCGGCACCCCCCACGTTAGTAAGTGCAACTTCCTCTCCCAAGCTTCCTGACCCGCAAAATCCAAAGAATTCCTTCCGTTATAAATAAAAAAAACTGTCTATTCTAATTTTCCTATTTTCTTAGGCAAATTCAGCTTGGGCAAGCGATCTTATTCGGAGGCCCAAGCGGTTTCCAGCCAAGTCCATAATCATGCCGATCCGTTTACGTTGGATTTGCCGTCCAACCCGTCGAGTTTCGAAGACATCGCCGTCAATCCGGCCCTCCCAGTCCCCGCAGCCGCGGGTCCTGCGGTCCCGAAACCGCGAAAATTCTTCAAATCGCGTGGGGTGGAAGAACCCGCAACTTCAGCCACTTCAGCCTCCACCGCAGCTACGACTCACACCACAACCAGTTCCAACGCGCGCCACCAGATGGCTATAGCATCCGATTTGGAGGACTCCAATAGCGTCGAACACCTGCTCAATTCCCCCTCTATCTCCCCTGTAATTCCTGCCAAACGCGGGCGTGGGCGCGCGCGTGGGCGACCTAAAGGCAGTCGCAACAAACTCGCCGCGGCACGCTCCCCCGTCAAAGAAGTTCCCCGCGGCAGAGGTAGAGGGCGTGGGCGCGGCCGAGGTCGCGGCAGCGGCAGACGCACGTGGGGCTTGGACCAATCTTCGACGGAAGAAGAATCCGCGGGAGACTCTGAACCGGACGAAGAACTCCTCGAAGCACAAGAAGAAGAGGAAGAGGAGGAGGAAGAAGTTGCAGAGGAAGACGGCGACAACGCGTCTGATTTTACCACAGTTTTACCCTTTCAACCCACGCATATCGACCATGACTTGACGCATCAGGAAGCCTGCGAAGATAACAAGCCACCGCCTATTAAATTACGCATTTTCCGGCGCTCGGATTCCGCACTCGTAAGTGAGACCAAAGCAGAAGAAGGGTTGCTACCCTTTCCTAGTAATAGCGGTACTTCGCTTTACGAGCCTAGCTCGGGATCGTCTCAGGTATGTAGCAATGAAACGGGTTTCTCGTATTTTTTTTCTATTTTTTAATTTTTTTCTGAATTTTTTTCATGCATTGTTCATTAATTTTATGGGATTTCTTATCTTCCAATCATGTATTAAGGCAAATGCGAGTCGTTTAATACCCGAACCAAGTTTAGAAGAGCGCTTAGCAATGCTGGATGGCAGGGCCACGCCCTCCCCTACTCCAGCTTCTCCAGTTTCACTTGAGAAGGCAGAGTTGAGCGAAAACCTGATCCCAGACTCAGAAACCATGGAGCGTGACCTTCCCATTAAGTTGGACGTTAAGGACCCAGCGTTGGACGATACACAACCAGTACAGGAACCCGAAACTCCCCTTCCTGCTACGCAACCGGTACCGCAACTGGATTTGCCCCCAGTTATTGCCGATGCTCTGCCAATTACCTCGTCTCAGTCCGCGCCTTTGCGACGAGGTTTCTTCAAGAGCAGGAAAGAAGAACCCCAAGCTGTCAAAGAATCTGTTTCCTTGGCGAAGGGGAAGAAAGGCTTAGCCCTGTACAAACACAAATGGAATGACGACCGAAATGCGGGAGCCAAACCGGGCGAGGACAGTGGAGAAACGCTGACAGGCGCAGCTAGCAATTACGGAGATGACGGTGACAGGTTTGCCTCGTCTTCCCAGCCCAATCCCATGGATTGGGACGAAGACGAGCCTGACGAAGAGGCTCTAGCTACTAAATTTACTAGAGTGACCTCATGGCCCGGAGCTAGGGGCTCCCAAGTGGACAAAGTGGAGACTGATGCTATAACCAGCGTCAAGTGTCATCGAAAGCAGAAAGAGGTAAAGACATTTCCAGTTATTCAAATTAGATTCAATTCTTTTATGGCTGGGAGAGTATGCCTACAAGCTTTTTCAATAGGATTTGACGTATAAGCATATCACATGATAGTGAAATGCTCGAAAAACATTGTAGATTTTTAATGGCAGAAACCTTGACCGACGTTGACGTATCAATTTGTATATTTTTTGTTTGTTTTCTTGTTAAGTAGCGGTTCTTAACCCCGACTACTCCTGGGAAAAGCAGGGATCTCGTTTTTATGTGTACTTTTAGTACCGAAGTTGGGTTTTTAGCGCGAAAAAGAGACCAGAATCGGGTTGTGACGTCACAGTGTCGCAGGCGCAAGATAGATTCACAAAGAAACATTCGAGATAATTTATTCGAAGAGTAGGACAGCTCAACAACAAGCGGCAGATATGTTAGAAACAAAACAGGAATTTATTTAAATTAGGATAGTTTAGGAATTCGTGTTCTGGCGTTTGTTTCACCTTTACAAGTCTTGTATGCAGAGAAAATTTAGTTCAAATGTTAACAATAACATACTTTTAAGCAAAACTTAGTATTTTTTACATTTTAAGTGCTTTTTAGTGTTTAGTGAGTACATTTTTTATATTCGTATTTTGTTTTTATTTATATTCGTATTTGCATATTGTTTTTGTTTATGTTTTTATTGTTTACGTTGTTTGTCATCTTTATTTTAATTAAATTTTGGATACTAAAGTAATTTTATTTCGCTTACCTGTTATTGAAGACAACTGTTCAAGTCTATTTCAACAAGGATAGCTTCACAGAGATGGATCGTGACAGTTACGCTAATTACGCTTAACCCACGTTAATTACGGTTACGCCATACCGTGACCAATATTTTTGCGAGACTAATCTTTCTTGACGTTTTTAGTGTAATTTAGTGTTTAGTGAGTACATGTTTAGTATTTTTGTTAAGATTTGTACTTACGTATTGTCTTTTGTTTACACTTTTATTGCTTACAGTTTGTCATCGTAATTTTAGTTAAAGTTTGTACACTAAAGTAATTTAGTTTCGCGTAACTATGATTTAAGACGATTTTTCCAACAAGGATGGCCTCACACAGATGTATTATGACAGTTAGGTTTATTACGGTTACGCATACCGTGACCAATATTGCATACCGCATACCGTAACTTGGGGTAACCTAACCTTTCTTTACGTTTTTGAGTAAGTGTTTAGTTTTTTTTTTTAGTTTGTATTTCCATATTTTTTTATATATATTTTTTTGTTGTTTACCTTGTGTGTCATCTTATTTTTAATTAAGGTTTGGATACTAAAATACTTTTGTTTCGCTTAACTTTGATTTAAGGCAACTTTTACAACAAGGATAGCTTCGCAGATATGTATTATGACAGGTTAATTGCGGTTACGCATACCGTGACCAATATTTCGCGAGAGTAGCGTTGCAATCAGAGCATGACAAGAAGTAGGTTTCGTTAATTACAAACTGGGCACACTTTTCTATAAAAATAGAAATAAAAAATAGCAACACGTTGTCCTCAGTTAGGCCAACTTTGTGTTTTTACTATTCAAAGAATTCATTGTTGGCAGTTTTACAGTGGCGGAACATTCTCGACCGCTAGCAATACGAGCTATTGAAAGGGATCTCTTGCTATTTTAATAGGCTAATAACCCAACCTGAAATGTTCTTTTTATGCATAAAACAAGACATTCATTGCCAACGGATTTTTGTAGAATATTCTTATCTAAAGTACAACTAATAGGCCAAGTATGGTCCTTTCCCTAGATGCAAAAACTTAGCTCATGTGACGCCTTTAACGAGGTTTTTATGTTTACCCTACCTCTGAACCCAAGTTAGTGTGGGACGAAAATAGCCGGTCGTTAACTAGATGTCAACAACCCAATAAACTTTAATCCCTTACCTGGGAAAGCTTGAATTTGAAAGTTCGTTTTCTTGTTCTTCCCTTGACCTTCCAAGGCTGTAAAACGTGTTTCTACCCGTATGCGTATTATATTCCATCTCTTCGGTGTTCACGTGTTACCGGTGCACACATCTGGCTTTGAGATAATTGGCAAAGATACTATTTCGTTCCCAAACGACTCAACCAATCAAAACGTAAACATTCCGACAAGCGCGCGGCATTTGAATGCTAATAAACGGGCCTTGTCTGGGAAAAAGCACTCCTTTGAAGTGGCCAAGCTTCTGTTCTTGGCGGTAGAGTTATGTTCCTCATTACTTATGAATAGATACCGTATATATCATGTTATCAAACTTTATTCTCCCGATGTCCAAACGGTAATTGGCGCCTTTCGCTGCTGTTCTGCCTGTAAATGCGCGTTGTTTTCTTGGCAAGGACCTCCAAAAGTCACAACCTGCTGGTTCTGGTGGGACAAGTAGTGCGAATCTGTGTTTCGCTTGTTTTGCTGCCAGGAATATAGAGCAGTATCAAATAATGTGGACAAGGATTTTCCGTGTCAGTCTGCTCCCCAAAGCTAACTTCACTCCATGCATAATCAATGAATATGCGCATAAAAAAGCAGAAATTTTTCCTCGTTTTAACTCTGCTCGCGTTGAAATTGTCTACGCTTTCAAAAACTATTCCCTCCGTACCCAAGTGTGGGCACTAAAAAGTACGCTCCAAGTCCTTTCCTGGTTTTCTATGAATATTTCTTAGCGTTAATTTCTGAATATTCATTGCTCGTCGTGTAAGTTCGGCCTTCGGCTACTCGCAATGACTTTAGTAAAAAGTATTTTTTCCTTTTTTTCTTTTTTTCGCGTTTCATTTTGCCTTCTTGTCTATTTGTTGTTTTCTAGTACTATACCGTGGTAAGGAACGTGAAATGCGCGCACCAGATCCAGGAGTGCGGAGAATTCCAAGAGTTTTCGGACGAAGCCGAGTACCTGTTGGACGCCTTGTCATCGGTGAACCCGCTGCCCGTGCGGTGTCTCTCGGCCTTGCGGCTCGCGACGCAGTGTCTCCAGCCGACTTTCCGCATGCACTTGCGCGCCCACGGCACGGCCCAGAACTTTTTCCGAGCGTTGCGGGACGCGCCGAGCCAACCCGGCTTGGCGTTGTGCACGGCGGCCGTGCTATGGGTCCTCAGCCAAGACCGCTTGCAAGTGGACTTGGACCCCGATTCCTTTTCACTGTTGCTGGCCTTGCTGGACTCGGGGGACGGCGAGACGGCCGACGCCGAGATAGACAAGCACCGCGAGCGGGTGCGAGCGATCGTCCAGAGCAGCGGAGGGTCCGCCGACCTGACCATCACGGCGGGCCAACTCGCCCTGGAATCGCTGCTCTCGCTCACTTCGCGGCGGGCGGGCGAGTGGTTCAAGGAAGAACTGCGGGCGCTAGGCGGCCTAGACCACATTTTGACCTCGCTTAAGGAAACCTGCTCCTTACTGTTTGAACATGATGCGAAACTCGGTCGCTGGACTGCGGGCCATGTCCAGGCATTGAACCGGGTGGAGAGGTGCCTTAAACTGCTAGAAAATGTAAGTAATTGTTCGCCCCTTTTTTATTTTGTTTTAGTTGCATGGCTTTACATGCTTGTTAATGCCCCTTTTCATAAGCTCTTGTAACAACGTTCTTCTATACATTGCGCAGAAAGAGAGGCTCTCGCCAAAGAAAGATGATCTGCGAATAAAATGAATAAAATGCCAAGTATTGTTTCCCTTACCATAGGTCACTCTCAAGAATGAAGATAATGTACGCCACGTTTTGCAGCACCGTTGCGACACCGTAGCGGTCCTGGACACGCTCCTCCAGTTGTATGCAATGTGCACGCGTCATGCTGCGCTGTACCCCGATGGCACCTGCGCTACTCAAAGCTTCAGCGAGACGCTCCTGTCGCTTCTCAAGGTGCTCCTCAATCTGAGTCACGATTTTGACAGCCAAGGTATGCATACAACACAACACTGTCCCAATCAGTCCCGGTTTTCTCCCCCTTTTTCATTGACAAAAGAGATTGCGCATTTCTCCCCCGAAAGACTTTGACTTTGTTACAAGCCAAGGCTGTTTCCACTGTTAACCTAACGCGTAGTTAGCTAACACACGTTTCCATTGGTACATAAAATAAGTAATCGAGTTAGGATTGGTATCGACTTAAACCATCAATTGAGACTGGGAATCGTTTAATCGGACTGTATTATCTAATATCAAGCAAGAAATTTGTTCCGAATTTCGGGCTCTCAACAAATTCTTATCAGGAATCTCCTCTCTTCTGCTTTCCAATTCGTTATTTTTTCTTTGGTTTACCCATAATAGATCTGAGAGTTACAAAAGAAAAACTTAATAATATTATTATTAAGTTTTATTAATAATAGATTATTATTCATAATCTTTCCCAGTCAAGCGAAGAGCACGAAACAACTAAACGTGGAGCTCTAGCTTCTAAAAAGCAATGGTTAATTAAGTAATCACTTTTCAATAATCATACATTTACTTGTACTGTTAATTGAAGATAAAAGAGAAAACAAAAGTGTGAAAAATAAGTTAGGCGTTCGTTAACAACAGCGTTTGTTTGAAAACGTTCTCCGGATTTAGTTACACACGTATGTAATGTATCCCGGAGTAAAAAAGACACTAGTGTGTCATTGTATAACAATGAATTTTTCTTTTTTCAGCTAATGGTGTGAAAGAAAGTGCAAGTTAACCTAACCTAATGCATTTCCAATCCAACGACCAATTGTCAACTCGAGTGACACCCGTTTGTCATTCTTTTTCCGGAGAACGTTTTGCAACAATAATACACACTAGTGTCATTTCTATCTCCGAATTCCGAAACTGGAGAACCTGCTGGTTTGTTTTCCATACACGTTACTCCCTCTGAACGCGAAACGTGTCTTAACTCGTGTCTGCGAGGGTTAACTCCGAACCGGAGGAAAAACGAAAAAAAAAATAAAGGAGGAAAAGAGAACTTGTTCTTAGTTATGTATGCAATTGCTTAATAATTGGGCGTGGTTTTTTTCATGTATCTCGTTATGCAGCGGAGGGCAGCGAAGTATTGGGCAACCATCCCCAACTTTGGCAGAACACGTGGACCTGTTTATTTCATTTGCCACCTTATTACCTAGAGGCTCGGCGTTACGACTTACAAGCCATGGTAAGACCCCCCTCTGCCCACCAAAACAAAAAATCTTGAATTTGCTGTAAATTATAGATTTTTATAAACCGGCTTTTCTGGTTTAAAAACACACTACTTCCTGGTTAACCATCCAAGCCAGTTTTTGTTGGTGTTTTTAGAGGGTTGTGTTTAAAACGTTTAAAACTTGGAGGAAACTTTGAACTTTGGGCAACGGATAAAATGTTGATAAGGTTATGTTTCTGTAGGCGGCCGGATTGGTCCTGAACCTGATCGAACACAGCACGAGTAATCGCCAACGGCTCCTGGAAGGGATCATGCCTAACGATCCTTTCTCGGAAGAGCTAATTGTCGTTTCGAATCGCACTAACAAGAAATCGGTTTTGGAGGCGCTGGTGGACGTGTTTTCGGCTGCTGAACGCCAAGCGCGCGAAGAAGAAGCGCGGACGGACGAGTTTTTGGAAGGCAGAGAGCAGCCGAATGGAGACAGTACGAAGGGAGGAGCAGGAGCGCCTAATAGCCAGGAAAACGCGGGCGATGAGAACCCAGAAGATACTGTGAAGAAATTGCTCCACAAAGCTGGACGCCACATGGAAGCTACCATGGTGGCGGCTTATGTAGGCCTGATCTTATCCTACCTCATGATGCACTCGGAGACTTACGAAGCCAAAGTCAAGGATTGCCTTGACGACGCACAATTGGAGAGCCTCTACGCCGTGATCAAAAAGTTCTTCGAGTTCCTACAGTTGACTAGTTCGGTAAGCTGCTTCTGCATGTTTCATTCTTTTCGTTTCCTTTGCAGGGTTTTGCAACTTTTTTCCTTTTATTTCACCAACTTTTTGTATTTACTTTTTTTTGGGTACCCCACAGCAGCTTTATTTGCTGGCTTCTATGCTTTTGTTGAGGTATATTTACTATTCCCAGAAAAACCTCGCGTCGCCTTTATTGTACTCTGTTAAGTCGCCCGTACTTTTCGGGGTATTTTTATAACTCTATGGCTTCGACAGCATAGAATGTGGATGTGGAAATTCTTTTCATGTCCAAAGCACTTTTTATTTTTATTTTATTTTATTATATTTCTATTTTAAGTGTTGCGTACTTCCTTCTGAAGGTTACCAGTAAGGCACGATACTTGACTTGGGTCGCATGATAGCAGTTCCAAAGCCTTGGAACTAGGAAATTAACACGTATTTCGTGTGACCTTAACGGTTTTAACAATTCCTACACGGCGTACTCGTTCCGAAGAAGCTTCGAGTGGCTCTCACTTGATTTATTCAACCAGAATGTAAACATTGGGATAATTTTTGTTCAGATGACAGCTTTACGGGCGTTAAGATTTAGAGCTTTTGTCGAGTTTTATGAATGTTGAATATATAGAGAGAGTTTTGAGTGTGTTATTATTGAATGGGTTGAGGTAAGTTTGGGTTGTGTCTGATGAACCCGTCAGGATTAGTTTTCAATTTAAATCGGAAATTAAAACAATATTTTCATTCTGAACTCTATAATTTTTATGAATATTTATACATATTTTATTTTTTTAAAGTATTTAATGGATATTAGATGAGAGCGTTGTGAAATTTGATCAACAATGAACCTATTATGTAGGAAAGTCATATGCAAAAAACGTAGGCAGAAACCCTTGCGGGATGATTTTTTATATTAATTATTGCCGTTTCCTAGGCGTTGTTTACATTCCTTTATGTGTTTTCTAATTAGGAATTCATGAGATACAGGCCCTACGGGTTTTTGGCTCTTTTTTTAACATTCCGTTTGTTTGGACCGTTTAGGGCACGGTAGGCATGCTCGAATTCCCTAGTGAGTTAGTAAAGCCCAAGCAAAAAAAAGGAAAGCTTTGCTTCTTATGCCTCAAATTCTTGTCCGTTCATTTTCTGCCTGGCTGCTTCTAGAATTATTGTTAGCATTCTTATTTCATTGTTGGGGCAACGTAGCATTGTGTCAAAACTGATTTCAAATGTTAGGACTGTATGCGTTTGCGGAGCCCATTCTTACTAGGCTAAGCTAATGACAGTTGCATCTTTCTTACACCAATTTTGACGTCAGTTGTTTACAACGTTAGTACATAAATATATTTTGACATTTCCAAAAAAATCTGTTTATAAGCATTTAAAAGCAATATAGCATCGAATCCAAACTAATTTCAAATGTTAGGACTAAGCTTTTGTGAAGCCCATTCGTACTAGGCTAGGCTAGTGACAGTTCCAAAGAAATCCGTATTATAACCCTTTGCAAGCACAAAGTAGTGTCCTCTCTTATTAGCACTTGTGTAGTAGGAATGTTTTCTTAAAAAAATGCAGGAATGCTCAAGTACTTGGTTATTCTGGGCACTGAGTGTTGTGACACGCCGTGCTCTTTTTAAGCTGACTTTAGATGTTTAATGTATTTGCGTTTGGGCTTTTGTGTGCGTGTGTATATGCTAAAGGTTTCGAAATTGTATTTAATTGCCTGTGTTTTATTGTCTTTTTGTCTAAAAGGCTGCAGTCTGCAATCGAGGGTTGCAAGCCACGGAAAAAGTGCTGCGTTTCCTCAAGACAAAACGCTAGGCGTGTTAAGAAAAGAGCGAGAGTCTGGAGGGCCTGGACCGAAAGTGAAAAAGAAAAGGAAAAAGGTAAGGTGCATTGTCACTGTTGTTTGAACCCATTTTTTTTTTTGGCCAGGGAGATTCCCCAGGTTTTGACGAGTTATTTTGTCCTTTATATATTTAGTGCAAATAGCCCCAGCCTATACGTTTTTTACGGCCACAGCTTAGCAAATTATGCTCCCCCCCCATAAGTGAAGAGAAAACACTGTATTTGTCAAAAAAGTCTAAGAAAAACGCAGTGAAAACTGTAATAATGTCTCACTTTTTAGTTGAATATTTTTTGGAACATTTGGAGTGTTTATTGTCGGCAAAAGTGAACTTTTTGTACAAGGTCGTATGAAAATTATTAATGAAACGAGTTCCCATTGGGTTCGACATTTCCTGCTGCAAACTCAAAAACGTATCTTCCCTTATACCTTCTATATATATCGTGTATACATTTCTAGTTGAGGTGGTTTAATCACCTTTGGGCACTCCGTCTCATTATCTCAAGAGCTCAGCCATGGTCTACAGACCCTGCGGTCAAAGATTGCATGGAAGCGCGGGAAACAGGTCGTGCGTAAATTGTTGCAAAGGAGCCAGCGCCTGGAATAAAAAAGAAGAAATGAAATGCCTCGTCGAGCGCCGAATGGAACGTTTTGAGGGGATATATTAGTTGGGGAGGATTCCGTTACCGCGTGCCTTATTTTAACCGGACAATGCTGAATGTGGCTATGATGGTCAAATAGTCATTTTCACGAGTCGTCTTTCATACTTCTGCGTGGGTTGAGAAGATAAAGAAGAAGGTGGAAAAAAGGCGCTTGGGGAATCCCACAAGTCAAGATGCATCTTTTCCTTTACACTTGACTCTTTTATACTTCTTAATGATCAGCAGAGTCATTTCGTTGTCTTACCGCACGCAAACGAATAAGATTTCTGTTGGTAACGTTGGTTGAGATTTGGGTTTGGGAAAAGGTACAGCACCGCGTTGGTATTTTTGGTTGGGTTTCCGGTCCCGAGTTCCAGTTCGTCTGAAATGAAATGAGAAAAAGAAATAAAGAGGGCCCAATTTGGGAAGCTTTATCGAGTGAAATAATTAGTCTGTGTACTTTGGAGTACTGACGTGTTTGGTCAAGCCGCTTTCTGCATCATTTCACAATTTGTACACAGATCCTTCCGGAAGTTTCTCTGCGCGTCAATACTATAACAACAATGAATCTTTCCCATACGAATTTCCGTCACAGGCCAATTGATGCCATCCCTCTGTCCTTTTGATACATCGCAGGCCTAAAAGATACTACTTTTCGTCGTTTCTTTCCTCTTAAGCTTTCGAAAGTGTACTCCTAATCATATAGGTGGAAGTATATTAGTTCTTCGCAGACGCGGCCTAGTTTATACAGAATGTTTTCCTTCTTAACTGTAGCATTACAAGGTTTGAGTTAGCAATCTGCAGTCATCGGGATGTCGTTAATCAAACCTTGTTTCACCACCTAGGATAGTAGTCTACCCACTTTTTCCCAACCTTAGCGGAGCATTTCCGGAGGTTTCAGGAAAGGAAAACCGATGACAACCATGACGCACTTGACCAATTTTTTCTCTCAACCAGGAGGAAACGCTGTGAAACGTGTCGTGTGGTACGGATCCATATATATTACACACATGGGAGCTCTTTTTTTAAGTGTCTCTTGGAAAATTTGTACCTTTTCAAGCTGTTACGACAAAGTCAGGCGCGTAACCACAGTATAAAGGTTTACACCTTAATAGGCCGTAACAAAAGGTTTTCCAGTTTCAGAACTCGGAGTTAAATGTGACACTAATGTGTATTCTTGTTGCAAAACGTTCTTCGGGGAAATCATGACAAAGAGGTGTCACTCGAGTTGACAATTGGCATTTGGATTGGAAATGCGTTAGGTTGGGTTAGTTTAGGCTATAAGGCTAGGTTAGGTTAGGTTAACGATTGTTGATGGTGTTGTTTAACTTGTGTTGATGAGAATCGTTAAAACTTCTATACTTTCTTTTACTCCATTAGCTGAAAAAGTAAAAATTCATTGTTCGAAAGTGACACACCAGTGTCATTTTTGCCTCCGGGATACATTATATACGTTTGTAACTAAATCTGAAGAACGTGTTGCGCCGTAAATGACATATCAGTTGCGCCCTCTAATAAGAGCTGACAAAATAAAGGAGTTTTGGGCTTTGGACGCACACACGTACACCGACTCATAAATAACCGCCCCACGTGAGGTTCATTTAAGACGTAATTGTTTGGACGCTACAGTAAAGTAACCTCGAGCGATGCTTGCAACTCCCCTTTTATATTTTTGCATATGTATGTATGATGGATCGGTAAGTATAGACGCGTCTACTTTGTGTTGAAAAGCTTGAAAGGAACGGAAGTTTGAGGTGTTGTTATGGGTGTAAGTTTCCTCTAGCTTCTTCTCAGGTTCTTAATAAAAACAAGAGTGGTTTTTGGCAAAGTTAAGAGCTTAGAAAGAGGGGCAAAAAGGAGCCGAAAGGGAATAAAGGTTTATATTTGGGTAGTTTGCGACACGAAGCCGGAAGAATCAAGTAGCGACGAGGGAATGAACTTATGAATGTAAATTACTGCCAAATGGGGTTATTTCTAGACTCACGATTTTAGTTATTATAGACATTAGGTATTGTCGTGTGTTTTGCAGGGAGTTTTTCAAGAATAACTGTTTCTCTCTCTTATTTTCACATTTCTATTATATGCGGCATGGAGTATATAAGGCCATCTGCGCGCCCATAGCCCACCTGACACCAAAGTATTAACAACGATGCCACTGACCAGGACCCAGGCTCTGGATGTCTAATCAAAAACGTTACTGTATATACTATACAGTCAAACTCAAAGTTTTTGAGTTACTTGACATGAGCTTAAAGAAGAGAAGCACTATAACGCCAGGCGGAATGAATATAAAAGAACCTGAAATGGATGCACATATAAACCAACGCTATTTTAAAAACTTGAACGTTGCGAGTTTCGAACTTCAAGTTCTCCTGGCTCTTTTTTTTTGTTTTCTACAAGTAATTATGCCGAGGCTTTTATGTATACTGAAGGCTACTAAAAGGTGTCGTTTCCCTATTCTTCTACCACAGGTTATTGTCCATTGGCATGCCAGAAAGAGAGAGAGGAGACTTCGCGGGTTCCTTAATTACGCGTTGGCCCTCTTTTCCCCGTTCCTCCTGAACTTTGATGTGTGCTCCCAAGACGGTAAACTCCTTTTTTTTATCTACTGCTGCTTCTTCTAATTCTTCCGCTTGTCTAGTTACCCAGAAAAGTCGTCTACAGTACAAAACTAATCAAAAAAGGTCTTTTGATGCACATATAAGAGCCTTGGACCCCACACAGCTTACCAGCGTGATTTACCTTCAAGACGTTTGGATTCTACAGCGGACACATGCAAGCATAATGTTTGGGCATCCACATTCAGTGGTCGTTCTGGAGTCCACCGTCCACGACCTTACATTTCGGAACTGAGCTATTAAGGGAAATCTACCCAAAGCCTTTAGAACACTTGTCATTTTTACGTACTCCGTACACAGTTTCACACCTCGAGTGTGTGGGTAATGGGCCTCCCTTGTGACAGCACCGTAATAATGTGCTGACCCATAAACATTCCTAGACTGCCTTTACATTGCTCGTCAATAATCCACTCCAACATTGGGAGTTTATAAGCTTATATAGAGCTTTAACGTCTGCTGTTCCTGCCTTTACATAACACGAAAAAGCCCAAAGGAGTTAAGCCGTAAAAACGTAAAGAGCGGAGCTTTACAGCGTTAATTTCTTCATTTGCGTTCCTTTTAACTACGCTTTGCAGGACCCATGGATCTTTGTTGAACTTTTCCTTTTTTTCTTTTGGAGCGTCTTTTTTTTTTTTTTTTTTCCTCGCTCTCTTCGTTCATTTCTTTAGAACAGGCGAGAAAAAGTAATGTGAGAGCAAAAAGATTAGAGCGTTAAAAGACCGAAAGCCTATGTATGGATCAAAAAGCGCTGTTGGTAGCCGCTAAAATGGCTACCAAAGATTCACCGAGATGGAGGGTTAATGAGCGTGAACTTGGCCGCGCGGATACATCGTAAAAGGTGCC
This sequence comes from Lepidurus apus apus, assembly GCA_022832285.1. Classification (NCBI taxonomy): domain Eukaryota; kingdom Metazoa; phylum Arthropoda; class Branchiopoda; order Notostraca; family Triopsidae; genus Lepidurus; species Lepidurus apus. The sequence continues at coordinate 289,780 of JAGJRO010000123.1, read as the reverse complement.
GTCAGTCGTAACGTTTCTTAAAGGTGATCTCCTAGCAAATTCATGTGTCACATCCTCAAATTCAGCCTTTAATTATTAGGTAGCCCGGCTTCGTTTTTGTTATGCCCAGAACGCGAATGCCATGGACGGTTTGGGGTCTGCTTTCCGCGCTGCATGGTGCATCCATATTGCGGTGTCCGGCGCAATGGATAGGTATTATTTCTGATTGTATAGCGTTGGTGTTTTGTGTGAGAAGAAGATGCGTTTTCCTGCCTTGGCCCTGCCTGCCTTTTAGATTGGGCTTTTGCAACAACTGACCATTGAAATCGAAGCAGATGGTGGTCCTGGTGTTTGACGCTTCTCTTTTTGGGTCCGGGCCCGCAACTGGAAGTCTTTCTCAGGGCTTTGTAAAGGAAGAAAAAGTCCGCATGCTACTAGAGGCCAAAATTTTGTATTTATTTATTAATACATACACAGAGAATACATACGTATATAACAAGCATGCTGGACGCGGACACCGTTCAATGAACTGCGTGTTGGGTATATATAATGGGTTATGCTTTTAGCATACCAGCATATGCCTATATATAATCTTGGGAGTTTTCTTGTTCTCAAAGAGGACGACCAGCACAAACGCGTGGTGCTTTCTGGGCTTTGGACCAAAGTGAGGCGGAGAAACGAAGGTCCAGCAGACTTGGGAGCTCCATATAAGCTTAATTAGGAAGAGGTTAATTACAACCGCAGTAACCACTGTTCCCAGGCTTTATGACAAACGCGGCGGGAGTTTTTCGTGGGTGTCCGATGCTACTTGAATGACCATGGCTTCTCACATACAATTGGAACAATGTTAACTCGCGGGACTGATGGGACAAGAATTATTGCAAGTGTTAACAATCCCAAATGTCTTTCCTTTTCTATTTTTATTTTTTTTCGTTTCTTTTTTTGCATTTCCAGAACGGAAAAAGAAGATTGTGGACCCCAGGAAGGCTGTGGGTGCATTTCGGATCCTGGTGTGAATCGGCTGTTTCTTCACAAAAGTTTGAGGCCATGATGTACACGTACAGTGTGTCCTTGCTGTTCCTCCTTTCCTCCCGAGAAATCCTATAAACATATATTTACAGAGCCCGCCTGTCTTTCGGTTGTTTGAATAGATATTATATGCCCATCATGAGAAAGGTACCACAAAAACCTCTTTTTCTTATGCCTTTTCATAGTTTTTCTTTTTTATTTACAGGGGCTTACCTCTTTTGTCCACCAGGGTACTTTGTGCTTACGCTGCCCTTACTAAGAATATTACTCTAAAGACGAAATCTATCTTACCCAAACAGAAAACTTGATTGTTTGATCTTTTGGCGTCTGTTACGTCTCAAAGACGCCGCTTGTAATTGGCCTGATGGTTGCGGGAATCTACCAATGCTGTACGAAGGTAGAACCTTTTATTCATTGTTGACGTGAGATTGAAAGAAGATTAGGAGAACACAAGCTGTAGCTTTCGAACACCAAACCTGACAAGTTAAGTCAACATGAGGAGGTCCCGTAGATGTTCAATCTTTGTCTCGGCTCGAGAGTGTAGAAAATGGGAATCAATCAGTTGACCGGTTACAGGTATGTAATCCGCCCCGAGGGCTTATTGGGAACTCCCATCAAAAAGCAGAAATGGAACTAGATAAAAAAACGGGAAATATCATCAGACAGGTTATATAAAATGTGTAAAAGCTGTCAAGAAGAACGTTAGGCCATAAACGAGGCCTGGGGGCGTAGGGTCTAATAAGACTAGACTTTGATGATTGTAGATTCGTATCTTATTTTGGCCTGTGTTTCTGCTCTACTATACCATTATCCGCTTTTATCGTTTACGGTTGGGGGCTAAAGCCCCTACGTATCTTATGCTGAATAACGTTTTTACCACTATCATTAGGACGAAGCTTATGTATTAACTGTATCCGCTCAAAGCTGGGAGACGTGTATACAATACCACCGCGGTAGGTTGCAGCAGGTTCCTTCAGTGGCTTCAAACTCGGTCTGTTTCCAAAATAGCGCGGCTGAACTGACAGCCCGCATTGTTCCAACCTCCATTTCAACATTTTGTGCAGTTTACGATTAGGTCAAACAATTGATTGAACCCCCTAGTTGATTCTTCTACCCCCCACGGCTTAATTTCCCTTTTCCTTGAAGCTAAAGGGCATTGATGTCTTGATTTTGGTATCGCATGACTGTAAAAACGCCTTGGCGTACGTAGTAAAAAATACAACAGTTAAAAAGCACAGTTATTTCGGCTGATAGACTAGGACTTGTATTGCCAAAAAAAAAGGTATTGATGTATCAAACCAGGGAGAATTTTCTGAAACATATTCCAACAAGTTATATAAAGTCCGGTTTTCACAAGTTCGTTTCCTCTTTTTTATAGGTTTTCATTTGTTTTGTTTTTTTCCGAGTGAGCTTTTTCTTCCTTGGACATCCACGACGACATCCCACGTATAACAGTTAAGGTATATAATAATATAACAAGGCAACAAAAACGTTAACGTTATTGCCTTCGTAACAACTCTGCGAGCGCTCCGATATACGTTTGAGCCATTTGGAGGGTTTCGAACTTGGACAATTTGCGATCCGAGCCTAAGGACGGCACCACTTCGCGAAGTTTTTCGAACGCATCGTTTAAACTGTTCATCCGACGACGTTCCCGTGCATTGGCAGCCACGCGACGTTTACGAACCACTTCGACTCCCGGCGTTTTATTGGCGTTACGTCGGCGGCCCGGACCTCCATTGCTCCTGTTTTTGGCCGATCGGCCCGTTGGATTCCTCCCACCGTTTCGGCTGTTCTTGGCCTTGCTGGGCTCCGCGGGAGCTTCGCTGTGATGGTGATGAGGAGGAACGTCAAGAAAACCTGTTGTTGGCGAGTTGCAAGGATGTTGATGATGCGAAGGAATGACATGATTGTTGACCACCGGATCCAAGGTGTTACTCGTGATTCCTTGCGTATAGGTAGCCACGGCGAGCGTTTCCAGGTTGACAGCGTCCTCGTCTCGACTCCAGGACAGGGCATCGACATGGACAGAAGGTACCAAGTATTCGCCAACTGCTTCTTGCAAGGGATCAATGTCACACGCTCGGCCTAATTCCAGCAAGTCTGCACAGGCTGACTGGTTGGCTTTGGGCGACCGCGAATTCAGGCTAATCCACGACTGATTTGACACCGAAACAGGACTTTGACACTCACCGGAGACTATCGAGCCCGAGTCGCAGTTCAGGATGTACGTGCGATCGTAGTCGTAAAAGTCGGACTCTCCGCCGAACTGAGTACTGTACATGATGGCAACGTCACTACTGAACCGAACTGCAGTCAATAATTGCACAGAGTTTGGCCCGTGATTCAAGTGGTTCAACACGGCAGCTTCCCAGGTGGAGGACACTTTGCATCTGCCATAGGCCGCGCGGCGGGATGAGTTGGAGCACAATTCTTGAGTGTTTTTTCGTGTCGTTTTTTTTCTCGACTTCTCGGGACGAAACAAAACAGTTAGGAGGATGGAAGTCCGTACGAAGATTTGTATTTGAATAAATAAATAAATAAGACGGCAGTGCTGTTTCTGAGTTGGACGATCCGAGTTCAGTCAGACAGAGGATGGATAGAATGGATGGGTAGAAAATCCCGGATGTTTGCGATACCTCTCGAAGCGGTGTTGGTCGACAACTGAAGATCCTCCAGGTGGGAGACTTGTCCAGTACCTTCTTCTGCACCAGGTAGCCGGCAACCACTTTACATGCCCTTCACCGCCTTCGATGAGACTTTTAGAAAACCCAGCCCGTTGGACGTTCAAGGATCAACCCACCTGTGGCTTGCCGAGTTTGGCGTTGAAGGGACACGGCACCCGAAAGAAATTGGCGAAAATATAGCGTACGGTACGTATATACTTATTAGAACAGGTGTAAGCATAGCATTGGCCAAAAAAGCTCCAAACTTCCCTTTTGTGTGTGACATTTGCTAAGAATATTTACAAGTTCGGTAACGCAAATTTGGACGCCAAAGAAAGCCGAGGAAAAGTACTCTTTCAGCGTGTAAAAAGGAACGGGCAAAACATTGAGGTGACGGTGTCGCCATGTGGGAACTGTGGGAGCTATTCAAGCATTCATGATTCAGAAAGCTTTACCTTTAGAAAAGAGTCCCTTCCAAGTTCATAAATTTGGTGCTGGAAGAAGTTGATTTTGTTTATGTCCAGCTTCCACATCTATAGCCTGCTAACGAATGTTGAAAAGATTGATGGGCAACCAATTACAGCCGTTTTGTTTGTTCAGGGCAGAAAAAATAGATATTATATGTATAGATAATAAATATACTGTACCAGGAAAAGTTTGGCGCGTAAAAGTAAAGTGGTTTTTCGAAAGAATTACCTTGATTATTGTGAGGTAAATGTTTGGCTTCTTAGGTAAGAAAATAAGAGTTTTTTTAGGTTAAAAAAACTCGAGGGAACGCGAGGGTTAACCTTAACGGAGAATATATATATTTGTATGACGGAGCTGTTCTACATGGTTCTATGTCAGTAAAGAAGAAGAACGATCACCCAAAAGTTTCTGGATGCAACGTTACGAGGTTTCTGCAAGTCACAACGAGGGGATTTCATCGTGCAACGACATATAACGAGCTGTCGTCTTGGAATTTTTGCTTACTTCGTATATCAGAAAAAAGTTGGGGACTTGTCGCGGTGCTGGACACGAGAAAAAGGTTTCTACTGCCTCGAAATAACCCAAGCCCCTTCTGGCCTTTTGGGCTTTTGCTGTTAAAAGGAAGCTGTGTTATATAGCTCTGTGTAGTGCGCACACACAGAGGAAAAGTACCACCGGTTGGCTAGTTACAAAAAATAAATAAAAAAAATAGTACAATAAAAAATGAATAAAAAATGGGGAAAGATGGGTCCTTTTGCAAAACAAAAAAGGAGGGAAGTTCGACCAGCATAAGGTTCCATATTTTCCCGAATCTATCTGGCTTCAGCGGACCGGAATAATTGGTACCAGAAGATGATTATTAGGTGTAGGTAAAAGGGTTATAGTCCTATATGAGGGGCGTTGCGATTCTTGTGTGATGACTTATCTTTTCTGTGTGATAAATTGATGCGTGACTTGTGTAAGGCAACAAGATTGCGGTACTGGGCGCGCTAAGTAGTAAGAATCTAAGAAAGTCCTGAAATTTTGTGTCGTTTGCTTTTGTCCACCTTTTATGGAGGGACAAGACACCCGAGAGCGGACTTTTTCGCACAGAAGTTGGTAAAAGCTTACGCACAGGTGTCATACTGCAGATTTTTAGCACAGCTGGTCCTCTCCGTGTCATTATTAGGGGCGTTAATGTATCTTTTAGCAGAGCTGTGTCATGTTTCGCACCTCGGAAGCTAATAACGAACTCAGATTAACATCGCTTGCGCGGCAAAAATCAACAGTTTAATTCCTCGCGACGCAAGGCAGAAAACATTCCATGACCATGTTAAGAGTTTAACTGACTGTTCAGTGTTCTCTGTTGAAACAGATGTGGAGTCAACTCGAATTTGTTTGCGGAAGCTGTCTGCGGAATCTGTATCTGTACCTTTAGCGCTAAAATACAAACTTTTTAGCTCCGGGGTAGGACACGACGAAAATCTTAGCTCCACCTTCAGCATTTTTCTCACTCTGCTCCGCCTTGTTATTCAACTTCCTACATTTATACACATGTGTCAAGTGTCATTGTACTCAAGATTTGTTAACAGGCAAACATACAGCATACAAGAAGATAATGACGTGCATCTGCTTATAGTTAATAGAGCGAGAATGTTGCCACCTTATACGGTTTTAGTCTCGTTTATCACAGAAACGTCACTCTAGTCTTACTGCAAGAGTTCTTTTAGTTTATGGTAAGCGTGAAGGTGAAGCTGAAGACAGTATACGTAACAGGTTTGTATTGTTCATTGTTTATGGCTATTTTAATGCGTTAATCTCTAAGCCAGGATTTTTTCCTGTATGGACTTGAGTCTGAAGAAGTTCTACTACGCCTTATCTTATCTTGGTTGGTTTTTGGTCTATAGGTTTTTACTTTTTTAGTTTGTTTGTCTCCCTGTCTAGAAAACAAGTCCCTGAAGTGTATAAAGCCAGACCCGTTTTATTCTGTGAAGACTGAATAAAATGTCTGTGTTACATCACGGAGTTCAAGGAATACAAGTAACGCAATTCTTTTTATGGTTTGGCACAATTCTTTTTTTTTATTTTTGTGTGTGTTAGAACCGGGTGGCTGATCATGGACAACATCTTGCAGAGTATTTTGGGCTAAATAATGTACCAGCATGGAAGCTTGTAGCTGGGACAGCAACTGCTTCGTTCTCCTTGGTTTGGACCTACAATTTTGTGTTCCAGGACGAAAGTAGGACACAATTCTAGCTAATTTTGCCCATTAACAACCTCTTGAAAATGTTTTTCGGTCGTGAATAGGTTTGTACGTTCGTGGAAAAAAGACCGTGTTCCGTCTAGTCCGTAAAGTGCCTGCAGTTCAGCGCCTTATTGCAAAACAGAAAAAGGAAACCATGGTCGGCATGGTAGCAGACTTGAATAAAGAAGGAAAGCATATTGCCATTAGGAAGACTTTGCCAGAATCTGGGTTCTCTTCGAATGATGTATTACATGAAGCAGAACAACTTCTGAGTTTGGGTAAGTGCTAGAAAAAACACGTATTTCAAGTAGTTTTACCTCGAAATTTGCACAATTCCCTTTTTTATCCTTTTTTCTTTTTGCAGGCGCCTTTGACTGGTCCAAAGGCTGTTTGTCGGGTGCAGTTTATAATGTAGATGCAGATTTAAATAACCTTTTGACCAAAGTGTATGAAAAGTCAGCGTATTCCAACCCTTTACATCCGGACGTTTTTCCTGGAGTTCGCCGAATGGAAGCTGAAGTAGTTGCCATGACTGCTGCGTTATTCCGGGGAGGACCTGATGCTTGCGGAACGGTAAGTAATAAGAGCAACAACAAAAACCCTACTTTTGATTCCAAAACTCATGAAGACAGACAATTTTCCTTATTTTTTAAAAAAATAAGGAAAATTTACCATAATTTGTAAGAATATTAAGGCATATTCACGTAATTTGTACGAAAAAGAAAGAAATTTCCGAAAATGTCCGAAAAATTAAACAAAAGATCAGAAAATGGCCAAAAAATGAAAAAAATGCCCGAAAAATAAGGAAAATTCAGATGAATGACGTGAGAATAAGATACGTCGAAAATATATTTATATCAATTTGTATCTATTTTTTATGTGTTTTTTTCTCATTTTTAGATGACGTCTGGTGGCACCGAATCCATTGTCATGGCTTGTAAAGCCTACCGCGATTATGCGCTCGAAGTCAGGGGCATTGCCAACCCCGAAATAGTCATACCCGTTACTGCACATGCTGCTTTCGACAAGGCTGCCGATATCCTCAAGTACGCAACCGTTTCTTCACCTTTTGTTGCTGAATTTGACTAAATTTTACCAAATTTTGTTAATTTTTTTTCCAGGCTCAAAGTTGTTCACGTTAAAGTAGACCCTGTCACTTTCCAAGTGGATGTTAACGCCATGCGCAGGGCAATTTCCCGTAGAACGGCTATGGTAATAAGGAAATAAAAACTAATAATCTTATAATCGTTGTAATTTGTACTTTGTAGCTTGTCTGCTCCGCGCCTGGGTTCCCGTACGGGATTGTGGATCCCGTAGCCGACATTGCCGCCTTAGGTCAACGCTACAACATCCCTGTACATGTGGACGCGTGTTTAGGAGGCTTTCTGATTCCCTTTATGAGAGAAGCAGGCTTTCCTCTACCAGATTTCGATTTCTCCCTGCCAGGAGTCACAAGCATTTCCGCTGACACCCATAAAGTACTTACTTTTTGCTCATTTTCTTCCTCTCTCTTTTTATTTCATTATTTATTTATGTTTTGTTATTTATTCATTATTTTGTATTTATTTATTTGTATTTTTTATTCATTTTTTATTTATTTATTTTCATTTTTATTTTTATTATTTATTTTCATTTTTATTTTTATTATTTATTCATTTTTTTGTTTATTTAGATTTGTTTTTATTTTTTATTTGTATTATTTATTCGTTATTTATTTATCTATTTATTTTTATCTTTTGCTAGTACGGTTTTGCCCCCAAAGGGTCATCTGTGATCATGTATTCGCATCCTCGCTATAGGAGTTTCCAGTTCTTCGTAACTCCTGATTGGCCAGGCGGTATCTACGCGTCGCCTACGATCGCAGGGTCCCGTCCTGGAAGTACATTGAACTATGCCCCGTACACTATGAAATCTGTTTTTGCTAATCTGTTTACTTCTTTTTTCGCGCCCCTTCTTTGTTTTGTCCCTGCTAAGGTACGATTTCCAGCTGTTGGGCTTCCATGATGTATTTTGGCAAGCAAGGCTATGTAGAAGCCACAAGGAAGATCATAACAACAACGAGACTAATTGCAAAAGGGTAATAATTAAAGCTAAACCTAAAAAGAGAGCTCGCTTTCTTTCGCGAGTTAATAATTAACTGTCAGGACATATCATACAGACTCCATCAGATTCCAAACATTAACGTGGTGGGCGAACCCCAGGTTTCAGTGGTCGCTGTCTCCTCCCAAGACTTTAATATTTACCGCTTATCCGATGGGATGGCTAAGCGTGGATGGAACCTGAATGCCTTGCAATTTCCTCCCAGGTGAAACTTTTTGCGATAGAAGTTTAAAAAAACATGGCGTATAAATGTATAAATTTTCCCTGATTTTTTTGTCAAGTATTCACCTCTGCGTGACGTACTTGCATACACAAGCTGGAGTAGCCGAGAGGTTTTTGCGAGACATGGCAGAAATCGTGGCGGAGATTATGAAGGATCCAAAAGCTGACGTCGGAGGAGCGGTAATTAATTTTTATTGTATTTTTCTTTTTTTTTCTTTTTTTACTTGATGGCTCTTTTGAGCTCGTATTTCCCGCTATTTTCTCGTTCCGTGTGTCTTGGCGGTCACTTAATCACCGCCTTTCAGAAGAGCGTGAGTGATGGCATTTGCTAGCAAGTTTTAAGAGCTTGTCAAAACGCTTTTCATGATCTGGGGACTGTTTCCTTCCCAGTTTGTATAAGTAAGCTTGTTGGCGTTCATGAGTACTAATATTTATACTTTTTGGGTAACTAAATCATACCAAATTTGGTTTATAGCGAATGAAAGCGCGACTTCAGGGAATTTTCGCCAACGCATGCGTAAAAACTTGTCCCTTCTTTTTTATTTTTTTTCATTGCTGTTCCGCTTGATAAATGGGTTTTGCTGTTTACGTCAGCTTTAGGGATCATAGTCAGGCAGACATCTTCCTGGGGAGTTGAATGGTGTTTTTGCTAGTGTTTTTGCGTCAAGTTCAAGTTCATTTCTGGGTACGTTCTATTGTTCAATTTACTGTTATTTTCATTGAGGATTCTATTGTTTGAGCAAAAAAAAGTTGCAATTTATGGTGTTCTAGAGAAGCATAAGCATAAAGGAAATTAGCAAAATATTTTCCTTCAAGTATTTGATTTGTTCTGTAAAACTGGCTTATGATTTGCCCTTGGGCGATTATGGATTTATTGGGAAGTAAGTTGGGTTTGTAATAAACCTTGCCAGGCAAGAATGGTTGATGTTAATGGGCAATTTATAATGTCTTTTCTGAAACTACACTGACTTATTATTGTCCTGCTGTTTTTGCTATGAAGATGTCGGCTCACTTTTTTTATTCTTGCTTTATCTTTCACAAAGGCGGCGATTTATGGCATGGCGCAGAGCATTCCAGATCGTTCAATGGTTGCCGAAATGGCTTGTTGCTTCTTGGATGCAATGTATACTCTTGAAGACGATGCCAAAGCCGAATGAAGGTAAACGTTTAGCGTTGTCCCTTTTTTGTTGGTACCTTGTTGAGAGCAGGTAATTGCGTCAATAAACTTCGACTATCGGGGGCAAGCCGAACATTTTGATTAGACTTTTGTCTAGGCTGTTAAAAACCACTAACAGCTGCAAGCACTTAGTGTACTTAGTATGAAAACTTGTTTAAAGAAGTATATAACCGAGTTAATATATAGGACCACGTTTATTCATATAAGTTACATCATCATTACACATTACAGCAACATGTTTTTTATGCACAGAAACGATTTTGTAAAGGATCCAGTCCTCTTTCAGTTGCATTCTGGTTGCATTTGTTACTCTTATTCCCAAACGTTCATTGTTGTTGTTTATTATTATATTTTCTAATGCCTATTCAGTTTGGGTTTGTTTATTCGTTATTCTGCGCTTTTGAACGCGTGGGCGGGTCCGTTTGTCTTTTCTCCGTGTTGCGACCGTTGCGGCAGGAATGTTTACTGCGGGTTCACGCCAGGGGTCCTCGTTGCCCGGCACATTCTTGTTTATGTCTTGTGAGTCTTTGGAATCTGTGAAAAAACGTTCTTTATTTAGTAACGCCATCTTTGACATCTATGAAAAACGTTCTTTACTTCTAGCGCGTTCCACTGGCTGCACAGGTGCAATATTTTTAGCACTCAGTGTGTGTACACTGTGTAGATACACGCGTTTGACACTGAGTGCTAAAAATATTGCACCTGTGCAGCCAGTGGAACGCGCTGTTAGTAACTTCATATTTAAAGAGTGTTATGTGTGTGTTTTTTTGTGGGTTTACCGGTAACTGTAGGAGATAGTTCACTATCATCATGGGTAAGTGGTACAGTTCCTTCAGCTGGTTGATCTTGGTTTTCGTTTTGATTGCTTTGCTCCTCAGCGGGTACTTCTGGTACCAAGCCTAGTATTTCCTCCGCTTTGAGCGCTGATCGTCCAGAAGTTTCGATGTTGACAGCCTCGGGCGATTTCTGGGTATTGCCTTCCTTCTTAGTGCCTTTAGCTTTAGTAGGGCGGCGCTGGGATCCTCCGTTTGGGGAGATGAAAGAGTCTTGGTGAGGCCATGGAGCGTCTAGTAACGATGAATAGTTCTAGTTACTTAGGATCTATATTTTGTGAATTAGACGAACTGTTTTACCTTGGAAGAAACTACTGGTCTTGAAAGTAGGGAACTTGTCCGCAGTTATGTCATCCATATCCCAGTTTTGTCCCTCGAACCCCATGGAGGGTATCCGATGAGGGAAAGATGGCGAGGGATTGGCTGTGGTGGTCCTGGTCCTAGTTCGTTCATACGGGTGCCGCTTCTTGGTTGTGTATATCGTGGGGGGTGCAGTTGAGACCGAGTAGTGTTCACTTTCCTGTCCTATGTTTTCTTGGGTTCGGTCGAGTTGCTCAAACGGGGTCTCGTCTAAAGCTAGGGGAGTATTGCCCTGGTCAGGTTGATTTTGACTGGTGGATGGACCTGACAGTACACCGTTACCTTGTGGAGTTCGAGAAGTAGAAGCTTTTTGTTGAGCTGGTTTTTTGTAAGGATACTGGTCAGGTTGCGGTGGGTAGTATTGCTCTTCTTCTGGAGCGTAGTATTGCTCTTGTGGGTATTGCTGAGGGGGGGTGTACTGGGGGGTTTTGGGTTCCCAATCGGACTGCGGCTGTGGAGGGTATTCTTGGTATGGTGTTGGTACCGTTGTGGTTGAATACGCAGGCGCTGGAGTGCTACTAGCCGGGTATTGACTCACAGGCTCTTTGTAAGCGTCTTGGTACGGAGCCGGTGCAGCAGAAGATGAAACGTAGTAGATGGGAGGGGAAGTGGGTTTCTTGTAAGCAACAATAGGTTTTACGTAAGGCACAGGCGAAGAAACGGGTGGTTGAGAGGATGAGTAGTAACTATCCTGCGGGTATTGAGGTGGGGCGGGGGAAGAGTACGAGTATTGAGGGTACTTCGTTGTTGTTGAATACGGTGCAGCAGAATAGGCGGGTTCTTTAGGGTAGTGAGGTGCTGGAGAAGAAGTTTCATAGGTTGGTACCTTGGGGTATTGCGGAACTGCTGGTTTAGGGTACGGCTTCTCGTATTGGGGAGCTGGAGCGTAGACGGGCTCATAGGTTGGTTCTTTGGGGTACTGAGGAGCTGAATTTTCATAGGGTTTTTCGTACTTGGGAGCTTGAGGGTACGCAGGCTCGTAACTTGGTACTTTCGGGTATTGAGGAGCTGGTTTTTCGTAAGGCTTCTCGTACTTTGGAGCTGGAGTGTACGCAGGCTCATACGTTGGTTCTTTGGGGTACTGGGGTGCGGATGGTTTTTCATAAGGTTTTTCGTATTGAGGCGCTGGAGGGTATGCGGGTTCGTGCGTTGGTTCTTTCGGGTATTGAGGGGCTGGTTTTTCGTAAGGTTTCTCGTACTTTGGAGCTGGAGCGTACGCAGGCTCATACGTTGGCTCTTTGGGGTACTGAGGAGACTTTGGTTTCTCATAAGGCTTTTCGTATTGCGCTGGTGGAGCAGATGAGGATTCGTATTGAGGCGCTGAAGGGTATGCGGGTTCTTTCGGGTATTGAGGAGCTGGTTTTTCGTAAGGCTTCTCGTATTTTGGAGCTGGAGGGTACGCAGGTTCGTACGTTGGTTCCTTGGGGTACTGGAGTGCCGATGGTTTTTCGTAAGGCTTTTCGTATTGCGCTGGTGGGGAAGCGGGTATGTACTCGGTTTCCTTGGGGTATTGAGGGGCTAGTGGCTTTTCGTACTGCGTTGGAGGGTATGCAGCTTCGTAAGTTGGAGCTTTGGGGTACTCTTGGGGAGGCTTGGGATATGGTTTTTCGTACGCGGGAGCTTTGGGGTACTCCGGTTCCTTGGGGTATTGTGTTGGCGGCTTGGGCGACGAGTATCCGGGTTTCTCGTACTTGGTTTCCTTAGGGTACTCGACAGGTTTGTATGAGTTGGGCGCATTCCCTTTTTGGTTGTCGGGCGCATGCGGCGGGTAGAAGTTGACCGAAAAGGGTTCATAGGGTTCAAAGTTGGCTGGCTTTTCCGGTGTGTCATCGTGTTCATGCTCGTGGTGACTGTGACCGTGGTTGATTTGGGGTCTACCGTGCGAGTGAGGAGGGGGTGGTCGTCTGTTTACCTTGTGGGGTCTCGTGAGAATATGGGGGTTAAGAATGGGGTTCAGCGGGCTCAGTTTCAGTAGAGGTCGAGGACGGGGTCTATTAGGACGATGTTGGGGGTTGTGTCCGTACGTTGGTCGTTCGTTGAAGCTTCGGGACCGGATATTGGGTTCGAAAAGTGGGAAGTATTTGAAAGTAGCTAAGGCAGGGTGGTCGGGCATTACTGCCGTTAGCATATGCCTCGTCTCCGAGACCATCATGTCCAGTAACTTCCGCTGAAAGTGACTTGAACCATCGGATTCATCGCTTCGGCGCTCCGCTTCCGTGTCTACATTATCTTCCTCGTCTTCTGGGATTTCTTCGTCATTAACTTCATCCACGACTATGGTGGAATCAGTATCGTTCGCCTCTGTAGCCGTAACTTCTACCTCAGTAGGTTCGGCGGCTACGGCGGCTGCTGTGGTCAAGGGTTGTGGGGACGGTTCATCTTGCGTACGGTACACGGGTACGCCGTCAATACTTTCATTCGAAGGCGCTTCAAAGGCTTCTGCATGTCCCGAGGTAAAGACTGGCGATTCCCTTGCTGAGGGTTGTTTCCTAAAGTTCAAAGTTTCCCTGCTGTGCTCGGGCTCGTCTTCGAATTTGCGTACCGAATCGCGAAATAGTGGCGCAAGATCAACCGGTCCTTCATAAGGCGCGTCACTGTTCTTCTCACTCAAAGTAGCGGACCGTTGCGGTTCAGCGACCGCAGCTTCAGTAACCCCTTCTGTGGCGACTGCTGTAGTGACTTCCTCGGTAGTGGTCGTCGGAACGGTAGTCGTTGTGGTGCTACGCAAACGGTTAGGTCTTGGTCGGGTTCGGCGGACTTTGGGTTGGTTGTCGGTGTCGACCTGAGGTGCGGCTGTTGTGGTAGTAGTGGTAGTAGTCGAACTTTCCGTAGACGACCTACTTTGTGAGCTAGTCGTGCGAGGTAACGGAGCACGGAAGTTGGACGCTGGAGGTAGCGGTTCGACAGGTTCGGCAAGGTCGTCCGAGGTTACAGAAGCCTCTGGTCGCTTGTTTCCAGCAGCCAATCCGTTTCGGCGCATGTGCATCTTTTGCTTGATGGCGTCGATCTTGTCTTGGTCATTAGAAGACGGGTTAGTTTTGTCCTCAGGCATGACAACCGTTTCAACAGCTGCTTGCCGGTTCTCCATGCTAATCTGGTCTTCATGTTCGTAAAATTCGCCAGCCTGCGCACCATATGCTGCTGCGAAGGCGAGTACGGAACACAGTACTGCGAACGAGGGCAGAATATGCTACAAAACATAATAACAAAATCAGAGTAGGTTAGGAAACCTCAATCTGTCATGTGGTGATTGCACAGGTGGATGGGCGGAAAATACGCTGGGCAAGTTTATAGACTACTGTTATCTGTATACGTTTGGCGGTCTTAGAATGATAGCCAAAGTAAGAGGACTCCGGCTGACAAGCATGACTAATCACTCACATAAAACCGTAGTGCGTAATTAGAGGTTACGAGAACCGTAAAAGATTGTAAACTGAGGACTAAATAGCACTAGAAAGGTTAACGGATTTACCTAACGCCGTCAGCGTTGCCCATTGGTCCATGGAGCGTTCAGCTTATGAGAAAGTGGCTCCTATTGGCTCGTTTGAAAACGTGCCAGTTTCTAAACCGTTTAACGGTTTTAAATGAAGAGATTTCGCTTTTAGAAAGTTACAAGTGAGAATAATTAAAATTTTACCCTATACTGTAACAGTGGCGCTTTTAGGTTATATAAAATGGTTTAGCACCAATTAACACATCTTCATTAAATGAAAATTATTATGAAAATTATACACTTAATGTGTAACGGATTATTATGACCAAAACGAAGTAAGGGAAGGGAAAATTACCATAGTTATGCTTTGCGTTTAGGTTTTCACTAATTGTGTAATTATTTACTTCGACATCCCACACTTGATTACTTCACTGAGTTACTTCACCGGCAACAGTCACACAACTGATATGACCAGTGTGGATTGCCTCTTGCTTATATAGGAGGAGTTTCTCCCTTCCCTGGCTTATGTGTTGGTAGCTTGTTCACGGCGTAACGATGTGTGTTGGTAATGGCTGTCCTGCTATGTAATGCACTGTGCACCTGACCATCCTTACCACGGTTCAACCAGGTAACAGATGGGTCCGTGTTCCGCGTGCCGGTTTGGGGCCTAGATCCCACCAGAACATAACAAAAGGACATGCGTATTTGTTGTCTTGGGCAGCCTTCTCTCCTTTCGTGTTACGTTCGTCTTCAAGCCTCTTCTATTCATGCAGATCAAGTTCAGATGGGTGATCCTGCACCAATATTATGGTTTTATTCTTACAACCTAGAACTCCTCCTCAACTCGTACACCAAACCCCAACCAAAGTTTATTTGACCAGATGCCCTTTTCACTGTTACTTACAGCTTCCGGGGTTCGGTTATCTCTTATAAGATGCTCATGAGCTAAATTTTACCCATGAGATTTCACCCTGTTATTATGGTTGACATAAGCATGGAAGAGGTTTTCTGAACCAGACAGGCAACAATGAAATTTCGCGCGCAATGGTAATCAATGGTAATGGTAATCACGCCGCCATTATGGTTTTAGGAGAAAAGTGTGGAAGAGTATCATCACTTTCTAAAGAAAATCACTTACGACTTCACGCTTAACTTCTTCAGTAACAATGAAGTTCTCAGATTGTATTTCCTAGCAAATTGCACATCTTCATTTCACATTAGTCTCGCCTGGGTAAGTTAAGTAAGCTTATTTCCTTGCATCACGGAAAAGGTTTTTCTGAAAACACTCACTATCCTGGAACTTCCAAGCAAGCTTCCATAAGTTCCAACTGCAATTACCACAACGGCGAACGCACATGCTGTTGTACGCTAATGGTCTGTTATTCGGGTCAAACAGATTATAGTTCTTAGGGAAAAGAACTTAATCGAGTACGGCATTCTAGAAAGTCAGAAGAGATTTATGTATAAGATAAACGATTTTCACCCAACGCGGAAATGGTACTAAGAAACTTGTAATACGCTCTAATTTATTCAAGTGAAACCTCTACCTTCGTAAATCTACCTTCGTAACCTACCTTCCTAAGCCCAGTCCAAATCCAATTGAAATATGGATTACAATAAATACATAATAACATAAACAAATAAATAATAAATAAATAATAACATAAACCAATTGATTATAGATAAATAATAACATAAACAAATTGATTATAAATAAATAATAATAACATAAACAAACGAATTATAAAGTAAATTCTACACAATTCCCTCGCATTTTCATCAAAGATATGTGTATTGATCGCACGATATTCTGCAAAAATGTTGTTATACCCACGCCCTTATGTACATAGCACTGCCAAGCTCGTCTCCCAATCACAGTTTTGCAATTCTAGCAAAACAACACTAAATCGCTTCAAATTACTCAGTTCTACTCCTTACAATTTTTTTTGTAAACGCTCAATGTTTTTCGTTGAAATAAATCCAATTTTATGTCAAAGGGACCAATAATATAACCCACAAAATAATAATAATAAAAAATAATATTAACGCCCTCTCCCTCTTAATTTTTTTATTTAATTTTCGAATATCTGGAACGACGTCGACTATGTTGGGTTTGCCATGATGGGGTCCTGGACTTGCTCTTCTCACATTTCTTGTTCTTAGGAGTAGTGGCCATTGACGGTGTGGTGGTACTGTTGCTGGATCCTTGGGTATGCGAGCGCAGACTTCTCACCAGGCTAACAATGGGCGTGTGGCTAGACCGCAAGATTCGGCCCTGGAATACTGCCGCCACCTCCAAAGCTTTCTTACCAACTTTGGGTTCTTTGAGAGTGGATCGGCTGGCATTATTCCGTAAGCTCCGACTCAGTATATTGGTTGACATGGTTCGCGTCCTCTTGTGACACGACGGCGCTTGTTCGTTTTCCGCGTCGCTTACATTGCGCTCCAACTCGGCGGCTTGGTCTCCGGAGCAGGACCTTGTCCGCGGACGCTTGAGCTCCAGTAAACTGGGCAGTCCGCTGCAAGAAGGCGTTTTCTTGGCCACGAGGCAACATTCCCCACTCGCCGACTTCTTGGCGATCTCATCTTCCTTCTCGTGCTTGTTTCTCTCCTTTAGTTGGCGGGCATTCCTATCCGCTTCTAAGGCGGCGGTGGTACTCGAGTTGAGGGTTACTGGGGGGCCGAAACCGAGCGCAGCTGACAGGTAAGGCGTTGAATGGGTCGTCCGTTCATTGTAGAGCCCACGCATGGCGGTGGAAGGGTACTCTTGGTTACCAATGGTCTCTTTGGTGAGCATTTCGAGTTTCTTCAGGTTGGGGACGTAGTCTTCTTCGGCGGCACTGGTGCCCGCCTGCAAAAAGTCGGGCTGTAACGGCAAGTGCCGCACAGCCTCGGCTTGGAGTTTCTGCTGCTTTTGCATCCATAAAACGTAGGAACGAGGGGGACCGGGAGGGTCGAGAAGGACGGTTACGACGGAGCAGTTGTCGGCGCGGAGGCCGCGGCCAAACCAGGCGTCCAAGGCGCGGTCCACTAGTTGCTTAGAAGGGTTCACCCAAGGGGCCTTGGTGTCGCTCGGTTCCTCGGATTCCGGAGGTTCGGGAGGCGAATTGAGCAAGTGGCGTTCGTTAAACGTGTCGGCTTCCTGCACCGACCAGACGGCTTGCAAAGGCGTCACCACGTTCCAGAGCCCGTCCGTGCCGAAGATAAGACAGCGATGTTTGGTGACGTCCAAGTCGATCACGTGCACGTCGGGCTCGGGTGAAACCACGAACGCGTCCTGAGCCGAGTTGTAGCTCCACAGATCGCCCAAGCTACGGGCGACCGCCAAAAAGGGGATTTCATCGATGGGCGTTGAGCGGCGCACCGGTCCTTTGTGCCCGATTCGCGGGCGATTCCAAACCACGCGCGGCACCCCAGCTTTCCACAAGACTTTGCCGCCACACTGGTGAATGCGCGCAATTTCCATTGCAGATTCGGGCTTGTGATCCTGGGTTAACGGTGTAGCTTTCCATATATTGCCTATTAATGATTGTTTCATTAGTATAGTAGTGTAGAGAAACGAAAGAAAGCTTTATAAAATGTGAAAAAGGATGGTTTACGATCAGGAACGCGTTCTCCAAGGACTATTCCAGAATCTCCGACGTGGCCAATGTACAATTTGGCTTGGCGAATGAAAGCTACACTGGCAGTGGTTCCAGAGGTGCTGGGCAGGCCTGAAGCAGTTCTGGGCCAATTATCTAGGGTATTGGAAGTGTCAATTGATTACTATTAAGCATAATAAAGGGGTAAAAATATATTTACCTAATTCTTTAAACATGGCTTTGTGAGTGATAATGAATCCATCTTTAATGGCTTTGAGAACGTCTTCATCGTTGTCGGACCAGAAGTCGGGTAAGGCTACGATATTGTCTAACAGATTCTCCTTGGCAAAGACGGCAGCCTCTTTCCCGCCATGGCCATCGAACATTCCAAAGAAGGCATACTCCAAGTCTGAACCGTCTGCACTTTGTTGGTAAGCCACTGTGAACACATCTTCCATGTACTTGCGATCGCCTTGGTTGCAATTACCGGTAACGCGAAGGTTGAGGCCAATTTTAGGGCTCATTTTCTGAATAACGGGCATTCTCTTGTATGTATACAAAAACGGTCACCAAAACTTAGTCCGCCATTACGTGTGAAACAACAGGGAACACCCTTTGTGCCGCAGGGAGGCGCGGTATGCCGAACGGCTTTTCAAATTTTATTGTCGTTATGTGCCGAATGTCTTGGAAAGATCTTATTATTGCTTATTAATTAAGTAGAATTAGTTATAATATATACTATAATAAATTGTGCCCGCTTTGTTGTTAAAACATTTATTTAATAAATAATATACTATTTTGGAGCGACCCGGCAACGCTGTGTCTTTTTCATGTGAGTGGTCCACAATAACACAGGCAAAATGGTAAGTTTATCTTAAAATATTTCAATAATCCCAGGTCATCGTTCTTTTCCTGGATGGTTCTAGAATATTACAATCATGGAAGATGCGTTTGACGTGTTTTTAACAAGGATTATCGACATATACTATAAATTAACCTTCAATATTCTAGGCGGACTCAGCAACAGCCACGATTCGTACTAGGAAGTTCATGACCAACAGACTGTTGGCCAGGAAACAAATGGTAATAGCATCCTAAACGTACTGAATAACTCTGAATTGACTTAGATAATTCTGTATCTAGGTTGTCGATGTTTTCCACCCCGGTCGTTCGTCAGTACCCAAGAACGAAATCGGTGAGAAGTTGGCAAAGATGTACAAAGTTACTCCTGATGTCGTCTTTCCCTTTGGATTCCGTACCAACTTTGGTGGTGGAAAATCCTCAGGCTTCGCCTTAATCTACGACAACTTGGATCTGGCTAAGAAATTCGAACCCAAACACAGATTGCAGAGGGTAAATACTCCCTTTCGTATTCTTTTTATCTGATTTCACTTTTATCTGATTAATAATTTCTGGTTTGTTTCCCCATGCGTAGAAGGGCATGTTCGAAAAGAAAAAGATGACCCGTAAACAACGTAAAGAAAGGAAAAACAGAATGAAGAAAGTCCGTGGCACGAAGAAGGCCAAGGTTGGAGCAGCCGCAGCCAAGAAGGTAATTTGGTTGAATCCGTTTGCAATTGTATTCTTGTCGAGTGAGTGTGCTTTATGGCTCAGTAAGTTGCTAGCAATTTAAGCCCTTTTTATCCTACTCCTTCCGTAGCACATTTATTTCGCGTGCATTCTGCCTTGGGGCTTTCTTTTGGCCAAGCTTAGCATGATCACCGTTCACCTGCTTTATTCTTTTTATTTTTTCTCCCCTCTCCAAGGTCTTTTCCTGCTCGCAAATTTTGCACAGCTTTCCCCTTTGCCCTTTCTTTTCTATTTTAATTACGCTCGCAATACTCCCAACATGCTTTCCGTATCTGCACGTGGCTTTTATTGGCTTCCTGGTCCAGTGAAAGGTTGCTTAATGTCGTGGTGGTATTTAGGGTGGGAAATAAATTGGTGATGGTGTACGGGCGTCCGTTATCGGTCCAATCTTTCGGGTGGGTGCTATTCTAACTTCTTACCGTTTACTACTTTTCCGTTTTATTACCATGTATCTTTGGTTAAAACCAGGCGAGAGTTGCCTAAGCTATTATTTATTTATTTATTTGTTAAAAAGAAAATTCAATTAAGCGAAACGATTAATTCTACCATTTAAAGTTTGACGTGAGTTTCCTTTATCGCACTAATTCGTTTTTTGTTCTATAGTAAGGCGTCTTCACGTCATTTTGTCTACGTGTGCAACATCTACACCGTCTGGACAATACAAAACGTTTCCAGCCGCCAATTACCGTTTTTTTATTTCTAACTCAAATTTAATTTTCTTCACAGCTTTTTTCAGTCGGGGAAAAGCTTTTTTTTCCCGTCGTAGAGTAAGTTAATGACCGCTTAGCGTGGAAAAATTAAAAGTACTGCAGTTTCCTGTATTCAAAGGAATGTGGCTGTCCGGCTAGTTTTCTGAAAGGATTGAAAGTAGTCATGGATTCCCAGTTGCTCTAGTCGTAGATCCTTATCTGCCAAACACGATCAATCCGGTTTTTCTTTACTTTTTTGTGCATTTTTCCCAACACGCCGTTAGCATAGTCATGTAAATTTCCGCAATTTGAATATGATCGCAATCTTGTTCACTGCGTTGGGAACTAGGGAAAAGTAAAAGTCCAAAACGGTACTGCACAGCACAGCCTTTTTTGTGAAACAATTGCTACATAATTGAACAATCGAAGTTATGTGTGTCGGTTTTGAAATGGTCCAAAAACACAAAAAGTATTAAGAACTTTCTTCGTCAGGACCTGGTCAGGATAAGGAGGTATATTGGTAGAAGGACGCAGGTTATTCTTGGAGTAATGATCGTGATTACACTCTCATTAGCTTGGGCGAGCGAGTCCGCTTGCTAAGTCTTTCATTCCGTTGGCAAGGCGGGTTGGCTGAACCGCTTTGGGCGCGTTGGCTTTAGGCGGGCATGGGGTAAAAGGTACGCATAGCGAGACCCCCGGCTTTAGGGCAAGGCACCGCCTTCCAGTCATGCCCGGGCTCGCCGGGAACGGAAAACCGAAGCTTGCTTGCGACTTTTCGCTCAGTTTCAGAGCAGTTGTGTCATGGGAGGGACGTGTGTGTTGTACTGCAGTTTCATTTTCGTGGGTGTTTGTTATCCCGCATGGTGTGTGACATCGTGAGAACCTTTTGGGCACCTTTGGGATTGGGACACGAATATAAGGAAAACCTAAACTAAAACCCCCAAGAAGAACAAAAAAAGAAAACTCACAGTAAGTCCAGACACTATCTAGCTATGATCTATTTACAGGAAGGTGCAATAATAAAAGTAACCAAAAAAAGAAACAGGTTTTGATGACTTTATCCGGAACTGAATAATCGGAAAATCTTCCGAAGTTTTTCACGTTCTAGTTCGCTGTTCCCATGCGGGCAGCGGCAGCTATGGGATTTCATTGTTGTGATAAACTGTTTACATGTTTAACTGCGCTTGACATCTGTCGTGCGTGGGAACGCCAAACAACTTTGTTAAAAGCTACTCAATTAGATCTCTACCGCGTTAAAATAAGTCAAAAATAAATAAAATAAAAGGCCAAAGCCAAAGGGGAAGGTTTCGAGTATTGTCCTACGTATTGCGAACGTATGCAAGGATCGCCGAAAGTTCCCGTTCGCGTCCTAAAGGGTCCCGTAGTTAAAAAGGTTTAGGTAAAAAGGGGTTTGCTCTACTATAAAAACATTCCAAGGTGTGTACACTCTTGAAGAAGGTGTCTTGTCTACGTCCAGCGGAAGTAGGGGACTTTTTCCTCTGGGCTGTTAAAAATAATGTCGGCCACTCAAACCGCATTATCACAGAAAAACGCCTGGGGCTAGGAATTACTTTTTGAGGTTTTGTTTTCATTTTGACTTGGACAACTAGAGGAAGATAGGAACTTATAGGCCTAGTTTGAAGGAAGGGGGTGCGGTACAAAATTTCGTGAGAACAAGGTCTTTTGTCTCTTGGGGAACCTACGCACAGTCTCGCACAGTCCGGGGAAATACAACCAAAGAAAAATAAAACCTAAGCAAAAACACGCCCCCTTTCCAAGGTAGCTGTAATTGGGCGAATTTAATCCCTGGTGGTGTTTTTAACTTACTGTGCCTTTAGTTGAGGGGGGTACGAGGTATAGATGACTTCCTTAGTAAGGGGGGTAAGAGGTGTAGATGACTTCGAAGTAAGGGTATCCCGAGGAAGTTGGTAGTTAGGAAGGTAGAGAAGGTAGAATGTAACGAGAGAAGTTGGCAGGCTGTTTTATCGATTGGGAAATCTAGCTTATTTGTCGGATAGACTGACGCCTGATTATGCTAGGTCGTTTTCATAGTGATTGGCACTTGCCAAGAGTTTGGGTTCCAGAGTCGAAATGAAAATTTGGATTCCGAATGAGTGTCAGAGTTGGGAACTTTCTCTCTAGCTCTTTCCTTGCAATCTGCTAACTTGATTCGGTCCAAAACCTTAAGACATGCTCATTTAAACTAAAAATGCATCCTAATTGTATTACTAAATTTATAATAGCCTCCACAGTTCGCGTTCTCCACGAGAACTTGTAAACCACCAAAAAGTCAAATTTCAATGAAGAATTTTTTTAGATTAATTTAATTGATAGTAACACCTGAACTTGTAAATCGCGAACAGTCAAATTTTGACGAAAAATTTAATTTAATCAGATTTATTATTTATTTTTATAGAACTGCAGAATTTATGCTCTTTACAATAGTAAGATTTTACATTTGCCTGGAATTGAACTGTAAACAGTAAAGAATTAGAGTTGATTACAATTTGTAATTCTTTAGTTCAGTAAAAATTCATTCCAATGTCAGTATAGAATTTGCAAACACTTTGCAAGGCTATTTGTTTCAATTTTCATCTTTCATATTTCGTCTTTCGTATTGCATATTTTGCTTCAATTTCCGTCTTCAATTTTCATCAAAGTGATTAATTATTTTTAACGATTTTAATATAAATCTAAGCACAATAGTAAGATTGTATAAAACTACATTTGTATGTTTGAACTCTAAACAGTTTAGAATTGATTACAATGTAATACATTTGTTACAATGTAAACTGAATTTGGAAACACCATACGAGGGAATTTGTTTAAATTTCTAAGAAAATTAGAATTTATACAGTTAAATATGGTAAAATGGGATCACGGAAGGTATGTTTAAGTTGTGTAGTTATGTCAAGTTTATGAAAGAATAAATTGACAGGTTTATTGAGGAAAGGACAGTAATTTTTGCATTGTAACTTATCATAGACTACTCAGGTTTATGGGAGAAAAGAAGGCAAGAACCGGTCAAAAGGAGCGTACTTGACCTTGGCAGAAGGTATATAGTCATAGTCCCGGGAAACTGTAGCATTAAGAGGTAGATGCTCTTTGGCTTCTAACTTGCAGACGTTGACTTTCATCGTGTATTTGTTCTTCGAAAAAAGCGGTTAAAAAAAGGTGCCGAGAGCTTGCTCCTTTGCACTTTCCGCTCTCTAAAAGGCAATGTGTGAGGGAATATGTGAAGATAAAATAACGTAATAATTTTTGGGGAAGATTAAAAACCCGTCCCAAGATCAGAATTGAACCTTTGGGATGCCTTTATCCCTAAACTCGCTCATGTTAAGCCGCATAGAGGGGCCACAATGCATCAATCTGACAAGGCATTATTAGTAATGACACGCGCTTAATGACCCTCTCGGAATATATTTCAAGTCTTGGGATAACAGCGGGAAAAGCCGACAAGATAGCTGCCTGGCATGGCCAAATGGTTAGAACAAATGTCCTTTTCGTCGTGTCCTGTCATATGGCTGTTTTCGTTAGCGCAGAGGTCCAGAAACGATGAGGCATTAACAAAAAAAAAATGTAAAAAAAAAAAAAACTTCCGTTGTTCCCAAATCTTCCGTTGCTCCTCAGAGTGAGTACCCATGCAATCTCTTTGGTAGTTCCAGCTCCCTGCGTTGTTAATTGTGTGAACAACTTCGGTATTGGGTATGATAACAGTCTTTGCAGGTTAAGTCGAGCGACCAGATTTTGGTTTGGACCATTTTACATTTTAATTTTAGGTATTTATTTGCCTCGTACCGGAATCTCCAACCACTTGGGTTGGGGTTTGGTAACGAAGGTTGAGCAATGATGTCAGCAGGATCAGGTAGGGATCCTTGCATGCCTCTGCATTTATAATGTGTTTTTAGTGGGAGTGTTAAATCTGGCAGGTACACAGTATACGTATGCAGGTGCATAGGTCTTCGTCGAACGACCTTCGGTGGATACGAAAGATTCGAAATGCGTTGGACTCGCGGGGGGTAGAGAGCTTTTTTTATGTGTGCGAAGTGTGTGTTCTTCCTCTCGTTGCATAGTGAAGAGCAAACGCTATAAGCTCCTTGGTTGCTGGTCAGGCTTGTAATGAGATAACAAAAGGTGTGGAAGCCAAGTGAACGGTTCGTTAGATACCAATATGCAAAGGAGAAAAGAACCGAGCCGGACCTTTTCCTATTCCTCGATCTTGAAAACTCGAGTCTTTTCATAGCCAAAGGACCTTGAAATCGCTTTAAATACTCGTTTTGGGGACGGTTCGGGATCTTAAACTTATCCAGACGAGTATTTCTGTTGTTTAAACGTCAAAGTCTGTTTTCTTTCGGCTCTTTTTATTTCAGTTTATTTTACGAATTTTTTTTTATTTTTTGGGGGGGAGCTACACGTTTCCAAGCTACAATAGTTTCAACTTCCTAGCCAGTGGTAAACTCACCAGTCAACCAGCGTGTGAACCGCGTAGTCTGATAGCGTTGTTAGGTTTTGACGACGCAGGCGCACAGGCTCAGGCTACAGTTTCATTGTAGCCGCCATCTTGGAAGGCTCCAGACGCTGCGTTTTGGACTTTGAAGATGGGAAAAACAAAAGATGCAGCTCTGTAAAAGGAATGTTTATAGTCTTAGCCATGGAGGTCAATATATGGATAGATATGATCGGTTTTGGGGAGCCAGGATGTTCGCAATTCTAATTTTTCTAATTTACGGGTATGAGCCGTCTTCTCGATTAGGAAAGAGGGGGATAGGTTAGAGACAAGTTGGAAGTCACGACATGTTGTATAAAGTGTGGGGGATTTTTTACTGACTTGACTTGACTTTTGGGACACCACAATGGACGAGGTGAAACGCAAAGCCAAGTGCATTGCACTTGTGACTTAAATGCGTGCGTGTGTATATAAATGCCGTAATAGGCAGTCAAGCATTGCGTGGCAGATATGGTGTTAGGGATCGTATCCATCGCATCTACGACTCACAGCTTGATGTTAATTACACCTGACATGCTAGGATATATAAAAAAAAAAACACGCCTGTTTATTCTCTCTTCCCTCACCTTCATTAATAAGCTTTCGCAGCCAATACTCTTTTTTGTGTCAAAGATAATCCCTTGTTTGGTTTCGGATGATAGTAGTGGGTCATTAAGCGTGTCATGTCCATGCTCTACAGCCAGGGGCGCTGTCGGCTAGTATTAGCTCACGGCCAACTTTATTATTTACTCCCACTCTGCTGGACTTGGCCGTGACAGAAGCCATAATCGGAAGTATATTTTTCCAAAAAGAGGCCCCCAACAATGTTTTATGTTTTATGTGTGAAGTCTTGGCCCATTCATGTCCACCATAAGGAGCTTCTGGGTTTTACAACTTGAGGGTGTAGGCCATTTGCCCAGTTTGACGGTCACAATCCCACGGATTCCTTACATACATTAGTAGGCGAACAGGCATAGATACCCACATGTTTTTTAGGTCAATTTTCTCCTAAACTTTTGCAAATTTCCCCAATGTCTTTCTCCAGGACTGTAAATATTCCTTTTGTGGAGCTACATCGTTTGTTTTCCCTACGAAGTCCAAAACGCAGCGTCTCGAGCGTTCCAAGATGGCGGCTACAATGAAATTTTAACTTAACCTATTGATGTATGATGTACGGTACTGTACACAATACACACTGTACCTTTGTGCTACTAATGCTGTTAACAAAAAAGTAAAAAACCTTGTCATGGAACCAAAATCGCATTGGCGTTTAGAGCGTGTTCCAAGATGGCGGCTACAATGAAATTGCAAACTTAACCTATGCTAGTGTATGACGTAAAGTACACAGTACGTACTATACCTTTTTGCTGCTTATGCTGTAGCTTGTCATGTAACCAAAATCACGTTGGCGTTAGTCGTGTTAGAGCAAACATATGTACGTGATAGAGACTACTAAAGTTATGCGGTTAAGGTGTGGCTGGCGTTTGGGGGAACGTCAATTACATGCAACGTCAACGTCAAACTTTTGAGTATCCGAAGGGCAAGCTACAATTCATGCTGACCATTGAGGACTCGAGTCCGAGTGTAACAAAAAAATGTAGAATGTGATGTTTTTATGGCGCAACGTGTAGGGAAAGCTTTCCTTATTCATTAGGAGAACGTTCCCCCACGCAAACTAAATAAATTTAAAAAAAAAATCAAGTTACAAAAGATTGAATCGATATAAAGCTCAACCGACACTTTCTCAAAGAAAAATCCCAGAAAAAGTCAAATATCAGATTGTCTGAAGACTAAGAGATTGCTAAAAGCCCTAAAAGCGAAAGGTACAAAAACTAAAGGACCGTTTTGACAGACATAAAAGAAACCCAATAGGGCCAACAGTGAATTCACAAAGATTCCTGACGATACCTTTCACTCATTGAATTGTGGAGAGCGGAATTTTCTTCCTCGTTTTCCAAA
This sequence comes from Lepidurus apus apus, assembly GCA_022832285.1. Classification (NCBI taxonomy): domain Eukaryota; kingdom Metazoa; phylum Arthropoda; class Branchiopoda; order Notostraca; family Triopsidae; genus Lepidurus; species Lepidurus apus. The sequence goes on along the minus strand of JAGJRO010000123.1, from coordinate 262,984 downwards.
CAAGTCCAAGTGTTAGTACGTAGAAGGAACCTGAACTCCACGGGATCCTTCTCCGATTTCCAAAGGAGTAAATAAAGACGAGAGAGAAAAGAGAAAGAGAGAGGAAGAGAAAGAAAGGGAAGCGAAAAGTAGCCGTGACCATTTAATGAAGCATGTCCGGAAGTCCACTTTGCCCGTTTAGCTTTTGTCTCCCCGAACCTGATTGAATTGTAGCTCTTATCTAACGGTTTAGCTTTTTTTGTTGGATTTATTTTTATTTTGTTCAACCTTTTATCGTAAACATTTCCATCATATGCTTTTTATCTCATTATAGGAACCCGAAAATGAACGATGAACGATGCAACAGCAGCCGAGGCTCGGTCGTAAGTTGCAAAGTGGGAACGGCGCCGATTTTGCTCTTTGACAAGTGCCTAGCTTTGCAGTTACAACCCGCCGTTCCCGTAGACCACGCCTCCGAGACGCCCAAATTCAAGGATGGGAAACGGCTCACGTGGGACTGGTGGCATCCAAAGAAAAGTGTTTCGTCCCGGCAAAACACACCGATTCCACCGCAAATTATTGACGAAGATGCCACGCCCACCGCGCAGTTCCCAGATATGCCTTGGCCGGTAGAGCAAGCGAATGCGTTGTTCCAAGTATGATTCATTCCTTTTAATCCTTACAAATCCTTGCGAAATTGTTCCTTTTCAAAGAGAAGGTTTAAGCAGTTGTTTTAAACATAGAACGTTCGTTTCTTGTAGAATTTTCAGGCTGCTAACGCTATTTGTACATGGAACCCCGGTTTGGTGTGCGCAATTGAAGCATTAGTATTGCTGGGGCATGTCGCTCCTCATACGCTGCTCCTAGGCGGAGAAGAAGGTACCTTGGAACGATTGCGAGCTGCTTGGACGTCCAAAATCCTTCGCGCACCTCCGCACTACACCGTAGCTTTGCTAGGCAAGTAGAGTACATTATAACAACGCAAAAGCTGTGTATTTCTTCCATTTGCAGCTCTTTTGGTCCGTATTTCTTTGCCTTCATTAGGAACAACCCCTCTGTACCCTTTACTCATTTACTTTGCAGAGTGTGCAAGAGGGGGTTGTATAGCTGGTATAACAGTGTGCCAGGATTTATCTCGCCTGCATCTTTAATGCAAAAGCGTCGTAACATTGCTCGAGCGTGATGCTGCAGAAGCCATTTCTTCTCTTCTCCCCCCTTCATCTACGGTATAGAGGGCTTTTTCAATGAGGATCCGAAACGATCGATAGCCAACACAAACCCAGCAGCCCAATCTGTCTTCTTACGCATGTTTATTCTGGTTCCTTTCGACAAGCGCCTTCCTCGTCATCACTTAATTTACTCGTTCTGTACAGTACTAACATTCCTCCCAAGGCGAGGGCATGGCAATCGAAACTGATTTGTATTGGGTATATTGGGTGGTCCCTAAACTTTTAAAAAATCTCGGAAAGCTATCGAGGGACCGCAGTGATTAGTAAAAACCACTCTATAAACACATGTTGATAGCGCGGTGCATCCATCACTTTGACTGATTTCGATCCGCCCTACTAGTTTAAGTTTTCCTCAAGAGCTGCGAAAGGCGCAGAAAGAGCCACAAGATTGAACTGATAGTTGTTGGCAGTCAAAATCATAGGGCGGGGATGGATGGAAAAACAAAATTGTTGTAAGCGGCGGTTTGCTTGAACGGGTCCGTGATTGTGCGTTTCCATAGGATTTTGAAGTTGAGCTGAAGGGGAAACTTTGTAATCCTTAAGCTTCCCTTCTGAGAAAAACACGAAAAACACCAGGAGTACCAAATAAAAAGAGAGACAAGGAGACACAAAAAAACAGTAGGGTTTAAGAGAATGTTTATGATGGCTTGCGCAGACTAAGTACGACGAGAACAGGAAACGTTGAGCTTCAAGTGTAACGGCCTTACGTGGGTTATGATGGCTAGCGGGGCGAAATAGTTGAGAGTTGATGTCCTACTCTTTGGCGTCCAAAGAATCTGGACTATGGCATTGCCATCGGGTTTGTTTAGCATATCTAATTCTTATTTTAAATTGACAGTTTGGTCCACTTCCTAACCTGAAAAGTGAACTTTTGATAACTTGAAAGTTGAATATTGATTGTTGTGGCTTGGCTGCCATGACACGCCATGTTGACAATCCCGACCGCTGGGGGCATGGTTACAGAGAGTAAATGCACTCTATGGCTTGCTCTATATGATCCCTTTCTGGAAAGGGTTCATGTTCGCTGTGCTTTGACAGAAATAAGCCTCACCCGCAGCGTTTTTGGTTTATAGCTGGGTCGTCTTTATCGTAAAAGAACTTGAAAATCAGTTGAACAGTATCTTAGCAAAATCCCTCGCTATCAACTTGGTTAACCAAGGATGACCAAGGCACACCATGAGTCACCACCGGACTGAGTTCGGCGGGGGTGGGAGGCACAGAAGCTTTTTATTAGACAAAAGTCTTACTACTTCTGAACAATACTCGATACTGGGGTTTTGGATGAAACCCATAGCTAACCACAAAGAACTGTTCTCTTTCCTCTCCGTGGCTTCTTCTGTGGTGTAAACTCTGGAGGTGTCGTATTCTTTTGATTCAATTAACCGTGAGTTTTTTTAGCTTGGACTTGAATGATGGCTTTAGCTAAAAATAAAGAAAAGGAGGAACATAAAGATAGAAAAAAGGTGCTATGGGAAAACGCGTGGTTTTTTAGACCTTGTTATCATCCGTATGCCTTCATGCATTATGCAAGTCACGGTTGGTTTATATAGGGAACGACGTAGCGCGGCCTCTTTCAGCGCTTTCAGCTCTGACTGCCTCTTACTTTTTCCGAGTGAGCCGTACATACATATACATACAGACACGCCTAGCATAAAATAAGATTTCTGTCCTCACCTTCCGTTCTCATCTCAGTATGCCTAAACCTCATTTGCCTTCGCACTTAAACTCCGCAGCTTGCTCTGCAGGCTGCACATTTAGAACCTGGACTTGGCTCGTTAATCTCTTTTTTCTGTAAAAAATAAAGAAAAAGAAAAGAAAAAGTTTTACGACTGCCTTGCAGCTTCAAGTCCCTTCAATTATCCTGCCAACCGTCTTTCAACTTCTACTTGAGTTTCTTAATGTATCTCAAGGCAGTCATGTGACATACTTTCTACCAGATTGCTTCAATATTTGATTTTTTCTCGACGTTAATAATGTGGTTTTGTTTAACATCGGTATTCTAATCAGAACTCTTTGATTTCTCTTTGGTTTTTGTGTTTGTGTTTGTATTGCATTGATTTATTGTTATTTTATCTTCTGGGTAACAATTTGGGGACCCGCAGGTGAAGTAGAGGGTTGTTGGCTACGCCCCATTAGCCAAACGCGGTTCACACCGTTGCCCGATGCGTTGTGTTTAGCAGCATGGCACTTGCAAAGCGAGAACACCTCAGCGACTCTTCAAGCTATTCAAGAAGTGTTGGTGCGTTTGTTCCCCGAGTTGGATCCGCCTCCTCAACACGTTTTGCATGAAGCACTGGGTCGGCTCATCAAAGATCGTAAAGTACGTTTTATCGTTTATCTCGCTTATTAGTGCCCCAAAAGGGCGGGTAATGTCAAGTCACGACGAATAAAATGTAATCATTTAGCATGCAATCATAACTTGGCACACCACAGGAACAAAAAGAAAAAGGAAAAATCTCAAGAGACCGGGGAACCGCGAGAAACCGTGTTTACGCAGTAGAAACGGGAAAAACGGGAAAAATTACAATAAACCGATTTCATTTAGTTGAAAATAACTGAAGAAAAATAAATGTAAAATGATAATGAGGCGCGAGTCATTCGGATGCAAAAGTGACAGTTAAAAAGTCTTTCTGGACGCTTGATGATAGGCTTCTAAGTTGCCAAGTCACGGTTTGAGGACTCACATGATGATATTTTAATAAGAGATACCGTAACGTCAGAAAGTTCTGCATTGAGTGTGAGTCAATCGTCTCCAGATCTTTCCGGGTCCTGGTTAATATTCTAGTCGCCTTTGTTGATATTTATTAGTCATTCCGAAAAGAAACGTTGAAGATTCTAATACTTTTCTTTGTTATTTTCTCATTTTTGTTTGTTTATTTCGTTGGGCGTGTCTTCATAACAGCTCTTTTATACCGGACGTGGCTATGGCGTCGTCAATTGCGACACTTACAGTCGAACGACGCCTGCTGAGGAAGACAAGACGCCCCGGGCGATGCTCCTCAGCCCCGAAGAAGCGTTTACGTTGGCTCATGGCGCCGTTGAGCGATGGACGGATCCACAACGCAATATAGCTCATGCTTCCGTCCAAACCAACCTGCTTGATGTCATCTGTAGAGGTAAAAGACGCGTTTTTAATCATTTTTGAGTGATCTATAATCGTTTTAATCATCTAGAATCGTTTAAATTATGTAGAGTTATCCTAGATTCGTTCAAATCATGTAGTCTTTTGTGGAGTTGACCCAGAATCGCTTACATCATGTCTTGTGTATAGTTGATCTATAATCGTTAAAGTCATGCGGAGTTAATGTAGAATCACTTGTAATTGAAGTAGAATCGTTTTCGTCTTGTTTTCTGCTGAGATGGAGACACGTTTTTAATCATTTTCGAATGATCTGGGATCGTTTTAATCATCTAGAATCGTTTAAATCGCATAGAATCGTTCAATTCATGTACAGTTGACCTATAATCGTTCAAATCTTCTAGAGTTTGTGTAGAGTTGACCGAGAATCACTTAAATCATGTAGATTCTTGTGTAGAGTAGACCTAAAATCGTTTAAATCGTGTCGATTTATCCTAGAATCATTTGAATCACTTGTAAATGAAGTTGAATCGTTTGAATCATGTTTTGTGCTGAGGTAGAGACGCCTTTGAATCATTTTTGAGTGATCTGGAATCGTTTTAATCTTCTAGAATCGTTTTAATCATATATAATTGATACAGAATCATTTGAATCATCTACAATTGAAGTAAAATCGTTTTTAATCTTGTGTTGTGCTCGGAATTTAAATAGGCAGTCCAATGGATAAGGTTTTGTATGGTCGATTGCCTAGCGAAATCGTTGCGCTGAGGAATCCACCAGCTCGTTTCCATCGGCAACGATCCTTGCGTCTCTTCCAGGGCAAACGCAGTTCCTGGACCGACAGTCGAGGGAATTCGGTCGTGGGCGGTTCTCTGCGCTTGTCACCCAGCAAAGCCAAGAAATTAATGGAAGAAGCTGCGATTTCTTCCCAAGGCGACGAAGAACAGTACGAACGGTCCAAATCCCCGCATTATAAAGGTATTTTTACGGTTTTCCATTGCCGTTGGCTCACCGGAGCGTCAAATTTCTGTCTGTATCTTCCTTTTCTTGGAAAATTTTCTGATTTTCTGACGTCTTATCGGGGTCCAGAACGCATGGGATTTTTGACAAGGTTGTTCCGAAGAAGTGTCTACAAAAAGCGGCATGCCTTGATGGAGTTCAGCGCTCAGTTTCCCCCTCCGGAGTGGATCGAACCGTCGGCTACCGTGGTTCATTTGCATTGCATAGGGACCCAAACGAACCCCAAAGCCCTACAAGACGGTCAAGAAGAGGACGAAGGCGTTGGCGTTGATACCCCCCCACAGGAGGTAAAAGTGCCTCTCGGCTTGAAAAATCGAAACCTTCAGTTTCGACCGAAAGTGTCAGTTTTATTAATGTTAATTTTTGTTTCTTTTTCAACCCCCCAAAAAATCAAATTAAATAAAATTATCGATATTACATTATCAATATTAAATTAAACTATCAATATTAAATTATCAATATTAAATTATCAATATTAAATTGTCGATATTAAATTAAAATATAGAAATTAAATTATCAATATTAAATTATCAAATTATAAAATTAAAAATCAAACTAAAAAAAATCAAATTAACTAGGTTTACCCCAGTCGAGCGCACCGCCGTTCCAAATCACACGGTTTCCACTCGCGGAACTCACCCTCCCGGCTTTCCAACCGCCCTTGGTCGCCCGCACAGTCCTCGCACAACTATGAAGTTATTGACCGTAACTGTCCGTCACCTTCCCTGGACTCGCTGTCCCTGTCCCTTTCGCTTTCACCTCAGCCGTCGAGCTTGGAAGCGGAAGACAAATCCCGCACTTCATCCCGCGCGACCACGGTGTTGCAAGCCAAGCGCTCCCCGCATATGAACAGTCATAAATTATCCGCGGTGGCCGCCAGCCAAGCCAGCCAAGCTAGCCAAGTCCACAAGCAGTCGAATGGGGTAGCTTCCCATGCAGAGCCCGTCCGGAAAGTCACATACGAAACGCCGGCCCATCATTACGAAGCTTTCAGACGCAATCTTTACAGCAGTTCGCTTCCGCGGCGGAAAACGACAACGACGCACTTTAACTCATCCACCCCGGTCCGTGGGCCGGCTGCGCCCACAGGAGGCAAAACCAATACTTTGGTCGAGCGAGTCCAGCAACAAAGCCAAGTCGGGAACGTAGGGTCGCCTACCTCTACCCGTAGCTCGAAGTCATTGTCATTCTCCTACAGCAGTCCCTCGCGTCATTCCGAGCGCTATTACGGCCGTTCTTCGGTGAGCGGGACTCCATCGCATGGAGTTGTGGGGCCAGTGAATAACGTGAATAGCGTGAATGGCCCTTCAAACGGCAGCGCAGCATTCCAGCGTTCGTCGCTGCAAAGTCAATCGTTTCGATTACCCTCGGCGTCCAGAAGCCAGTCCTTGCTCCCTTCGCCGGTGAAAAAAGACCCCAAATTGGCGTCCAATCAGAGTCTACACTCGCCCACGCTTGTCCAGCAAGTGAATCGCGAGAATCAATGCAGTCCGAACAATGGGTACATGATGAGAGAGAAAGCCAGTCCATCGCCGCGGGCGTTGAAGAAACAGAACGCCCAAAGTCGAGACAACTTTTTCCGACATTCCTGCACGGGGTTGAAGAACGGAGAAAGTGGAGGACCCTTGTCGCCAAATCGTGTGGAACAAATGCAGGAATTACTGCGCGAGTCGGCCTTGAATGGCAGAGGAACGCCTTTGTCTCAATACTTGCAATCGGACTTCGGGAAATCCAAAGGAGCTACCACTTCTACCACCCAGTCTTGTAATGATGCTTATCAGGAAACGGATTTCAGTTTTCCCATGCCGAAAACCAAGACCAATGCGCCCAGCACGGAAATCCACGGCAAGAACTGTCAGTCGGATGGTAATACCACTATCAATAGTCGCATCATCAACATTTCGGTAACCAAAAGCCAAAGTTTTATTAGAAATGCAGAAACTCAGGGCAGCAATGCAAACCCTACTTGTAAGTCCATGTTAGTCGACTCACTCGTCTTACCGCAATTGGCGCCCAACCAATCGCCTAACAACTGTAAATTGGAACAAGAGACCTTTAGAACCTTCCCGAGTCTCACCGAGCTTAATATCAACTTTAAAAGTATCACGGGGCAGAAGATACTCCAAGGATTGAGTGTGAATAGTATTGATACGTTAGTGGAAGTTAATATGCGAGCTTCCAACTGTGACTTGACTACGCGCACAGATTTAGGCATGGTGTAAAAAATAAAATAAAAATGGCGGTAAGAAGAGGAGAGAGAAAGAAAATGGCGGATTGTAGAGTAAACAAAACTTATATAAGCAAAATTAACCGATTTTTCTGTGGGAAGACTAACGTGCCTTTCATGCTGAAGCGTTTCACAAGCAAAGTATCGCATTAACCATAATTTCAGGCTTCCCTATTTAATCGTAAAGGCGTTTCGGTGTAATTTTGTATGTACAGTGCTTCCTTTATTATAGCGGACTTTTGTAGACTACTGCTCTATGCCAGTATCGTACTTTGGATTGTGAATGTATTATGTAAATGTAATCTATTTATCGCCTCATACATTAGCATCAACTTCCCAGTAAGTAGCCTTCTGATTATCTAACGGACAAATAGGTTAGACAGTATGTCAATCCTCAATCTACAATGGGTCAAATGTGACAATGTACATAACGTAGTACGTACATTAACGTACGAATTCTGGTATCAAATAGTGTGATATTTCGGTAAAAGATGTAGATACTTGTATGTTCTCTCTGTCCCTCTAGCGGTGGATCTTTTTCGATTTCAAGCAACTGTTATCCAAACGCACGTGTTTCTATTGACCTTCGAAACCGAAAAGAAATCTTTTCAATGGGACGTGCAGTGTTTTTCCCATTTAAGCATATCGGGGCTATAGAAAGCTTATGTGGGAGAGGTTGTGTATTTACAATTAGAAAACATAACTTTTTTTCCACAAACAATGAAAAGGAAGTGCAAAAGAAATGCCAAACCGTTGTTGAACCGTTTGGAACTTTGCAAGTAGTTGCAGAAAACGCTAATTTATCTCTAAAACCTACAGATACAAGCAATGTTTCAAGTCTTAAAACCTCGTTATTGTCTTTCACTGCTTCTGAGGAACATTTGTCAAGAATTCAGCTTTCAAAAGCAGCGTCTAATGGGATTTATAATTTAAACATATTTGGACTTCCAAATCAGAAAGAAAACAGAGTTTCTTGCATTGCCGAAGTTCCTATAAAATATGGTACATTTTCTTTTCTTTATTTATTTAATTATTAACTTATTATTAATTAATGTATTATTTATTTATTCGTTTATTTATTATATAGATCTCCAAATACATTCTACAGGACCTGGATTGGTTGATATCGCTAACATGGAATCCGATGTGGTGAATATAACAAGCGAAGCGTCGCATATTTCGGCCAAAAGCTTAAAAAGCGAAGAAATTTCTCTCGTCACGCAATCAGGAAACGTTACTTGGAAAGGTGCCATTTTAGGAAATGTACATGTTATTACCCAAGACGGAGTAAGTTAAACTTTTCTTTAACTTTCCCTTTCTGCACGACAATTGTTAATGTATTATTCTTCTTAGAACGTTCAAGGAGAGCGCATTCAAGGACTCCGAGCTCATATTGCAACCGAGTCAGGTAACATTGAACTGCAGTCCGTTTACTCCGAAGAATCCCGGTTTATGAGTCTCTCGGGGAACGTCAAGCTCCGCAACTTACATAGGAAGTCTGTCGTTCACATCAAAGAAAGAGGAAACCTAACAGTTTGTAAGCAAGTTGAGAATTTCAGGAAAGTTGAAATTGATTCGGATTCTTATTTCAGCGGGATTGGATGGAAGCATCGAGGCAACATTAAATGGAGGCCATCATGCACTCCAAATTTCCAGATTAGACCAATCTTCGCTTATTAAATGCGAAGATGGTAGCATTGTGTTACAGCTGCCAACACCTTGTCCATTCAGTTTAAGCATTGAAGCCTCTGATATCCAGCTTCCTAAAGACGGAGTCGAGGATTTTGTAGTCGAATCCAATTGCAAAGTTACAAAACCGGGTTCAGATATCGTGCTTTCGGTATCAGCGATGAACAGCCGTGTCATTGTTCAATTTGCTGATTGGTTTTCCAGTCTGGGCCTACTTTTGAAACCCAGGGCGGAAAAAGTGAGTACTTTAGTATCAATTGTAAAAACGAATCTTTGAAAAATTCGACTGTTTTTATTTATTGAAGCAAATATAGTAGTCGTGTTAGTGCACAGCGAGTTCTACTTGCTAAGCTTCTTGACCCTAATATGATGAAAAAATGTTCTTTATATATTTTAGTTAAAATGCAGAATAGATTTTAAAGCGATTAAATGCTGTGATTGGATGGGAAATTCTCAAAATTCGTAACAGTCGTGGCTCGCGGTTCAAATGTGTGGTTCGAAGCTCGCGTTTTGCGAACATTCGGAGGAAGGCCGGTCTTATAGAAGCTACTAAATGACGCCTTTTCGGAGGATCGGATTTACCAAAAGCTTACCGATCTGACTGCTAACCGTTATGTGGCGTGCTGTGGGTATGTCGAGAGCAGTTTCTGTTTGGGAACGTGGACTAATGAATATTGAATTTAACTGACATTAATGTTCACCAAGTTAACGTCATGTTGACGTTTCTTCTATTTAGTGTAGTTCCCAGTTACGCATGTTATTTTTTTCTTTATCAAGGGATTAGGTTAGGTTTGGTTAGGCTAAGGTTAGGTTTGGTTAGGCTAAGGTTAGGTTTGGCTAGGTTAGGTTTCGTTAGGTTAGGTTTGGTTAGGTTAGGTTAAGTTTGGTTAGGTTAGGTTTGGTTAGGGTAGGTTTGGTTAGGTTATAGGTTAGGTTTGGTTATAGGTTAGGTTTGGTTATAGGTTAGGTAAAGCTAGGTTAGGTTAGGAGACCCGCTCCGAAAATGCATTAAAAGGAGCGCCTAAATGCCCGAAGCAGACAGCTTGTAGATGTCATCCGAAAAGGCGTCAAGAAACGTACCCTAATCCTAATGCTCCTGCAAATTCTAAGCATCATATTCGCTTTCTTTACCAGGAGGTGGCACCACATGTTGGGGAATAATCGGGTAAATTTCCTCCGAATAGGCGTCTTTTAGCCTCTTATCCGGTCTTATCAATAGACTTGTTTCCAAATTCGCGTCATCTGTGGGGAGAGGTGTCGAATCCGCCATTATCGGCCAAACTCTGGCACTTGCCATAAGGCTGCTTGTTATTGTTTCACTGTTTTTCTCCTTCCTGGTAGTTTTAATTGTCGCAAATGCCATCTTGCTGTGTTCCTTTGTGTAAGTCCCGGCCGGGAATGTTGGATAAAGTTAGCCAAGAGCCCTGAATTTCTTTCCACAGATTACCAAAAGAACCGAAGTTGCTAAGGCAGTTTGCATCAACACGTTCTCCGGATTTAGTTACATACTGTAGCGGTTCGCGAGTCGAACCGCTGGCGAACCAGAGGGCTAGCGAGAGAAGGCAGTTGAGCGAGAGCCGTGGAGAGAGGAGGAGTAAGAGAAGAGTTGCGGAACGAGAGACGTAGAGAGAGGAAGAAAGAAAGAGTCGTAGAGCGGGAACGGTAGAGAACGGACGAGAGTCGTAAGGGCGTGACGAAGGGTAGCGTGAGTGAGTAAACGCGGGGGATAGTGGAAAAGAGAGCGAGTGTTGAGAAGTGTAAAGAGACGGATTACTGGAGATAAAGATTTGAAACCGTAATAAAAAGTGCATTAGTTAATCCCAAGGAACCAGAATCGAACCCATCGCTACAATACGTACGTAATTTATCCCGGAGTCGAACATGACACTCGTGTGTCAACGGCCAACATTGAATTTTTCTTTTTTCAGCTAGTGGAGTGAAAGAAAGTGCAAGTTTTAACGACTCTCATCAACGAAAATTGATGAGAATCGTTAAGCTAACCTAGTCTAACCTAACTTAATAACCTGACCTATAATCAAACCTAAGCTAACCTAACCTTACCTAACTAAGCTAACCTAATTAACTTAACTAACCTAAACTAATGCATTTCCAATCCAACTACCAATTTTGAACTCGAGTTACACCCGTTTGTCATTCGTTCTCCGAGAACATTTTGAAACTATAATACTGTACACACTAGTGTCATTTTTATCCCCGAGTTCCGAAACTGAAGAACCTGTTGGTTTGCATTGAGAATAAGACTAGGGCCATCTAACGGGTGCATTGTCGACTGCCGCTTTTTCCTCAGGTTTTGGCCGATAATGGCTGCCACTTCGGTTCCTGTAGTCTTCACTAGATGTCGTTGGCGAATTTGGAAACAAGTCTATAGTAAAACAGCTGCGGCTTTGCGATGAGTGTATAAATCTTCGTGTACATTCCTAATCGTTTCGTGTCGAAGCTTGGTCGTGGAGAAGAACACTTAAACTCAATCTCAGAAGAACACTTAAACTCAATCTCAGAAGAACACTTAAACTCAATCTCAGTACTCGAATTTTAAAAATGTTAACTGAAGTAAATACTGGAGACTCTATCCTAGATGCTGCTGTGCAGCAGTGGCTCAAATGGGACAAGGTACCGTAAATGTCGAAATAAAAAAAACCTACGCTACGACATAAAATCGATTTTTGTTCACTGTAACATTTTTTATTATTTATTTTTCGACAGAACGAAAAAAATCGCGGGGAATTACTTCAGCTTCTCGAAGACAAAAACACGGCTAAACTGCATTCCATCTTTGCTTCTCGCTTGGAATTCGGCACAGCAGGATTACGTGGGGTTATGGGTGCCGGCCCTTCACGCATGAATGACGTCACAATCATCCAAACTTCCCAAGGACTCGCGAAATACCTCCTGGACTGCGGAATAGCTAATGTTGAACAAAAAGGAGTAGTCATTGCCTACGATGGCCGCCATAATAGTGAAAAGTAAATCATTTAAACCCCAAAATGGCCGTAAAATGATAAATCAATTAATTTATACTATCCATTTATTCGGGATCAGGTTTGCCAAACTTGCATCAAGAGCTTTTGTACAAAACGGCATCAAAGTCTACCTCTGCTCCCGTATGTGTCCCACTCCCTTATTGGCATACGGAATACTCCATGAAGGAGCTGCCTGTGGTATTGTTGTCACCGCTAGTCATAACCCCAAAGACGACAATGGCTACAAAGTTTACTGGGAAAACGGAGCCCAGATCCTCTCGCCCCATGATAAAAACATTCAAGCTACTATTCTAACTTGCCTGGAACCTCTTCCTGACGCCTGGGAGGTGGATATTATTCGCGAGCATGCGTTAGTTTCCGATCCTTTGGATGCTCTTTGCCACGACTACTTTAAAGAACTCGCGGAAGATTCTTTGGACCTAGAAGCCAATAAGCAAAGTCCTTTGAAGTATGTCTATACACCTTTGCATGGCGTAGGAGGACCTTATATGGCCCAAGCCTTCGCTTCTTGTCAATTCAAGGTAGTTTTTGTGTGTCAAAACGATTTTATTACGATAATTTTAATTGATCACTTTTTTTTTTATTGAATTTCTTTAATTTAATTAATTTTTTTAAATTTTATTTTATTTGTTTGATTTTGTTTATTTTGTTTGTTTTCATTTTTTTTAAATTTACAGCCGTTTGTACCCGTGAAAGAGCAGTATGAGCCTGATCCAGAATTCTCGACAGTCGTTTTCCCTAATCCCGAAGAAGGCAAATCTACTTTGGAACTCTCACTCGCTACTGGAAACAGGGAAAATTGCGATTACGTCATCGCTAATGACCCTGATGCTGACCGAATGGCTGGAGCTCAGCGTTTACCTGATGGCAAATGGCGGGTTTTCACAGGCAACGAAATGGGAGCTTTGTTAGGCTGGTGGGCTTACCAATGCTACGTTAAAGTTCACGGAAAAGCTTCCGAGGCTGCAGTTAAACCGGTTATGATAGCTTCTTCTGTCTCGTCCAAGCTGCTACAGACCATGTCACAAGCTGAGGGGTTTATCTTTGAAGTACGCGGCTTAGTGCTAATCCTAAATCCTTCTTAACGTTGTGGTAAACGGTTCTTCTTGTAGGAAACGTTGACAGGATTTAAATGGATGGCTAATAAGGCCCACGAATACGTAAATAAGGGTCATCCAGTCCTAATGGCGTTTGAAGAAGCTATTGGGTACATGTTTGGGACTCGCGTACTTGACAAAGACGGTATTAGCGCAGCCATTCGTTTTGCCGAATTGACTTCATACTTACACAGTCAAAACTCTAACCTAGCTGATCAGTTGAATAACTTATATAAAGAGTACGTTTGGTGCAAATGGAATTTTAGAAACAGAATCTAATTAATTACTTTTAGGTACGGTTACCACACAACTTGCAATTCCTACTTCCTGTGTCATGATCCTATCCGTATTAAGAAGGTGTTTGATCATCTCAGGACTTTCAAAGGCGAACCTAATACGGTAATTTAAACATGTTTGCCAAAATGTTTGAATTTTAGCTGAATTTTTTGGGCTTTAGTACCCGGATTCTATTTGCGGAGGGAAATATCGTGTGACTGCAGTCCGAGATTTGACTACGGGCTATGATTCCAGAATGCCCGATAAAGTGGCAAGCTTACCAGCCTCGAAATCATCGCACATGCTCACCTTTTTCTTCGAAAACGGACTGCAAACAACGCTTCGCGGGTCAGGAACTGAGCCCAAACTGAAGTACTATACTGAGTTGATTGCCCCCAAAGAACTCACGTAAGTTTTTGTTATTAACTCTCTTGATGTGTTATTCTTGTTATTATTCTTCACGTGGAGTGTGAAACTGATTGTGTTTTTGTTTAGAGATTGGAGTGAAGCCGATGCTACGTTGAAGGAAATGGTTCAAGGCATCATCAATGATTTCTTGCAGCCTGAACTCAATGAACTGCAGCCGAGGAAAGATTAAGTATTACGCAAAATACACCCAAGATGGTTTGACGTAGTAAACAGAGATTAGATAAAAACTATTGTTGTGCGTTAAGTGCTGATATTATGTATTAGTTTGTGTGTTTTCGACCGCTTCTTGTTCTTTTATTTTTAAGTAATATAACTGATGTCTCTCATTGAAACTTTAAGGTATAGCGCCAACATTTAAATACGGAAAAAGAATTGCAATTATTATTACGTCATTCAGCTTTCATTTAATTCATCGCGAAAGCTTCACATTGGGCCAACAATTAATTTTTAAAATTAAAAAACAGGTCACGCCATCTGCTAGCTTGTAGTGATAACTGCAGGGCTAGTGTTTGGGAGTTTTTCAGCGCTCAAGAAGTAAATATTCCTATTTTCCATTTTGAGGTCTAAAAGAACATGGTGAATGTTGTGAAAGGAATATTAGTTGAATGGTAAATATAAGTCAAACTTATTATCTAAACGAAGCTAAGTCTAATTCTCTATTTTATTGCATTACAGTGATCCCGCTATGAAACAGTTTTTGCTACATTTGGATGAAACTTGTGCTTTAGGAAGAAAATTTATCCTGCAAGACTTGGACGAAACACACGTGTTTATTTCGACAGAGATCTTGGAAATCCTACAAGGACGTATTGATGATTTGATGGATCAAATCAGCTTTCCTTTGCACGAAAAGGACCCCTGAACTAAACTACTAAACGTTACGTTACCGGATTAAAGGAGACGTGGACGTGAACAAAAGAAAAGAAAAACAGAGTTGACAATATTCCTGACACTAAACTAAACCTCACTAGTGTTATCTAGTTTAAAACTACGTATATAAGATTTAAGATGGCAGCCTCACGGGAATCCGCTCGTGTAAAAGACTCGAATTCTCGCCGCATCTTAGACGAAGCAGCGAGGAAAAGAAGGGCACGAAAAGCATTGGAAGCTTTGGAGCAAGATAACTACCATGACGATCCTCACGCCAACTTGGTTATGAGCAAGAAAGTTCCGAAATTCGAAGAATCTTTAGATAACAAGCCTACTCGCAAACGCCGTTCCAAAAACTTTGAATATTTCAAGCAAAGGTTCAACCCGACAAATTACCTGTTTAAACCCGTACTATCTGTTTAATCCGTAATGTTTCTTGTTCTCTAGATTTCGCAAAACATTCTGTCAGCTATTAGAAGAAGAACAGTTTAATCGTCCAGAGCCTCCAAACTACATGTCAGCCCAAGCTGAACCCTCCGCTTTTCCGGAACGTCATTTCTGTGCTGTCTGCGGATTCCCTAGCAATTACACATGTTTATCATGCGGCGCTCGTTATTGCTGCATAAAATGCTTAGGAACCCATCAAGACACGCGTTGCTTGAAATATACTGCGTAGTTAACACAATATGTAATGATTTTGTTTCCGTAATCCGTGTACTATGTTCGAAACACTGGCATTTCCTATAACAACTTGGACTTTTCTCTCTGGGCAATCCTGTTAGTATGAGCTTTGACCGACTATAATTCACTTAACTTTTGTTTCTTGACTTGCACGCTTCATATATCTCACCAGCATTGATCAAAGTTTATCTCACTGACCAAGATTTACATTGCGATCCTGACTCATTGATGCGATGCTAGGAAAAGCATTGCGTTTGCGAAATTCGAAGCCAAAAAACGATAGAACCCTTTGCTAGATAGTTAGGTTATATTTAGACCAAGTTTTGGCAGACAGTTGGGTCCACGTGGAGTCAGTGTGGGGCCGAATTTCATAAACGAGGTTCCCGGACCTTCGAATGATTCTCGGTTTTCGTACTTTTCGTACGTGTTCAAGTACTTTAGGGTTTAGGCTGAAAAACAGGGTCGTAGACCTGGGGTGTTTTCCTGGAAAAGTTTCCCCAATATTTCTCCTAACCGGTCTAGCCCGCTTTCCGCAAGTTTGACCCTTGCTTTTATGGCATAATGAGATTGTCGCGAAGTCGAGATTAAGCGAATTGCAACTTGTACTACGATATATTGCCAAGGGATCAAAGTCTAACCATAACAAAGTTCGAGCTTTGAGCTTTGGAACCTTTGGCCGAGTTTTCTTTCATAATATTTGAAGCCAAAGGACCAAAAATAAAGCCGGTTTCAGGTCTAGAAACCGTGAAGTTTGCCAAGCAGTGTCCACGTGCACACTTCCCAAGTTTACTAAAAGGCCTTGAACAAGTCACCGGTTAGTTCAGTCTGTTGTGAAACCCCGAAGTAGAAGGTTGTTAGCTAACGTGTGTGATCGCTCCAAAAAGCAATTTTAAACGGACGTTCAAGTAAGTTAACGTTAATCTTATACAGCCTTTTCCATATTCTAAGATCTTCACAATCTTAACGCGTAATTTCCGGTGTTTTTCTGTTGTATTACTCATATGAAAACCGCATCCTTAAAGCGGGGAGTTTATGTGATGCAATAGCGGTACTTTTTGACGATTTCAACCAGTCACGTTCTGTTCTCGTGCTGTTATATTAGTTAGGCATGGTAAATTCTAATAGTGTCTTCCCCTTTTAGGCCCATATGTATCGTCGTTATACAGCAGAACAAGCCCGTGAACAAGAAAAGA
This sequence comes from Lepidurus apus apus, assembly GCA_022832285.1. Taxonomy (NCBI): domain Eukaryota; kingdom Metazoa; phylum Arthropoda; class Branchiopoda; order Notostraca; family Triopsidae; genus Lepidurus; species Lepidurus apus. The sequence goes on along the minus strand of JAGJRO010000123.1, from coordinate 246,213 downwards.
TGGTGCAAGCTTCCGAGATGCCCCATGTGGAATTCATTTCCCGGGTTTCCAAACTTCCTATGGTGAATTCCGCCATCAACTACGCCACCGATGCCTACGGCAAAGCTAAGGTACAATATTTCGGAAGGTTTTCCCTGTTTTCGAGGAAAAGGTATTTCGCAAGATCCTAACCTTGGCTCTTTCGTGTTGTTCTGTGTCAACAGGACATCAGCCCTTACATTGTTCAAAGAACCCTAACAACTGCAGAGGATACGGTTAAGTTTGCAGCCCACAAAGCAGTCCCCGTGGCCAACAAGCTCAACAAACCTTTGAACTTGGTGGATAGCCTGGCCTGCAAGACTTTGGACGTTGTCGAGGATACGTTCCCCGTGGTAACGCGAACACCCGAAGAAGTAAATAATATTACTTCCTTTATATCAAAATAATTTACAAATAATACCTAAATAGTTTACTTATTGATTTAATTGTGTTTGCGTATGTGTGTATTCGATTATTAATTCCAAATAATTTATAAATATTACTTGAATAGTTTCATAAATAATTCAACAATGTTCGCGTATTTCTGTATTCGGCTATTCCAAATAATGTTAAATATTTCGTGAATTATAATAATTTAGAATTAGAATTGGAATGTATTACTAACAACTCAGTATAGACTTGTTTCCAAATTCGCGCCATCTATGGGGAGAGGTGTCGAATCCGCCATTATCGGCCAAACTCTGGCACTTGCCATAAGGCTGCTTGTTATTGTTTCACGGTTTTTCTCCTTCCTGGTAGTTTTAATTGTCGCAAATGCCATTTTGCTGTGTTCCTTTGCGTAAGTCCCGGCCGGGAAAGTTGGATAAAGTTAGCCACGAGCCCAGAATTTCTTTCCACAGATTACCAAAAGAACCGAAGTTGCTAAGGCAGTTTGCATTGAGAATAAGACTAGAGCCATCTAACGGGTGCATTGTTGACTTTTTCCTCAGGTTTTGGCCGATAATGGCTGCCATTTCGGTTCCTATAGGCTTCACTAATGGCGTTTTTCGTTGGGAAACATAGTGCTGCACTTTTCGGCACTGAGTTTTCAGAACACTGCGATATGGTGTGTTTGAAAAATCGAGTGCTAGAGAAACGTGCCCCAGTGGTCCCAAAGAAAAACGCCATAAATGTCGTTTGTGAATTTGGAATAAGTCTATTGTTTATGTGCAGTGCACATGCAAGAGAGCGTTACTAACTTAATCATTTTAATTTGCTTGTAGATCGTCACCGATACTAAGAACTACGTGAACCATAAGCTTCAGCCGGTGCACAATGGCATGGACAGCGCTCGTTCGGCCGTCAACATGGTTACCGAGAGGGGCGTTTCTGCAGTCGCCAAAACGACGGATGTATTGCTTGGCAATCCTTTAGCCAATTACGCCTTTGGGACAGTGCACTCCGCTTTGGATGTGGCTGACCATTACGTCGATTACTTCCTACCACCCAAAGCTGATGCAGGTAAGCCCAAACAGCAGTTCCTTTTTTGGGCTTGCCAAAAGTATTGCGAGTGTACTTACGGCGGAAGGTTTGACTAATACATTTTGCTTACGCCCTTTTTAAACTAAACAGATGCTTACGCTTTTGTTGTATGCTTAAAACTTACTTTACGAAAAAAAAATCTAAAACTACAAAATTACTTAAACTTGTCGTATGCTTTAAACTTTGTATTGAAAGTAAACATCTTTTATGTTTACTTTCGAAGTTTAAAAAAAAATTCAATTGAAAGTTTTTTTGTTTTTATTAATTTTATTTTTTCTGTGTCACGCTAAAATTGTATGCTTGAAAACTTTCGTGTATTGAAATATTGAAAGCAATCATGTTTTTTATGTTTGTAATAATTTGATATTTTTTGCGTGTTTTAGTCCCGGAGGAGAAGTCCGCTTTTCCGGAAGCTGCGTCTCAGAAGGTGACTTGGTCGGTTAGCCGTGCTATGTCTTTAAGTCGCAAGGTGCAAGATCGCGTTTTGGACAACGTTCATCATAGTTTGTACCATCTTTCTTCGGAAGGCGTGAGCGCGGCTGGTGCGCTCATTCCATTGCTGCAGTGGCTCAAGGAGGTCCGTCTGGGCTTCAGTCCGGCTGAGCTTCCCGCTCATTTACGCGCGATGCTCGTCAATATCGCTAACAGTGGTAATGAAGCAGACCAACCTCCGGAGGATTCCGTGGGATCGGCGCTTTGGTTTGGCCGCCGTTTAACGAGCCGTGTGGAATTGATGGCCATGTCTATCGTGAACATTCTTGAGCATCTACCTACCGCAATGAACAATCTCGTCGCATTTGCCAGGCAACAGATGGACAAGGCTGTCGTCATGATTTCGGAAATCGGAGCCTACTTCGTTAAAACTACCAATATCGATAACCTCATCGTTGATGCCTTGGTCCAGATTCAACAACATTTGCCCCTCATCTACACTGCCTTGGCCAAAGTTGGAGACCTTTCCATTGCTATTGCGGTAAACAATGCTTTCATAATCCATTATATTGTATTATATGTTCATTCTTCATTTAAAATAAATTTCCATGCATATAAATGCATACTATCGATATTATGAATATATATCGATATTATAAAGGTATACTATCGATACGTGTAATATCGATATATATAATATCGACTCCATGCATGCAAAAAGGTTGGTTCAGAGAGGTGACTTCAAACCGAATCTCATCTTTTTGTCCATAGAAGCGGCTTTTTCGTGGCTTGGAACCCCATATCCAGAGCACTGCAGAAGGCGTTCAGCAAAGCATGGACGAGAAGCGTCGCCTCCTTTCGGCCCACGAGCAAGTCTCCGGCAGCTTCATCGAGGGTTCTCCCGGAACCGTTCGACACCGTCAACACCAACAACATGCTCAGGAACATCACCAGCACCATCAGGAGCAGCCTCATCAACAACACTAACTTCTTACCAACGTCTTTGCATTTTTATAATCGTCTACAACAAGTTTTGGAATCGGACCCGCAAGCGAATGTACTCAACTTGGATATGCCTGTCACTTTAGCTCATTTTTCTAATAATGCTTTCACCTCCCGCCGTCTGTTAAAAACGTTGAGATGCGTGGAACAAGTCACTTTTAAAATGTCGCCAAATATGCAAAACATGGCCGTCAGCGTTACTCTCAAGCTCCCACCCACGCGTTCCCAAGCAGATCCTTCGCTGAATCGTTTTTTGAGGTTCGATTTACTGCTCAATTGGCAAATATGGCGTAAAAAAGATCATTCTACTTCTAAAAAAAAAAACACTAATGTTTTACCTATCACCTAGTTCCCATTTTTTTTATTTAAAACGCGAATTTTCTGGGTTCACTTTACCGCCATTCGCGTTTCTTTTACTGTTACATGTTCGTTTTCTTTTACGCTTGCGAAGCTATGTTTGATGCGGGTCCATTTGTTAGGGTATATTGGAAGAATAGAGTGCATTATATAATACACGTTCATAGCAATAACAACAAAATTATGCTAGGGTTTATGAGGAATTTAACATATTTTAATTAATACTTTATTTTTTCATTGTTGAACAACGTATTACTTCTTTAATTTTCATTGTTGAGTAAAATTCGGCTGCACCTGCGTTATCCTTTCTTTCTGCCGATTATATTAAAGTACTTCCTAATACGCAAGCGCTTTTTGTATTTCCCAGTAGTGGGGAGCTCTTAACCAGAGTAGTTCGTGTTGAATGTAAGAAGAGTAATGTACGGTTCACACGGATCGTCGTTGTGTAAGCACTTGTTGCACCTCAGGTTTCTGCTTGCAGCTTCCGAGCAATCGTCTCGTGAGTGCGAAGATTTGGTTGCAAGTTTTGCGAAAGAACGAGATGGTTTAAAGGATCAAGTCGTGAATCTTCGAGCTCGGACCAAAACGGATCTCGTTGAGCAGACTCATAAGGAAATCGAAGCTGTGCGCAGTACTTTCCAAGACTTGAATCTCAGGAACGAGTCATTAACGGATCACGTTGAGCAGCTTCGCAAAGATGTTAAGGAGCATTACCTGGTACGGGCCAAACGACAGCAAGAAACGGAAAAATTGAAGGTAAGAAGGTTTAGTTTGTCGGTAACAGAATAGTTCCTTGTTCTGCCATGCACCCAATGTGTGCAGCATTTTAACGTTGTAGAGTGCTGCCGGACAGCCGGATACGTGTTGATAAGCGCGAAAGCAAACATTGTTCTTCTTTTTTTCTATCCATTATGGCTAAATAAACACCCTTTTTATTTATGTGCCGTCCCCAGCATAAAATCGATGGATATCGTGTACATCACCTTACGGAGCAATTCCAACACGATGAGATGCAACAAGAACTTGAGTTATTGCGACAGGAATTGGTTACTCGGCAAAATGAAAATAACAAACGCAAGAGTTTGATTAAAGACGAAAGGGATCGGGCTTTACGCTTAGATGGTATTGTCGAAGAAGGGAAAACGCAAAAGGAAAAACTGCAGAAACATTTCGAACATCGAGAGGCAGTACTTTCGAAGTAAATGTGAAGAAAATGAGTTTTTCACTTTTCGTTTTAAAAAAAAAATGGTTTAAGGGTTGAGGCGGTCTTGGCGGATATACGGAAGAACTATGCGGAACAACTGGAAAAGAATAAAGGCCTCAAAACTAAAATCCAAGATCGTAGAAAGGATTCCAATTCGCTGGCAAAAAAAATTGGCTCTTTTCGGAAGGTAATTCCGTATTGATTAAATTAACTAAAACCTCGGGAAAACATCACTTTCTTGGCAAAAAAAATTATTTGAATTAAAAACAATTTTTCTTTAGGCGACTTCACAGACACGAAGTAAAGTTCACCGTTCTAATTTACGTTTGTCGGACGAAAAGGACAAGATTTTCTGTCTGGGAAGCAAGATTCGCAGCTTTCGTGGAGAAATACGCGTTGCTCGAGAGGAATTCGAGTCACTGAAAGGGCAAACAAGACGTTCGGGTACGTAGCTAACATTTTACATTTGTAGGCATATTAGTATAGTTATGTATGTATTATGTATTCAATTCGTTATATATTTGTGATTATTTATTTTTATTAATTAATTGAGCAGAAATCGAGGTAAAAGAACTACAGGACTCCATTGATGCAACTTGCAAGAAGGTAAGCAAACCTCACAATGATCATTCAATTTATAAGAGCCAAAAGCAAATACAACGGAAACACGAAGAAGTGAATTGCTTAAAATCCGAAGTCTCGAACCAAGCGATAACTACTCAGACTCGTTGGTCAGAAGATCTTACGAAACGGCAGCACCTAGTGACAGAAATTGCGAACCTTAAATTCACTATTGAAAGCCTGAGTCAAAAGTTACGAAACGCAGAAGCCGAATATGCTGAGACATTAGCGTTGAAGGGCCAAACAAAGCAATCATTGGAACAAGTAGAAGAAGTAGTGGAAGAAAAGAGGGCTTCTCTTAAAGAGGCCCAACTTATGCTCGAAGATCAGAAGAAAGTAGCCAGGATTTTGGATAAAGAAATCCATCACTCGCACGGCGTTATTCGCTCCAATACAAGGTAACTAAGGATTTAGTGGTTAAGGAAATACATCAGAAGAAAATTAACGATTAATTTGCTGTTTGTAGAAGGCATTTTGTTCTTTACCAGCAGAACGAGAAGCTTCGAAGCACCAAAGAGCATTTAGTATGGAGCAGACACACTATAGGAAAGTTTGAAGCCAGTTCGATTGTTCGATTCTTACTTTTAAACATTCAAGACTCGCGAAAAAATTTCTGTTTTATAGCATCCAGCAGATTCATTTGAAGGCCAGTTTGCATGAAACTTACACTAAAAGGTTTAGAACAAATTACTGTATATTACTGTTACCGTAATTTGAAAAAGTAGAAATCGAGAAAAAATTTTGAGTTTTTGTCGATTTCGAACGTTTTTGATTCACGGAGCGAACGTTTTTTTCTGGGAAGTTCGGGGCCTGCAAAGGAGGGCGCTAGTGTCGAATTTGTCTTAAAACTTTCCCGTAGAGTATCGGCTAGATGCTCCTTGGCACCAAAGCGCATCTTAGAAATCGTGTACTTTCCCGTTCAAAGGCAAATACCGCCCCTGGCAGTCGCGTGACGGCAGAGGCTAACCCATCGTTCGAAACTGAAACACAAATGCACTCTCATTTAACGCGGGGTTACAATTACGGGAAACACTTGAACCGTGAAGACCTTTCGAAGCCAGAATCTCCAACGAAAATCTCGGATTTGCTTGAAAATTATGCTAATTTGGAGAAAAAACTTCGCGTCGAGATCAAAAGTAAACGACAACAGAACCACACGTTAACTTTGACCTTGAAGTCGGCGCTAAGACGGCAAAACCACTTGTCGGAGCGGATAAAACAAGGCACACAATTGTTGGCGGACTCATCTGAAACCGAGACTTCAGTCTGGAATGCGTACGTAACCTATAAAAAAGGTAAAATTCTAAATTTGTAAACGTTGATTTTTGTTTGATCTCTTAAAATTAAATTTCTTATGTTGTAGAGCTCCGCAAGACAAATGAATTTCCGCCGTTTCCTTGAAACCTAGTTCCCACTTCGCTTTTTATCACAAACGCTAACTGGGGGTTCGCTTTGTCGCCAGTCGCGTTTCTTGTAGTGTAACGTGTTACCTGGGACCGGCAAACGGTAGAAGTAGAACTGCACACCTAATTTTCCCAATTTCTTGCTTTTCTTGTCAATTGTATTCCTTCCAAACATGCTCTAGCGTTCAGTTTTCGAAGTATGTTGGAATTTTTGTTCTGTGACTTTTCTTAGTTCCAGAAATTAGATTCTAAAAGTATGCAAATGACATGTTTTGCTTCCACCCGGAATTCCTTATTTGCTTATTTATTGTACCCAAAAAGAAATCCCCATAAAATTTAGTTTACAAAAATGGTCCTTTATGTTGTAAGATTTGGAATTTTGTAAATAAAAAGTGAAATTTGGGGAATTTTTTCGAGATTTTCATAAAATCCGCCAAAAAAGGGGGCCTGGCCTCGAAAAAGGACGAATCCTATTGGTGGATTGGCGCGAAAAAGGGGCGTGGCTCCTTTTCGAGCTGAAAAAGCTCTTTCAGGGCTTTTCTCCATAAGGAATAATGCTGTATCAAGGGGGTCCCTGCAGAAATCGTGAAAAATTGAGAGCCTCGCTGCTTTCCCTGTTCCCCAACTCCCCTGCTCGGTTTCCCATTCCCAATATTCGAGCTCGTGATGCCGAAGCTTCACAATTTCGAATATGGGTATAGGAACCTTGCCGGGAAGGCATAAGGTACAGAGAAAGGCAACCATTTCGTTTTTTTGACGAAATAAAGTGCATCGACCAGGTCTTGAACCCACGAAATCTCGCTTTAAAGGCTTGCACCTTATCCACTTGGTCCCGTGTTCATATTACACGTATGTTAAAACATCTATAAAACCAACATATGAACAAAGCTGGTGAACAATATACATTACATTTTGTTTGATATATAAAAATATATGACAGCTGAAGTTCGCACAACTGTATTTCTTTGTTTGTATGTATATTAAAATGTAATACAAAATCCTCCCTCAAAGTTTGTGTACGAGTCCAAATCATAGTAAATAAATAACAGGGCCAAGTGTTTGCTTTAAAGTATTTTTATTAACAGCTCACACATATACAATATACATTTTCAAATATCCTTGAGGTTTCTCTATATTACTGTTACCGTAGTTAGAAAAACTCGAATTACTTCAGTTGTTCACACTTTACTTCCTTTACGCACTCCACGCAGGTGTTGTTATTATTCTTGGGTTGGGGCGAAATTTACGTAAAAGTACTTAGTTTAAAGATACACTGCAAATCGCACTGACTGCACTCCGCCCCTTCGCTTTCTAGCACTTGTTGTAAATTGTTCCTTTTATAAAAGTGGCGTCTAAATGAGTTTTGTCAATTTCGAACGTTTTTGAAGATCCTTGTAGAGCTTCGCAAGACATAAAAAATTTAGGTCGTTTCCGTAAAACTCAACAGAGAATATATTCACATGCACAAGCTTACAATATAAAATCAAGCGTACAAAAATGGGTCGGCCTATATCACGTTTTAAAATGAGCAAAGCCGTTTGCGCTGGTCCTTTCTCGCACACATACATACATATAAACACTATAGCTTGAAGAGGAAATTGCATTACACGTTATAGCATCATAGTCTCTTTTACACCAATTCCGCCACTAGTTGTGGCTCACCGTCCTTGTTCACTGTCAAGTTCGATTTCAACGGAGAACTTAGTTTGTTCGTGTCGTCCAACGGTCGAAAGTAACCATCTCCTTCATCGTCGTTTTGTAAGAAAGCTGCAGCCGACTATAATACACGCAAAGTTCAATAAATTGGAAATTTACAAACCGTTGAAATTTCAATTCGTTCATTTTCTCACCATCACTCCAGGAACTTGTGGCCCAGATCCTTGGGAAACTTTGGAGTAAATGTTCAAAGTAGCATAATCATTACTTTCTCCAATATCTTCGCCTATACTGAAGTTCCGTAACCGTGGCGGACTTCGTCGAGGCTTTTGAATCGTCGCGTACGCATGATTCTGAGGATCCTTTGTGAAAATAACCCATTTCATTCCATTATTAACTGTCTATTAACTGACTATCATTTCCTTTCACACATTACCTGGGCAAACGCTGAAAATTCGGCTTCACTAGCTACTTGATTGATGTTGCGCAACGGTGAATCCAAATCTGTCACCATTCGCATGCTAAGCTCTTGTTCTTCATAGGGCTTAAAGCTTCTGAAAACATTCAAAATTCCATAAATTAATAGAAAATTTCCAAATTTTTATTTACGAACTTTTCTATCCATAAAGGGTTATCTGTAGTGCTGAGAATATCAGGTGGAGTTTCTCGTTTAACCACTTTGTCTTTCGTATTCATCTTGGGTTTGGGTGGCTTCACAGTCCTAGACAATAACACAATTGTTAATAAAAATTCTTAGAAAGAAGTTTTCAAGGAATTTGGGGCATTACCAGTGCTTGAGGCAACAACAGACAACCAAGAAGGTAATAAATCCAATGAAGAGAACAATTAGCAGCGCAATAAGGGCAGCTAACGCGGGTTCGAAATCAGATCGCGGGATTCGTGAAGCCGCAGGCTAAAAAGCACAGATTTATCTTAAGAAAATTATAAAATAACAAGTTAGTACCAAAACATTAAGGATCTCGGTGTTGTTGTAAGCTCGTAGGAGGTCATAGTGGGCGTCTACGACCTTAATTACATCGTCAATGGGCAAAATCCGTTTCGTATTCGGATCTACGCCATGGACATAAAAGTCAGACCTGTAAACGGAATTTTTACCATTATTTTTTATTAAATTAGGGAGAAAAAGAAAACAGAATTGTACCAGTCTTTTCGTAAGGTCCCATCGTCCATCACATGGTTCTTGAGTTCTGCTCCCACGATAATGACTTGCGTCGCATTGTGCAACTCTTCAATTAAGGTTTCCCGTTCATTCAACACAGCTTCTAATGGACGGGAAACCACGATCCTTAAGAGCTGCTCGGGTAAGTAGATCCAGATCTTAAAGTAGGCGAAAAAATGAGTTAAAAAGAGAGCTCCAAAGTACAGAAACATGATTAATGCTCACGTGCACGCGGACTGTGGCTTCTCTGTAGGGCGGCGCGGCTTCTTTGGCGGCGACTTCGAGAATAAACCGGTCTTGATTGTACTCAGCCATCAAGTCATCGGTGTACAACTTCCCGTCTGACGTAATGTTGAAAGGCGATGGAATGACCGAGCCCGAAGACACGTTTGATCCCGATTGGTAGAGATTCGAGGATCGTATGTTGTACATCAAGGATCCATTGGTCAAGTAATCGGGGTCCTGGGCTTTAACTTCGAGCAAGAACCGTCCGATGTTGGCAGTAAACTCAACTCCTATCAAAGTTAATAATTAGCTTGGTAAATCAAGGAATAAGGGAATAAGAAAACTAACCCGCATAGAAATCCGCCTTCTCGAAGGTGGGCATGTTATCGTTTTCGTCTTTGACATCGACATGGACTTTGACGACGCTTGGATCATCCATAGTCTGTCGCTTTCGTTTTTCGCTCTAAAAAAGTGAAATAAATTGATTTAAAAATTAATCTTTGCAACTGCTAGTTTAAAGCTCCCGTATACCTTAGGCGGTTAGCATGGGGAATTTGGGAACAACTTTTTGAGAAAACCAGTGCATTTAGTAATAAAATTCTGACAGTAATCTTGAGCTTGCTAATAGGTAGTGCACAACCAATGCACAATTTTTTCCAATGAGTAATAAATTATCAATATGCAAATGAAGTTTGCAACTATGAGAAGTACGTTACCGTACCGAACAATCTGTCCTTTGGTTGTGCACTAGCTGCTAATAAAAGAAAGCTTTTGTTTTAGTTTGCCTTCCAATCTGACAAACCGTTTTCGAGAAATCTTTTTCCGAATATTTGACGACTTAATTTTGGGCATTGTGGTGACAAATTGTACTTTCAGAAGCAAAACAAGCGTAGAAACTTTGCCGGCAATTAGCTATCGATTTCTTTTCTTACGCAAAGCTTTCGCAAAACAATAACAAACATCAGTGCCATCTGTGACTCTTTCCATCAATAAGCTAAGGTATACGAGAGCCTTAAGGAATGATTATGAAAGCTTACCTTCATCACTTCAGACAGTTGAGGCTCATTCGAAGCCTTAACTACGAGATCATAAGTAGCCCGTTCTTCTCGGTCCAACGGCATTTTCGTGTAGAGGAACCCATGGGTTTTATCCATGTAAAACCAATCGCCCTCATTCCCTTCCACAATGTGGTAATAAATACGAGCATTATCGCCTTCGTCTTTGTCAGTCGCCTGCACTTGCCCTATTCAACGATAAATGACAAACATACAAAAATAGTGAATAATAGAAATAATAGTAAATAATAAAGAAATAATAGGAATAATATGGAGTAATAAAGAAATAATAGAAAATAAAGAAATAAATTGAGAAATTTCTATTCAATAATTCTGGAGTTGTACGAATGAAAGCCTACCAACTGCTGTATCCGGACGGAGATTTTCTTGCACTTTGAAGTGATATGGAGCGACTTTGGATCGTCGCTCTGCAGGAAATTCAGGCTGCCAATCATCGACGTCTTCAACTTCAATTCTTAGTACTCTTAACGTCTCCAAGGGCATGGGCGATCCCTTATCCTTCGCCACGAGAATAAGCTAAGAAGAGATAAACACAATTAGGAACATTACGCATTTTTTTTAAAAAAATTCTTACTTCATAATACGCTTGAGCTTCACGATCTAATTTGATGCGAGTCTTTAGTTCGCCCGAATCGGGATCCAGCGCGAATTGCGGCGTTTCTTGAACTAGTTTGTCTCCCATTTTGATATGGTACGTGATTATCCCATTTGTGCCAGAGTCTTTGTCTTCCGCTTTCAAGGTGAGGATCGGGATTTCTTCGTCTTCCGCATTTTCGGGTACGCTGACGACCGCGTTAGTGGCCGAAGGGGATATAAACTGGGGTTTGTATTGATTCACCCCCTGGATCGACAAAGTGATCGTGGCAATGTCGTGGAAAGGGCCTGTTCCGTTCATATCCCGTGCTTCAATCAACAAACTGTACTCGTGCGCCTTCCCAATCAAGGATTCCGCTGGATACAGTATTCCCAAGCTCGGATCGATGCGAAACAAACCTGGAAAAATACAAAAACTTGAGAATTTTAAAGCCAAAGACGAAATTTTAAATCCTTACTGTCATTATTCCCCCGGATAATTTGGTACTGGACCAAAGCATTCAGCCCTACATCCTTGTCGAATGCTCTCACTTGGACTAACGGTGCTGGCGGATTCAAAGGAGCCGTTTCAGTCACAGTCGCTTTATAATCTTTCGTCTGGAATTCCGGTGCGAAATCATTGATGTCTTGCAAAATAATCCGCACCTAAACCCAAATGTCCTCAATTAGTTCACTAAACTTAACTAATCACCACACATTTCACTAAACTAATCTAAAAATCAATACTAATTAAGGCTAAGATTATTCTAATTAAATTACATTAGAATTAACGCAATTTGCATTGGGTATAAAAAAATTATACACAACTCCTCATTCCAACCTCATTCCAACCCTTTTTCCAACCCTTTTTCCAACTCCTCATTCCAACCCTTTTTATGAAGAAATAAACGACGGTACTAGTTGATAAATTTGTAAAAAATATATATATATATATATATATTTAAAAAACTAATTTAAATTAAGATTATTTTTATTAGATTCATTTGCATCTAACAGCTATACTTACAGGAACCGTTGAGGTTCTCTTGTCAGCGAGCGAAGCTTTATCAGACGCAGTAACGTGTAAAACAATTTCAGGTCGTGTTTCGCGATCCAAATATTCCGGATCGACCACACTGATCGTACCATTGTTGTCAATCTGGAAATACTGCTTACTGTCGCCCATCAAGGAATACGTTTCGAAGTCATAGGGAGGAGCGTCCGCATCATGGGCAGCTATGGTGACGATATTGGTACCCGCTTCGGAATGCTCCAGCACCGTCGCTTCATAACTGGTCTAATGAGATAAAAAAAAAAAAATTTGAAATAAAAAAAAAGTTAATTTTTTAACATAAAAAAGTTAATTTTGAAATAAAAAAAAAGACTGAAAAAGTTAATTTTTTAAATAAAAAAAGAAAAAAGATTATTTTTTTTAAAACCAAACTAGCTCGGTAAAAGGAATCTCCAAGGACGTTTGGCGTTCCTTACCTGATTAAACACGGGACTTTCGTCGTTGATATTCACGACCGAAACAATGACCGTGGCGGTCGCTGTGAGCGGCGAAACGCCCTCATCCACGGCAATGACCGTAAAATTGAACTCCGTGAGTTGCTCGTAATCAATGCGCGCTATGGTCGTAACGACGCCTGTCAGGTTGTGAATCGCTACCAAACCGCTGTTCGGTTCCAACGCAAAGTGGCTTACGACCGATTCTAAGTCCGTGGCTTCAACAGTCATGACATGACTGCCCAGAGGCAGTTCTTCAGGTAACCGCGTCAGACTTTGGGTTTCCATTTGTGAAAATACAGGCGGGTTGTTGTTCACGTCCATAATGTGCACGATTAAGGTTCCTGTTCTCATCCATAAATACAAATTAAAAAAACAGATCTTTAAAAAGGTGCTCAACCAACCAACAATCACCTTTTCCTTCCCGTGGAGAATTGGCAGTCAGATCCGTAGCAGCGATCGGGAGAATTACGCTCGTAGCAATACTCCTGTCGATTCGTTCATTAACGAAAACTTCGCCCGTTTTGGAATTAATGCCAAAAAAATTCTACGAATACAAAAATTCACCAAAAAATAAATTAAATAGTCAAAATTAAGTTAAAAATTGACTAAACTCCACCTTAAACATGGTTTTGCCACGGACTACGCGTCCTTTTTCATCTACGGCTGTGATGTTCCCCGAAATTGAGTACGTCAACGCACTATTTTCAGCTAAATCAGCGTTCAGCGCTGCCATCTTGTGGAAAACATGCCGTAACGCAGCATCTTTGTTCACTTTCACGCTTTGCGCGCTCGGAATGAAGACTGGGGGCTTGTCGCTATCTTTCAGCACGTTTACAAGTACCGTCGTGGTACCAGTCAATGCCGGCGAGCCTAAATTAACGAAAATTGTGAGTCGCTTTGAATAGTTTAACGCAAGTTAAATATTCAAATTACCTCCATCAACGGCCAGCACCTCAATAGCGTAGGAAGAGCGGGTGTCGAAATCCAGTTTGGCGGCTACACGTACCACACCTGTGTGTGGGTCGACTTCGAAGTGATCCAATGATCCTTTCTCGATTCTATACGTGATTTTGGCGTTCTTATCCAAATCCTCGTCTGTGGCCACAACTTGCTCCACTAACGAACCTAAAATTAATTAAAAAAATAACTGAATTAGCCTCAACATTCGGTCAAATCACCGCTGGAATGTAACGCGCTGTTAAAACAATGACACCAGTATGTCATTTTTGACCAAGTTTTTCGACCAAGTTCAAGTTTTAACGATTCTCATCAACGAGAGATGATGATAATTGCTAACCTAACCTAAACTAACCTAGTCAAATTCATTTCCAATCCAACTTCCAATTTTAAACTCGAATTTCCAACCAAGACTCTCCGGTAAAAACCACCAGCGCGATACGTGACACCCGTTTGTCACTTTTTTTCCGGAGAACTTGTTGGAGAATTACGTCAAAAGATTTAGCTATACGATTTATTTAAAGTTTTCGAAACTTGAATAAGTTTAAGTAATCGTATATCTAAATCTTTTTACGCAATCTACCAAAATATTTTTTTATTAAGAAATAAAATTGTATCGTTAAATAACTTTTAAATTTTGGTTCAAGTTGCATAATTCTCTTGACAGAGGGGGTTTGACACTCGTGCCATCTTTGGACAAAATTATCAACTACTTGCAGTTCACCGTTGCTTTAAAAAAAATTAAAAAATTAGTAAGTGGATGCTAAGCTAAAGCATCGCGTGCCATTGCCCTGTTTTTCTTCACTAAGGTGACCCTGGGATTATGCGAAGTTGCAGGCATACAACGTAAACATTCTGAGGACGCCGCAGGCTATAAACCTTGACATTTGTTACCCGAAAATGCAACGTATTTGAGGCGTTACAAAAAATAAAAAAACGCCAAACGTAATCAGCTTAATTTGCGTAAAAAAGCTACATTTCTTTTCATTTCGACATATGTAAATTGCGTGCTATAAAGAATGCCCGCTTTTGACTTTCTCTCCTTATACGCACCTATGGTGGCCGTCTCCGAAACAGCTGACGAATAGGACGATTTGTTGAAAACAGGATTATGGTTATTTTCGTCCAAAACTCTGACATTTACCGACGCCATGTGGTTATAAATCCCGTCTGAGACCTAAATGAGACCAAATGAAAGACGTAAATTCATTCCATCCTCGAAATGTTTAATTAAAAAATAAATTTTAAAAAATGGGTTCAATTTTACCTCGACGGTGAAATTGAGGTACGCTGTCTGGGCGAACTTGCCCGGTTTCCGAATATGGAGCTGACCCGTCGAATTATTGATGCGGAAAAGCTCCAGTGCGTCGCTATCGACTATTCTGTAAGACAACTGCGCGGTTTCGTCACCATCATGGGCTCTGATGATGAAAACGGGATCAAAGTCCGTAGCGTCTTCGAAGATGGTGCTGTTATAAACCGGTCGGTCGAATACGGGCTCGACATCGTTTTCGTCTTGCAAAATCACTTTCAGTGACATAATGGAGCTCTTTCCTCGCCCTTCATCATCCGTGGCCTAAAAACAACCGTAATTAAAAGCGGCTGCCAAAAACGACTGCCAAAGTAGTATACCTTGAGGCTGAGTAAATACGTCGATTTGGCTTCGTAATCTAAACAAGGCGATGCGCCAGGACTTTTGCATTCTGCTACCGTAACGATGCCCGTGGCCTGATTGACCTGGAACCTGAAAACAAAACCACTTGTTAAATTCTGTACGCTTAACATGCGTGAAACAGTCCCACAAACCTTTCCGCTCCATCGCCCAAGAGTTCGTAAACCATCCCCTGTGGGCCAAATACACCCAAATCGCGATCTTTGGCCTGAATAGCGGCAACTTCCGTTCCTGGTAACGCTAATTCCGATACTGGTGCTACAAACAGTTCCTCCGGAAAGGAAGGATACTCATCGTTCTCGTTTAGGACGTTTACAATCACAGTGGCGGTCGAAGAAAGTCTTTCGGATGTGGAAACCTCTTTCGCAACTATCTATAATCATGATAAAAAAAAAGAATAAAAATTTCAATACAATAAAAAAAGAAGTAAAGATTTTCAAGAATTTTTCTAAATATTTTCAAGAATTTTCAAAAATTTATCTTACTAAAACAATAAATTTGCGTTGATTGGGGTTTTCGAAATCGAGAGGTCCTTTGGCTAATCGAATAGTGATGGAAGTCGATCCTTCCCCATGATTGGGGCTTATGGCGAACAAACCAGAATCGTCTTTCAATTCCAGACTAAATACTGCATTTTTGCCCTACAAAAATAAAAAAAAATTAATTACATTATTGAAGGTTAAAATTTACTTGAAATTACGGAATCTTGGTCTTGGACAAAAATGCCCGGGCCGTCTAACGGCGTACCGTTAGGTACATTTTCCGTGATATTCGCCTCGTATTCATTCGCAGTGAAGGTCGGTGCTTCGTCATTGACATCCAAAATGGTAACAGTAACGTCAGTTTCAGTTGTGACCTCGGGGCCTTTCAAGACTTGTTCGTTTTCCATTTCACTAGCCTGTTTTACGCATAAAAACCCATAATTGGATTAAAAAACTGCAAAGAAGGCCAGAGAAAGTATACCTTGATTCGCAGACTAATGGTCCCTGACGCGTCCAGTGATTCTCGGTCGAGCGCTTTGGCAACTCGTAGTTCGCCATTGCGCGAATCCAGCAGAAAATAATCTCCCAAATCTACATCAAAGCGTTTCGTTTAGTGGCTAGATGAAAAAGAGCGATATTTGGGTACTCGGAAGACTTACTGCTGACAAGTTCATAGAAGAGAGATCGAGGTTTTTCCAAATCGCCATCTTTCGCTTTCACGGTCATGACGACAGATCCAACCGATGCATTCTCAGAAACTAAGACCGCTCGGGAGCTTACGAAATACGGTGGAGAATTCTGAACGTCTTGAAGGCGAACGTTCACCCACGCAGTCGAATTGTGCAAACCATCCTACAAAACGTTTAAAGTTTTTATTAATTATTATATCAGCGTGAGCAAAGCTCCTTGGCCAACAGACGTTTAAAGTTTACTTTCAATATTTATTTATTTTTAAGTAAAAAAGCGTTTTTTGTTTACCGAAACAACTAGCTGGAGGAGGTACGTAGCTTGTTGGGTGTGATTCAACATGGATTTTATGAGTAAAGACCCAACATAGTCTGTGGAGGTCGCCGTTTCTGTGACAATCTCGAAATGTCCGCAGTCATTTTTCTAAAAAAAAAAAAAGGAGAGACATAAAGACTTTGTTTTCCAGCCATTACGTTTCGTAAGAATAAGGAAAGTAAAACTGAGCTTTACCGAAATGGACGACTGCTCTTGACAAAAAACTTCAAGCGTATCGCCTACCAAATCCAAATCGGATGCGCTAATGCCTCGTAATACTGTAGTACCAATGGGGGCGTTTTCGGCCACAATGACTTCATATGACTCCTGCAAGTACAAGGCGTTGTTTTTGAAAGTGACTGTGTGTTTGTAAAGACACTTAAAAAGAAGAAAACTGAAACTGAAAACAAAGGTCACCGTAGAACAATAAGAGGAAGGGCTTACTTACGTTTTGAAAAACAGGCGCGATATCATTCTCATCACTAATTAGAACGCTGACCGGAATCCTAACAACATTATTCGACTGCCCTTCGACTTCATCTTCGACAATTACAGCGAACCGTAAAGTATCAGTGACCTAGAGCCCCCAAAGAAGGAAAAAAGAACAAAAAATTGAAAAAAGAACAAAAAAGTCGTGTTTATTCGCTTCAGTTGCGCATAAGCGAACGCGTCGCGGTTCGTACTTCTCTGTCTAAGGCCTGAGCTAGGGTAACGACTCCTGATTGGTTGTCAACTCGGAACGAATCGGTGCCTTCGAACCGAAAGTGTACCAGTGAACCTTCGGGATCTTCCGCCTTCAGCGTATAAACTTGGGAACCCACTGCTGTGCTTTCCGATACGACAGCTTGGTTCATATCGGCTGTTAAAACCGGTGGCAAATTCTGGGCCAGACATCCTGGAAAAGACATGTCGATAATGAGCTCAGCTACTCTAAAACTCTTTTTTAATTAGCTATTTATAAGAACATTAAGGGGAAAAAAGGAAAGGGACTCTTCAAATCTAGTCCGTGTCGAAAAACGTTCCCTGACATGCATGCCAAAAACCGTTTTCCATGCTCGGTGAAAGGAATTTGCTGAAATTAGGACAGGGCAACCGATTCACTTATTTGCCTTTCTTATCAACAAAATAAACTTTTTCTTTTTAAAAACAAATAAAAAATAAAAAAAATGGCAAGTCAGGATTCTTGCGATAACATCACAGTTGTGGGCCAATGCCAGCAAAGCCCCATCACGACAAATGAGACACATTGGATCTTCTTCGTCGAGACTTTGGACTTCATTTGCATACTTCTAACATGCCACGCCAAAATGACGAGATTGCGTTTCTTACCTGCGAGGAAGGAAGCGAAGAAACACGCCCAAAGCATTCTGTACCAACAACAAGGCCCTGGAGAAATACAATAGATGCATTACAATTACTGCATACATAAACAGAAAACATAACCTTTTCTTCCCCAAAGTATCGCAACCTCTAAACATACATAGAGTTTAGCACGATCTTTTTTATAATTCAATGTAAAAAAGGAAAGGAATTGACATTTAGAGGGTGCTTAAATTCTTCCGGGACGTTACGCAAGGTTACCGACCTATAATACGTTCATCTTTGCCTTCCCTACGGGACTAACCTTGAAATGGCATGCAACCGAACGACAACTGAAAACCCTCATGCACTTGATTACGTTTCTCGAAAAGTACTTTGCCGGTCAGGCGTGTCTTTTCATCGGTATCGACTGATTGTGATTCGCCCCAAAACACCCAAAACTCTCGGAACGGAAGTGGACCAAGGAAGGAAAACGAAATTTCGAACAACTTAAAGAAACAGAAGAGGAAAGAAATGAAGAAGAATCTAAATAAAAGCACTATTTTTTAAAAAAAAAGTAAAATTGGTGAAGGCCAAATGCAAACTTCCGCATCCGACTCACCTCACGGCTTCTTTTATCTTGCGTGTTTTGTATCACGCGGATTGGGTAATCCTAATAGATTTAATTTCCAAGCGGATTTAATTTCCAATGGCACAGAACATGACACTCGGAAGAAAAGATGCACCCACAATCAGGAAAAGGTCGCGCCATTGAAGGCAGGGTGTCGAGGGAGCTGAAGGTGCTACCATTAAAAGTTTTAATCCCGGATCTAACGATATAAATATACGAATTCCACTTTTTTCGCACCGAGAAACCGTCACGCGTGATCCGTGTGCAACGATTTTCGCAACACCACACAGCTACTTTGGTCGAGCAGCGAATAATGACAAGACTGAGCTCTGGTTGCAGAGTTCTTTGTCAAAAGAAAGTAGAATCCCGTCTGGAAGGAACATGGGAAGGAATCTCAAACCTGCTGATGGCCTACGGCAAGCTGAAGGTGTACCCGTTGGAGAAGGCGGGCGGAGAGGGAGAAGAACACCTTTTGGCATGCCTTTTGGTAAACCACGGTAATCCGCGAAATCCCAGAATCATGCACCTGGCCAAGCATGACTAGGACGCATGATAGATAAGATTATTGGACAGTGGCGAAAGTATCCCTTTTATCGATAAGAAAGAAGAGAGGATTATTTCGCAAAATCTGTACCCAAAAAAATAACATTTATGGAAGATTTCAAACTATTAAATTATAGACCGATAAGCTTGAAATGGGTAGCAGGCGCCACCTACCGGGAGCTATCAAAGGCTCGTCATGTGTTCAGTTATTGGAATTTTCATCGATTTTTCGGTTTTGGGTGGAAAACCAATACAAGTTTTGTTTGTTTATTTAAACGCAGTTAACCTTAACTTAACGGCAAAAGTGTAAGAGGCTATTGAAAGCTGAAATATGAAAGACACTTTGGCAGGCGAGGAAGTTCAGAATGCAAACAACAAACCGAAGGTAAATGGAAATAAAACAATAACTTCATATAATAATGCTCCTGATTTTGCTCGACTATTTGATTAAACAGCCGAAAACAGCAGCGAGACCAAAGCCAGTTTATTTATGGACTACTCAAGACGTCCAGAAATGGTTCAGACGGCATTGTAGCGATTATTATAACTTGTACAGCGAATACTTTGCTCAGGTAAGAAAGAAACATTAGAATTGATTAAATTTAAAATATGATTCTGTTTATTATTTAGCACGGAATATGCGGAAGAGCGTTAGTTCGTTTAACTGATTTGTCGCTAGAGAGAATGGGAATCCATAATTACGAGCACCGAGAAGAGATTTGGCGCCAGATAACGAAACTGCGATTAAAAACAGATATTCTCGAAATGCGAGACATGGAGAAGCGAAGTGGTATTCCTTGGGAATAATGTAGAATTGCTTTTAATTTCACCGTTTACTGTACATAGTGCTGGATAATATAAGGAATAATGTTATAAACACTGAAGATTGTTCTCCTTCCACTTCCACGAAACAACCAATCACTTTGCCACACAAATTACCGCACAACAGAACCTAATAGTGTATCCCAGTCAGGCTTGCAAACAGCGCTATAGGGAACATGTCCTAAAGAAACCATGGTACCTGTCCGAGTAGTCTTGTCTGCTTTAACCGAAATAACATCCTAAGGAAAACAAAACGTTCAAACCGAATTTCATTGTTTGGCAAACGTACCTGTTGGAACCCAGTTCGGTTCATTGAACTAAATTCAAAGGTTTGCTCGCCAAGAACCAAACGAGTCTTTCCAGACTTCAATATCTGTAATTTGCCAATACAGCCTTCAGGTAACGAATTCAGGCCCGCTCGAATTTCACCAGAAGACTAGTAAACACACTCGTAACAAATTTATACCCAAAAGTATCCAAATCCTTACCTGATTAGCGGACGAACTTTCTAATGGTGTAGGTTTCTTGTTAGATGAGGATGCCTCATTAGGGTTAATACTTCCTTTCTCGCCTTTCACTTCCTCTGTTAAGCCAGGCAAGGCATCGGGAAACTGTATTCAAGAAACGTATAGAACAAGATACCAAAAACCGGAGTTTTTTTTACCTGGAAAAGCACAAGTTGATCTTGGGTTTTCAATACGTCTGACCACAAAACATCTCTGCCGTGTGATTTCTTCTCAATTGAAGGCTTTGAATCACTTTCCAGTTTTGTTTCGTCCAATTTAACACCGTCAGTATCAAGTAAGGGCTTCGACATGTCGGTTTCCGTGTCTTCCAGCTTTTCTTGCTTGACTAAGGAGCAATTTTACATTTGTACATTTGATTCCGAACGAAATACAATACGTACTTTTAACTCCAAGCACCTCCTTTTTCACATTGGGCTCTTTCTTTATACCTAAAATTAATTCAATAAATAAATACAAACATGAATTAAATAGAAAAATAATAATTAACTATCGATTATGACATACTTAAATTAACCATAGGCAGCTGAATAGGTTCTGAATCGCCTTCGACCAAATCGTTTATAAAATCATCCTTTAGTAATTCTTTAAGCAGGGCTTCGTCTTCTTCCTTGTTCACTTTCTTCTTGGACTAAAAACGGAATTTACGAATTAATTTTTTTTTTTAAATTCCAGAAATGACTACTTTACCAGATTAAGGGTAGGCCTCGTCATCTGACCGCTATCGCTTGACTCATAGGAAGGGCCGCCTCGACGACGCGGGTTTAATCGCTCGTCTCCAATACCACGTGAGAAAATTCCCTCCGTCTACCAAAGAAATAGCATATTAATAGTCAGCTTAGTGAAACTAGTATTGTATCCTTTACTTGAATCAGTAAATCCTTGCCTCTCCCTCTCCCACGTCCTCTCCCTCGTCCTCTTTCAAAAGATCCATTTCGGCCCCCATAATCATCTTTTTGATCCTTTCTATAAAGAAATAACTTAAAACAATTAACTTTGCAATCTTTAAAGCAAAAATGTACACACAACTCTAATTTTAATTATGTTTCTTACCTAGAACTCGAGTCTCCGTCTTTCTTTTCTCTTTTGATATTCAAATTAGGAGTGAAAACCTTTTTGTTCTTAGATTTAGAAGCTCCGAGGGAAGCACTAATATTCTTAAGGGCCGCACTGCCTCCTAATGTTAAATCGCGCTCTATAAGACTAGAAAGTCTGCCTTCACGCGCTGCTGGAGGTGCTGGAGGTAGTTGGCTCGTGATTTTGGACAATATTCTCCTGGTGCCGGAGCCGTCTGCTGCATCCACCGGCGACGAAAGGCTTGCATTCGATGAACTGGAAGCGGAATCTGAAGCTGCTGCAAGACTGTTGGATTGTTTAGGGTTTTGTCGCTTTTCTTGCTTAAGGGGCCTGTTGGTCGCCATCTCAGAACACTTTTATAGAGCTATCTTCTCCTAATAGCCTAAAATTTACTGATTATGTGTACTATTTATGGTTTGGCATCTTCACAAGTCCTCCAACCACGTGTTTCAGCAATGAAAATACCGAAAGCGACCAAGTGCCGTATAGCCCGTATAATAGCAAGGTGGAAATAGTGCCAAATACTGCCACTAGATGTCTCGTATATTTTTTAGTACTACTAGCCCATGCGTGACGTCATGAAGCCAAGGTAACGGAGAAAACAACAGAATAACACGGTAATATCGGAAAAGCGAAATTGGAGGCTGTCGGCCATGCTTGTCGCCGAAAACCTGAGTTTATAAATGTTTTAATTAATTGGAAGCGCAGTTGTATCGATAATAAGGTAACTACTTTTTAGACTCGAATTGAAGAATTTTTCGTGCATGTTTGGCGACGTTGATAAAGTAATAGTAAAGCCAGTGGCAGTGTATTGAAAAACATGTTGGTTATTAATTGAATTTTTGTTGTAACCGTGGTTACGCTTGGCTGATACCCTGATTTCGTTGTTCGACAGTCTGTTTGACCCAGTTGGCCTGAAAGTCGAGGACCTGACATCCTGTTTGCACAAGACGACAAGCAAACTTGGTGCCATTCGAATTTTTCAAGTCAAAGAGCATCCATCGTATTCATCATGAGCCTTTTGCAAGGTGAAACAGCGACCAGCCCTTCTGTTTCGGACTTGCTAAACAGAAACAGCAAGGAAAATGACGTCGGTAAGCAGCATTTGATTGCAGTTTTAAAAAAGTTCTAATTTCTTTCTTTTTTTCTTCTGCGTAGATTCGTTCGCTGAAGCTTCGATCCTAGCCAAAGGCTATGTTACTCCTGAAGATGTGCTCAGAATACACCGGACTACTGATCGTAACTTTCATTTTTCCGGATTAGAAAACGATAAACATACTGATCTTTGTTTGCCTTTGCTTAGGATACTTGTGCTCCCCTGATGCAAACGTCTACGACATCGATTTCATTCGCTTCCGCATAAGAGATTTGGAAAGCAACACTGTCTTGTTCGAGATTGCTAAGCCTTTGCCCCCAGGTAAACTCTAGTTTTGCGTAAGCTAAAAAGCTCCCAACACTCATGTAGACGCGGACGTAGAAGATGACACAGATAGCGACGAAGACGGGGACCCCAATGCGGGCAGATTTGTCCGGTATCAGTTTACTCCGCAGTTTCTCAAGCTGAAAACCGTAGGAGCGACGTGAGTATTTCAACGCGCTTTAAAAGCTAACTTTCCACTTTGAATAATGGGTTTTACTTTTAATACAGGGTTGAATTCGTGGTGGGTGATAAGGGAATTAACAAGTTTCGTATGATTGAGCGCCACTTTTTTCGCGATCGCTTGTTAAAAACGTTTGATTTCGACTTTGGATTCTGCATTCCTAATAGCAAGAATACGTGCGAACACATATACGAGTTCCCTGCCCTTAGCAACGGCCTAAGTAAGTCCGCAGTAGACCTTTTAGGCGTGAAGCTAAATTCCTTTTTCTTTCACTAGTGGAAGACATGATTAAAAATCCCTACGAAACTCGTTCGGATTCCTTCTACTTCGTAGATGACCGGCTCATCATGCACAACAAGGCTGACTATGCGTACGATGGCGGCCTTCGTAAATAAAAAACAAAAAATGAGAAAGAAAAAATATATAAAAGCAAAAAAAACCGCTTTCTTCTTGCAAAACATTGGACACGATGGTGCCACACAACCTGTGCATTCCACTTTCACACCAAAGATAGATGTGTTTTAATATATAAACTTGTGTGACACGTATAAAAGAAAAAGAATACACGCTTTTCAAACCTAAATACAGTAGACGCCGCTTATTGCGATCACGTTTGTCAAGTGAATATCGATTCTATTAAGCGGAGATTCTAATAACCGAAAATCGGAAATATGCAATGAAATGCTACGATTAATCGGCGCGTGAAACGAACTGGCTTGTTTAAATCACATAAATATAGCATCGTCTACTTTTTGACACTTTCCGAACGTTTCGTTTTTCTAGATTCACTACACCCACTATTGTTCATTACGTTCAATGCTATTAATTTTATCTTTCGAAATCGGTCCTTTAAAATTTGACTCCATAAAGCGTCTGATTCTAATAACCAGTGATCAATAAGCGGCATCTATTGTATGTAAGGAAAGAGTTGAGGTTGGAACAAGATGGTTATCCTACGCTGTTGTATTTTTATGGGATCAGAAAAATTACAAAAAAATGTAACATAAAGCCCAGGGCATGACAACGCTGAATAGTTTTTGCCTCAAGTCCAATCATGGACGCAAATACGCAAATCAGAAGGGAGGGAGAGGGTAAAATGGTAGCGATTACTGACAAGAGGAAGAATTCGAAGAGTGTAGGAAGAGAGACGAAAATCTTCCCTGGTGTTAATTTCACGGCACGGTGCCTCAGGCAGAAGTAAAAAATAAATAAAATAAGCCATCTACCTGCATTCTTTTGCCAATAGTACCTTACGGTCCAATACGCCATATTCTGATGTTTCAACGGACGGGAGAAAACGAAAATAATAATAATAAAACTCCTACAAAAAACCCTACAAGTTTACTTTTTCAAAAAGAGCCCCCCACTAAACTCCACAAATGGCCTTTTTTCTTTCTCTTCAAAGTGCAAGAATAAACAATTACTCCCATTTCCCTCCCCTCTCAAGATAGTCTGGGTGGCTGGTTTTTTGTTGCTGATGATCAACGTTACTTTTGAATTTCGGGTACAAATCGAATACGGGTTATACGTAAAAGGAGGGGGTCTAAACGGTGCAGTACATCACATGGCGTATTTGCGAGTCCATTCCCTAGCCAATTCGTTGTACCTCTCCCTATCCGTTTTGTATATTCTGGCAATTTCGGGCACCAGTGGATCGTCAGGATTTGGGTCACAGAGCAGAGAGCAGATTGACAGTAACACTACAAGAAAAGGGAAATAACGTATTACAACTCCAAAATAACCTACTAAAATAACTCTCTAACCACTAGACTAAAAAAGAAAGTTAAACGGATCTTTACCTTTGGAAATCGTGAGGGCTGGTGACCACTGAGACCGAAGTATATCAAGGCAAATGCTGCCGTTACTGTTAATGTTGGGATGATAGATTCGCGTTGTGAATGCAACCTAAACGCAAAAGGTTTTGTTAAAAGTTTTTAGGTAAAGAATGAATGAATTAAGACAATGTGTGCTATACTTTGGGTGGTTTGAAGGGATAATCTGTGGGGAAATGAATAGTCAGAAAGAACACTCCGCCCTGGTATGGACTGTCAGGCTAGATAGGACGAAAAACGCGAATTAGTCAAGTCATGACATGTATATGTTCAAGGTTTATAGTTACTGGTCCCATGATTGTGGCCTGCCAATGGAACAGATCATCTCCAACTGGTCCTGCAGAACACTGTGCTGGAGGATCCCTGCCTAAATCTTGGAGTTCCTGTAACACAAAGAAAAATCATACATTACATAAGTAATTACAGAACCTTTCAAGTCGTTAACATCTTGGTTAACATTTGTACCAAAACCCAACCACGCAAAAAGGTAATAGGTTGTGACAGAAAATGAGCAGCCTGTTGAAATAAGTTTTACAATGAATAAGGAACTGGTTAAGGATTTAACACATATTTTAAGAATTTAAATAGTAAATTTTTCATGGTTGGAGACAACCATTTTGAGCTATGGTTAGCAAGTGAAAACCATGGTTGAAGTTTACTGGCCTAAAAGCGAAATAATAATTTCCTGCTAGTTAATTTGGAAGGAAAAAGCGAGATTATTTCGGGCAAGAGAGAGCAAACTAGGTCAGAAATGTTTTAAGAAAACAGCCTGGCTAAAAATGGCTTAAAGGCCGGCCATTCCAGGGGAAGGGCCGACACAAAAGTATCAGCCATTCTTTAACCCTTACATTCGACTTTGCACTAATACTAAGGGAAAAAGTTATGTACCTTGTTAATTCTCTTCAACGCCATTCTGTCCTTTTATCTGTACGTGATTAAGCAAACTGAAAAACCTCCAAGCTGGCAGACTAGGAAGGCAGGCCACACCGTAAACTTCAGCGACAAGCAAGGACGTCTGACAAAACTTCTCTAGCAAGATGGCGGTCTGACTCAGGCCTGGCTCGGGTGGCTCGGGCCCAGCGCAACACAGGCTACACAGGCAAAGACACGCAAGGAGGCCAGGCTTGGATGGGCGGCACACTAACGGCTAACCCGAGGTTAGCTTAGCCGGGGCCCTCGCTGCCTTTCCGTGGTTTCCGAGCGTTATACACAGGGAATAAACTAGCACGGCGGCGGCCCGGAAAACCGGAAAATATGCACACGGCGGTATTCGTCATTGGGTCCGGGTTCAACTTTTTGAACTATTTTTGAGGCTCGCATTCTTTAAATAAATGCTTATTTTCATGCTGGTTACCTCGCAAGGATATAAACTCACTTAAAGAGGTTTATTAGTCCGTTTAGTAGTAGTTAAAGAAATAAAAAGGCCATTTAATGTTCAATTTTAACGGTCTACTTCAGCGCCCGACTATTTACACAGAATCCCTAATAGAAACAGGAATCAAGTGACCCTAGACACGCAAGTTTTTATCTCAAGTAATTGGTAGGTTTTGTCTGTAATAATAGTATCGTCAACAAAACCAAAAGCGAGTAAGTCACAAATTTGCCAGTTTTTTTTACCAATAAGGTCTTTTGGACATCTTGACGGGGAGGAATCCTCCATAGTAGGATATTTTCCACGATTTGTGTTGCCTAACTAAATATACAATAGCCTCCCAAGCATTTTTTCCAACTGATATGTACAAATGTGATGAACCTGATTGTCATGAAGGAGGATATAATAACATCTTGCTGGTTTTTATTTTGAAGTTTAATTTAACAGGGCATAAAAAGAGGGAGGCAGTAAACGGATGCGTACCTATGTAAATACGTGCATCCTGTGAGGAAAAAGGGGGCAGGGAGCAGGGAAAAAAATCAGGAGGATTCTCAAAACAAATAATAGGAGATATAAAGGACTCGGAGTTTTCAACCACGTTGCACTTATGGTCGGAATGTGACACCTCTTTTTCTCCTGCGTTTTAAAGTTTTCTCCAAAAGAGAGTTTTCGCTTTCGCATCCAGGATGCCACAGGGATGATCCAAAACAATCGTCATCTTGTTCTTCCCCTTTTCTTTCCAACAAACTCCGGGAAAAACTCGTATCTTTCTCAACTCTGGCACTCTTTTTCATTTTTAGGCATGTGTTGCGCATCGCGTCATCACAAAAAGGACCTTGCGATTGGCAATATATAATAGTCATTCCTTCTTCCTTCTGCCGCCTCAAGCTTTCAAGCTGATGGCGCTGTTCCTGTTGCTACTGTACGTAATTCCTCGGTTTCGTTTCGCTTGTGGGTTCGCGAATTTGACGAATTTGACGGTAGTATCGACTCTCTTTCCCGAGGACTGTCAGGAACGACATGGCTTGCAGAGAGTGCTGGACGTGTGGGCGACGTATGTGCGGAAGTTTGCAAGGTGAACACGGGCTGAGACGACACACGATGGACCATAGCTCGCTGCTGCAGTCGGTGTGTTTCTATCCGTTCCAAACGGGTTTCCATGACGTTGCTAAATGATCCCAGCATTAGTTTTCTAATTTTTTCCATTTTTTAAAATAATAAATCGTCTTACTTGAGTCGCTTGTCTTTCCGCCGTTGTCGAACGTACGTGTAAAAGATAATGGAAAGGATGACGACCAGAACGACTGCCACGGTGGCTCCTCCAGCAATGCTGGCTTTTTCCAGCATAATCTTCTCTCGCAACGCTGTAAAAAAAGAGAAAAAATGAAAATAAATGAATAATTCCCAAAAATAATTTGTAAAATAATGACTTACGTAAGTAGGAACCTTCTAGGTCTTTGAACTCGCAGCGCTGACCAACGTAGCCATCTGTGCACCTGTAAGCAAGAAAAAAAAAATGATAAATTAACTTGACGTGTCAACCTTCGTACCATAACAACGCATATAACAAGATAAATGTCACATGAAAAGGGAAAAAAATTGAAAAAAAAAAAATACAAAAAAATTTGAGCTTGGCTGGAGCAAGTTTGAGTTCAACTTAAGGCGTCGACAAACAATCCTCTGGAGCCCTTTGGAACCCTTTGGGAAACCACGATTTGGTCCTGAATTAAGAAGCTTCCAAATGGACGGATTGTTATGGGTAATGGTCGGCAAAGCCTCGTACAAAAGGTTTTCGATATACAGCAGACCAGAAAGCTACTTGCTTGTCTCCCAAAGATCTGCTTTTACCGTCTACTTTTCCCAAGGTATATGCCATCTGATATCGTCTGTCTAACATAGGCATGCAGGTATGTTTATGGTATGAGGGTGGGCTCTATATGGGCAAATCGTGTCGCTTGACGGTTTTCCTTTCACCTTTTTTCTGCATACGAGTAGGGGACATATTGGAAATGGTTGGGAAGCTTTCGAAGGTGAAAAATGTGCCCGAACAACCTTTTTCTCTCAATTTTTCGGTTTTGGAATACTTTCTTCCCCCTTATATACCCTTTACAATCTGCAGCCAACCCCAAAGTGGTCACGAAAACTTGCTGGAATGCTCAGCAAGCTTTTAATTCTTCGACCTCAAAATAAACTAAAATATTCCCACCCAAACATGCACTAAACTGCTTAATTTCGCATGCAATACAATACTCCTAATTGCATTAAAATTACTCTTGTAGACGGATATAATTGTTTTACATGCACGCAAGTATTCTAGTTGCATGAAAACTTAGCTTGTATACGGATTAAATTGTTTTAAACGAATAAAAATACACTTCTAGATTGTTTAATTAAGTGCTTATTTAAAGGTGCAATAGCTAAAAGGGGACAAGTTTGTAGTGTGTATTGTTTCCAAGAACGGTGAATTTGTTCCGCATGTTTACCAATAGCCGTTCAAGAGTTATTGACATGCAAACTTTGGTTCATGACGTCACCTACGCGTGGTGGCGTGGCTTATGGCGGTTACCACGGTGATTGTTTACTGCCATGCGAAGCGCAAACAAAGTTCTTGGGTACCAATTCTTTCTTTAATAGCTTCATTACTATTTCGCGTAAGAAGGAAAGAAAAATATCCTTAGAAACTAGATTTCCTGCTCTATTTACGGGGATAGCGGTCTTATCTTGGGATCTCTGGCCCCTCCTAACGGATTAAGTTAAGTTGGAATTTGGGTACTACGCAATAGGATTGAATAAGCTTACGCAAAACGTTGCACCATTTCCTAAACAATACTGTCGGTTATGCTATTACAATGCAAAAGACGTCCGCAAGTTCCCGAAGAATGCGAGAGTCTGCTCTGAATCGCAATGAGGGGATTTTCCGTTTCCAAATACATTCCTTTACATTTCACCGAAACGAGAATAATTTCCCATATACTAGCGCCTATAATGTCCTTCCCTTTTACCCTCAAAAGCTTCTCCCCCTCTTCATTTCCAAATCTTTAATACACACTGCCTTTACTCCAAAATGTAAACTTATTCTTCCAAAAACCCCAGCCGCCTTGTTTAAAAGTCATTGCCGCAAAGTTTTCTCTCGTATACATGTTCAGTCCATATCTTTTCTGGGAAGACAATGCAGGGCGTTTACGCAAGTGCTAAATCTAATGCCATGCACACACAAAGCACCATTTCCACTACTCTTTGAAAAACCTTGGCGTGCTGCACTCTATTACACTTGTGTGTTGGGTGCCGTGCCGATTTCTCTTCATTTCTGCTACCTTTCTTCGCTTTTATTCCTAGCAACTCATGCGAAATACCTTTCGAGACAAAAACAAGTCCGTGTGGTGTGCATTTAGCAACTCAATTGACAGTCACACGAGAAATCCTGGAGCGCGACATCGGCACGAGCCTCGCGTTCCGGGTACTTTTCGTCTGCTAGTGAGTTCCCTTTGCAAACAAACAGTTTTCGCACTTATCCCCCAAGTGCTAAAAAGCTAGCTGGCCATTTCAACTCTTTTGCTACCTAAAGGGGTAAATTTCTCATTTTCTAATCCCTGAATCCTTCTCTTTTGTTCTCAAAACCCCCGTTAAAAGGATTGTTTACTCCCAAGTTCCAGCTCCAGCAATATTTGAGAAAAAGGATGAGAAAATATTGAAAAATTGAAGCAAATCTTCTGCCACGCATGACGTGTACTCACTCGCAGTTATAGAGTATGGATTCAGCTATTTTCACGGTAAAGCAGGTAGCTCCATTAAGGCAGTACCATGCTGCGTAAGCTGGTGGACAGGCATACGTCTGGAACGTAATATTGGGCCGGTGATTACTGGAACCGGACGGCAATGGACTTGGCGGGGGTGGAGGACGAGGTTTAGGTGTCGATCGACTGGAACAGCATTCTAAATGGACAAAAAGAGCACAAAAACAATTAACTAATTTGTTGCCTATTATATATAAACACAACACGCACTAAAATGCGTATAAAAACAGTGGTTATTCACATAAGAAGAGGTTTACATTGCAATTTAGCCACCCCAACAACGTTGTCTTCAACAGAACAAAAATAAACTAACAAATTTCATATAATTTGTATAATCTAATTTATTATTATTATTTATTTATTGTTCTATTATTTTATTAATTGCAATTTTATATTTTTCAATATTTTTTTCTATTATGTGCTAAATAGCACTTAAGCTAAGTAAAGAATTTCATAAAGTAAGGATCATATCGCTTTCTCATGTCATAAACGTATCATCTTTGGCACACGAGCACTGTTTACTGTGTTCAGCACGAAGTAAACAGTAACCACGGTAACCCGCCCGCGTCACGTCGTAAAGCCACGCCGTCACGAGCAAAACGTTCGAATGCCAATGACTCGCGAATGGCTTTTAGGAACAACTTGAAACACATTGCATCTAAACTCGGAATACTGTATATAGACTACAAGAATGAATTCCTCATATACTGTAGACTACAAGAATGAATTCATCCTAATCTGAGCATATGATTTTGGTTTGGGTGGTTACCGTATGTCCTTTGGTTGTAAACTACAAGGGAGTATGGCGTAAAAGCGCCTACAGAAAGTTAATATACGAGGGGTCCGTGGCCATGGCCCCGTGTTCGCCCTACCATGAGCTTTTTCGGAGCCAGCCAGGCAGCAAAACAAAAGCGAGTGCGAATTGCGGAACGAATCGCAGGTCGGGACGGGATGGCAGGTGCTGCTGCTTCATTCGAAAACCACCATGCTCATATATACACATACATACCTTATATATGTACCTTTTATATATACCTCTTCTAATATGCTATGCTATATATCTCTACCAGACCACATTTTATTTCCTTTTTATTTCTTTACCCTCCCTTGGCGAATACGCAGCGTTTTCCACCCTTTTCAGAAAACTCCTTGTCGTCGACCCACAGCAATACTACACAATTGCTCATCATCAATGGTCTTCAACTCACTGTCATCAACGTCCTTCCATATTACGTGCTTCGCCAGAATAATCTCTTTCGAAAGAGAGAAACTCCTTTCCCCTCGTTTCCGAGTTACTTTCACGCTTTTCGGCCGAAACAGACAAGCCAGAATAAAAAGAGACCTACCTATCCAGTTTTCTAAAGAATGTCTACCCTTATTTTTACCTAAAAATAAAATGTAAAAAAAATGAGAACTACAACTAGTTAAAGGCTGTTTCCGGTGAGCTGCAGTTCCCGGAAGTTTCTTCTCTTCCAGAACCATACACAGAGCAGTGGCCGGAAGCTGGCTCCCAAAAACCATCGCCATCATCATCATTATCATCATCGCTACTGAACCCACATCCAAACTCTCCAAACTGTCTCCCCCATTACAATCAAAGGCCCCCAAAACGAATAAACTGAACTAAATATTCAGGATAATCTGAATATGGAACTCTTTTTCATAACAAGCTAACAAAAAGAAGAGCTCAACGAGAGCCAATTTCCTCCGCCATCTATCGGGACTTTAAACAAATAAAAACAATAATAATGATTTTTACCACCAAATA
Organism: Lepidurus apus apus; assembly: GCA_022832285.1. Taxonomy (NCBI): domain Eukaryota; kingdom Metazoa; phylum Arthropoda; class Branchiopoda; order Notostraca; family Triopsidae; genus Lepidurus; species Lepidurus apus. Next base: position 214,099 of record JAGJRO010000123.1, on the reverse strand, counting down.
AAATTTTTCATTGTTGAGCTCAACAAGGGGAAGCACCTGCCCAGCAAAGTAAGAAGAGCTCACAAGCTCCTCAATCCTTGTCAGGAAGTAAGATTTGAGGACGAACGGAAGTTAAAACTTTTGTTATCCGGACTTGGCATGCAGGGGGGTGAGGGGGGGATAGATTGGTTTTAGTTTCGTTTGGTTAGGGTGGAGGAGTAGAGTAGAGAGAAAGAGAAGCGTCGAATGGTTGCAGCCTTGCAGGTCAAAATTTCATAGTTGCATCCGAACGTTTTGGCTTGCATTTGGGGGGGAGTTTGCGGTAGCTGGCGCCGCGTGGACAAGGGCGTATGGGGGAGGATTGGACGGAAAACGCGAACGTAACAACATGAAAATTCAAGTTCGCCATTAACTGTTAAAGCCCAAAAGCGCCCAAAAGTACCGGATGCGAGCTCTCCTTTCTCTCTGTACCACTCGCTTCTCTCTTACTTTTGGCTCTGCTTGAGCGGGCAAATTATCGTGCTGAAAATTACACACGTACCCTCCCCCGAAAAATATAAAAAAAATTTGGTGTCATAATTTCACCAAATTGTATTTTTGGCGCACACGTAATTACTGTCTGTGTCCATAACCTGGAGCACAGCTGGCAATTTATCGCCTCCTAAACTACACTCTAACTTGTAATTCCCGTTATAAGCCCCTCCCCCTTCCACCCCCTCTGATCTTTCCCATCCTCCTAGCTGGCTAAATGTACTCGAAAACACGTACATATGCGCATTTAAGATATTTCAGCTACCTAGCAGGGTTCTACTACCCTCTTCTTTTGTTTCCCCAACGATAGAACCAGATAGAACGATTTAGAACACAAATGTGCGTATTTGGTGCGTTTCTGGGGCAAAGGAAGGTTCTATTAAAATTCCCCGTTCCCCGCGCAAGGGTAAGCGCAAGGGTGAGCGCAAGGGAGAAGCTCGAAGAACGCGTGTTGATCACACATGTGACATCACGTTTCCTTCCAGCTCGGATTTCATACCCCCATACCGTTTGAAGGGAAGGGGAGGGGGTTGAGCTCGCTATTCAAAAATCCGGTACGCGGTACCCCATCATATATATGCAGTAAAGGAATCTTTAAAAACTGTTAGGGCAGAGAGTTGCGATAGCGGAACTTGGGCGAGTAAGGTCCATATGGGGAGAGTTTGGGGGAATATGCGCGTCTTGTTATGTTTAGGCATTCCCTTTGTGTCCCTGCTGGGGGAGGTGGGGTGCGGGCGGTTATGCTATTCCACTATGCTGGGTGCAAAAGAGTTTACCGAACACGGTATAAGGAACCCTAATATCGATGGTCCACACAACTACAACCAAAACCAGTCCAGACAAGCAATACGGCACGCTCCCTTGTAACCCGAGATGTTACAGGGTTATATAGATGCGATCCAGACGGAAGCTTTATTCAACCCACCCCCCTTCCTTCCAAAGAAACGCTATTTTTGATTTTAAATCATTAAATGATTTCTAAAATAATAAACAGTAATAAATGTAATAATAAAAATAATAAATATAATATTACAAATAATGAATATAGTAATCTTTAAAAATTAAAATTAATTGCGTTTTAATGCGAATATTGAGGGATGTTAAGGTACAATAGGAATTTTTTTAGAATTAATTTTTGAATCATAATAAGCGGCATCTACTGTATTTATTTATTGTATTACTATATTTATTAAAAAACGAATATAGTAATACAATAAATAAATAAATACAGTTGATGCCGCTTATGATTTAAAAAACTTAATTTTAAAAAATATTCCTAAAAATTATTTTAATCCCTCAATATTCGAATTAAAAACGCAATTGATTTTAATTTTTTAAGATTATTATTTCGTTATTTTTAATATTATATTTATTATTTTTAATATTATTTATTATTTTAGAAAGCATTGGCCGTTGAGCAATGATACCGTAATATATAAGCCCAAACTTTCATTTTCTGGGGAAAAGGCAGGAAAATAAGGTAACGCAACAGGATCATGAAGCGATCTTGGAAGCGCAAGACAAAAGCGTCAGCTGGCAGTCGAGTTTTCCCTCTCATGACATGCCATATCTACTGCACTCTACAGCACTGGCAGATTCCCTTACCAAAGAAGTAGGGTAGGAGCAACAGCAGCGGAACTGTATGAAACCGACGAGTTTGCATTTAAATTCCCTTCTCTCTCTCTCTTTCTTGCTTGGAATAAAAAAAATCGGGAAATAAATTGCAATAAAAAGAATGCGTAAAATCGAACACTGCGTACTAATGGAGTAATTATATTTCGCAATAAAACACCGTCAGGCGAATTTAATGAGTTATTTCCTTCTAAGATCCTACAAATTACGTCAGGAAAACCGTTACTTTCGGCGAACAGTAATTTTTTTTCTTTCTTAACTGATTTCATTTATTTAGTTTGTTTAGTTTTTGCTTCATGTGTACGTGTGTGGGAAATTACTTCGGTAGTTTGTGTTACTAATTAACGGGATGGGCTGTGAGCAATTAAAGGATAGGTTAAGATGCAAGGAAAGGGAAGGAAAGGAAGGTGGAAGTTGTTCCAAAAGTTTAAAAGGCGTGGCGACACTACTGCAAGAAAAAACAGCCAAAAATCAGATAAAAAATCAAATAAAAAATAAAGAACAAGTCAGATAAGGTGTGTAAAGCGGCACCCAGTTCTGGGCGCTTTAAGCTTGCTTTAAGCACCACATACACATGCAAATTTCCCAGACTTACAGGAATTCAAACACACACTCCTTCCGCTCGTTATTTCATTTTCTTTCTTTTTTATTTTAATTTCAAAGCTAGTCAAAAACCATATTTTTCAAGCTTTAGAAACCAGAAAAGCAAACTTGCTTGCTTACCACCCACAAGCACGCGACACTATTACTCTACATTATTTAAAAAAAAAAAAAAAAAAAAAAAAAGTTTGTCAAGCTCCAAAGCCTGCAATTCTTCTCCTCGCGTCCGCCACAATTTGCTTCTACACACCTTCATTACGACAGTCAGCCAACCAAACTCCAAGGGTTGTCTAATTTTCTTGTTTTTCTCTCTTTCTTACCCAACCCCCCTAAAAAAGTCATATTTTCTGACAGCGTGCAAGCATAAATTTACATAGATTTTCCAAGAAAGATGGTGATATGCAACCTCAAAAAAAAAAAAAAGATCCCAAAAAACTTTGTTCCATCTTTCGTATTCGTGTTGAAAAGCAGAAAAAAATTAACTTTTTTGCGTGAAAAAAAAAGTTGACCAAAAGTCCTAATTTGCGCTCGCCCGACGTCTTCGACGCCTCGCGCCTTCACCCGTGACACAACTGCATAAGGCAACGAAGCGTCTCGAGTAAAACGCGAGGTCTCTCTTTACTTTTACGTTACCATACCTTGCACCTGCCTGTTTTACGGTAACGGAGAGTTTACTTGAGCCACTTACTTAATTTCATTGTATTTTTGAAATTTTTTCTCTCCTTTTTCCCTCTACTATTACAAAATAGCCTCCGGGCTAGCTTTCGAGTATATTACTAATCTTTAAGCTTAGGGCCGATCTTTAGCTTATGTTTCACCTCCCCTTCTGATCGCTTTTCACTCTAACAAAAAAGAAAAAAAGAGAAAAAAGAGTGTTTTTCTTAGGGCTTCATGCCTTAAAAAGGTTAAAAAAAGGTAGAAATTTCGTGGCATATGGAGCTTTTTTTCTGGAGAAAATAAATTAAATAGGTTTAGGTCGGTAAGAACGAGTTAAGGGAAGAATATCCCAAATGTTCGAGTGGTGTGCGAAGGGAGGAGGGGCACGTGCTCCCTCATCAAGGCCCTCTGTTCTTTCAGCCCATCTGTCGCTGAGCTATATACACCAAACACAGCCCAATTGTATGTAAGTCGCCTCGCCATACCAGCAAAACATGCACACAAACCCACAATGAGGGAAGAGAACAAATTCCTTGGCTGTAATGGTTCAAAAAAGGACAATACCTCCAGGGCTTTTTGTACAAATGAGTCTAAGCGTTGTTTTTCTTCCCTTTTCCCTCTTCAAAAGCCATTACTTTTGGAAAAAATGTTTGAAATGTCAAAATGATACTAATTTTACGATATTTTATTGACTTTAAACTTCTAAAGTACCTTTAAAAAGGTGACGCAAGTTTACAAACTATAAGTCGTAATTTTACGAATGCATAATCGTAATATTACAAATCCATTTTTTAATATTTTCTTTTGATATCAACTATCAAGTGATAGGGTAGTTAATGCGAAGAAGGATGCAATTTATTTGGATTTTTTGTGAGGAGCCGTTCATGAGTTATGCGCAGGCAAAGTTGCCGCGACGTCACGGAGGTACCATGGCGTGGCTTACGCGCCGTGTCGTGCGGGGTTGGCCGCGGAGCTTCCGAACGTTTTGGTTAGGACGTGGCCCCTTACTCTATGCCATTTTCTTTCTGTAATAGCTCCTGTACTATTGTGCGTATAAAAAAGAGCAAAATTTCCCTAGAAACTAGATTTTCCGCTCTTTTTTAGACAACGTTGCTTTTGCAGTGGCATGGAGGAAAATACATTTAAAACACATAGTTTGGGGTAGTTTTGGGGGGCTTGAGTGTTGGATATCGGTTAACCAATTGTTGGGTGGGTAAACAAAGGAGGTTTTAAACTGTTCCACCCAGAGTAACTTCCTTCCATGCCTTCCATCGCCCCCAAGCTTCCTCTTTTAAAAGTCCAAGGTGCAGCAGCATCAAAAGCCTTATGGGAAGCATATGGAACCATATGTCGTCTCCAAAACACCCCCATTTTCAAACATCTCGCACATACAGTAATACACATGATACGATGAATGGTGAGGGCGGTTCACCCCTTTTAACCTAACCCTCACCTGCCATCCGGTTACCACCTTGGAAAACTCTTCTAACCCCCCAAATGGAATTTTTTTCGGTCCTTCCCCCCCAAAAAATTCTTCCTATTATAACCTATTTTTTCCCCATCGACTCTATATACAGTATATAACATCTATTCTCCCCCCTTAAAAAATAAAAAAATAGAAGAGACCACCCTTCCCGTTTTTTCCTCACGCTTATCAGGCATCACGCATGTCACGTCTAGAAGGCGTGAAACTTTCTAAATGCATTTTTTTGTCGGGACTCTAGCCTTAAATTAACTCTTTTTAATTTTATTTTCAATGGTTCGATACGAGTTATCCTTACAAAAATAAAATAAAACATAGGAAAGGAAATAAAAATTAAATAAAAAAAAGAAAATTAAAATTAGAGAAAAAGCGCCCAAAGTGTGGGTTGGGGAGTTGAAAGAAGCGTAGGTGCAGCAGCCAGCAGTTGAGGTCGAACTCCTGCTGGGTTGTTTGGTTTGTCTAGGCGAGTATGGAGGGCCCATACATACATACATGGTCTATCTAACAACATGGTGGACAGTGTCCCTTTAAAGAGCACATGGCTCGCTTGGCCATGATTATAGACATCAACAAGGTCTGCAGATGCCCCAAAACGGAGAAGGAAATGGCGAGTGGAGTGGAGAGAAATACGAAGAAAAGAGACATTTGGAAACTTAAACCTACCACCCTAACCCCCGCGTGTGCCCCAACACCTGCCGTCTCGTCATCCTCTAAACTTCCCATCAGGAAGAGGAAATACGAAAAAGACCCAATATACGAAAGAAGAGTTCGAGGCTTGATTTTCAAAACATCAATTTTTCGAGGAACATAGCTGGCAATACGAACCATCTAAGAAAATAGAGCGAAAAATCTAGTTTCTAAAAATATTTTACTTTCCAGCCTACGACAAGTAGTTACGAAACTATGGCAGATAGAACGGCACACGCCCTAAGCCCGGAGCGCCGCGCCGCGACACGTCAGTGACGTCAGGCGAAGTTTGAACGCTCGTAACTCGTGAACGGCTACTCCAAAAAAATCGAAAAAAAAGTCACGGTTTGTAGAGTAAGGTAGACTACAAAGTTCCGTCCAAATCTCAATATGCGATTTTTTTGGTGGTTATGACCCGAGTCTTGGGATCTAATTGCTGACGGAAGAGTCAGAATTGCGAATATTAATAGTACAAAAAGTGGGTGGGTTTTAGGGGGGAGGAAGAAGCACGAGCCAGAAACGCGACCAACTATAGAGAGACGATCAGGCGGAAAATTCGCGAAGGAAAAATATACCTCGTTTACAACCATTTCTCTGAATAGAAACTTTACTTCTTTTTGAACAATAACCGAATAGGCACACAACACATGTAAGAAAACGCTTTGGCCATGGTATAAATAACGGAGTTTCCTTGTGCTTGGCTGCTTCTCATGTGAACGGCCCTTTTGGGGTTTCCTTCACCAGTGAGCAACTTTTCCAATCAAACCATTCAAACGTTAAAAGTGTGTTCCCCTCCAAAAAGTAATAAAATAAAATATCTCAATACAAATAAAATAATTTGAAAAAAATCTCGACTGAAACCTTCAAATTCCCAAATTTCTTCTCACTTCCTCCCGAAGACAACCATACAAAAAATTACCTGAGTGGTAAAAAATTGAAAAGAACTTGAAACAAGCTTTTCCCATTTCTGATCATTCGTACTCAGTCACCTCTAATTTCGCTCCTTAGCACACCCAACATCAATAAAATAAAATAAATACATAAAAAACTCCACACGCGACGTTGAATTGGTCAAATGGTCAAGCAACGGAAATGTGAAAAAAAAAGTTTAAAAATGCATGGCTTTTTTTCTCTTCTGCAACCATGCAGACGTGTGGACAGTGCTGGTTGAGCGAAGAAGTATTGACTCGTTACTGGGGGGGGGGGGGGGGGGGGGGGGGGGGGGGGGGGGGGGNCCCCCCCCCCCCCCCCCCCAAAAAAAAAAACCAAAAAATTAGGAACAAAAATTTCCCCATTCCCGCCATTACTGCACGAGAACTGTAATATACCACTACCACCTACCACGTGCTACCCCATTTCTTGTACCAAAAAGAGTTAACCCAGTACCAGCAAGTACCAGATATCCCCCAGCAGCTGTACCCAGCACGTCTTTTGTTTCGCAATTAGATGCTATGGCGACAGAATGAATTGCTTACAGACCTATGCGTTTTATCTTCGTTTTTAACCCCTTTCGGTCTTCATAAAACAAAGCCGCCAAAAAACTGACTCCCTAACCCTTGCGCCACATGGCCGTTCCCAGACTTCTCCAAATCCTCCA